>JANAVB010026797.1:285097-382286 GCA_029216955.1 Iris pallida
AGGCAGAGCTGCCATCGCTTTCCGAGCCTCTACCGTCACCCCCCAGAATAAAAAATAAACAATCGTACTTAGATTGTTGTACCTAGGTTTTCATTCATAGGCTTTCTTTGTATGAGCGAGTTGTATTGTGAGTCTAAGTTCAGTCCTCCTATAAAATTGTTCTGTACTTTTACAATCAATGAAAACACGATGGCGACTCTGCTGGGGACTAACTTCTCCACGGCTGAGGAGTTGGTGACGCAATCGGACGCAGCCAAACTTGGCTCCACTCAACAAATTCTGGTCGTCCGGTTCGACCAACAGGCATTTGAAGAAATGCTCTCAAACGGAAGCGCTGGCCCGGTCCAGCGGCGAGCCCGCACAAAGAAGGCCCGCAAGGAGTGGAGACCTAAATCATTCGCTCCTCCCCAAGCTCTTGAAGAAGTACTCTCTGTTGCCGAGACAGCGGAGAAGTCTCGCTTGCAGCCCTACTTCAGACCATAAAGGACTCTGCTGTCCCCAAGTCCGGCAGAAGAAAATACTATGATGCTGGACTTGTAGGGGCAAAGAGGAACTCTATGCGGTCCAAGCCGCATAAGGGCGCCAGCCGCATGGAGAAGGCTCATGCAGCCGCAACCGCCAGCCGCGTGGAGAAGACTCATGCGGCCACAAAAGTCAACCGCATACAGAAAGCCCATGCGGCTAAAACTGCCAGCCGTATGCAGGCAGCCTGCACGGTCACGACTTCCAGCCGCATTCCGAAGGTTCATGCGGCCACGCTTCTATCCGCATACAGAAGGGTCATGTGGCCACACATACCAGCAGCATGCAGACAGCCTATACGACCACCAAACCCAGCCGCATACCATCTCCTCCATGCGGCTCACGGTCAGTCTTCGACCGTCTCTCAGGCGATCCTGACCCCAGATGCTCTCATTTGCCAGTCTCTATGGACTCTTCCTACTATGCACTCTCAGGTGCTAGAAAGAAGAAGTCTCGGGTAGCGCGGGCTCGTCGAGCTCAGACAGCTATCCCAACTTCGGACTATCAAGGCATCCCGCTGACTATTATGCGGTCCCCTAACGAAAAGTTGTATAAAACTATCCGTGTCCAGCCCCCGGCGGCCAACGAACGGGATAGTTATCAAGAATCTCCCAACAATGATCAGGGGCAAGTACTCATACTACCCCCACATCAGAGAGCAGACAGGATGCCAACACACTCATGTGCTCAGAACTCCGAGCCCACAAAACGGGTGACGTGCGCAACGTAATTCTTCACAAACGCAAGGAAAGAGACGAAGACTCGGTGTGCAGAAAGTCCTTTGGGGGACATCACTGCACCCAAGTCATTGTCAACTGCTGCTACAATAAGGAGGCAGTATAAGAAGACCGGCAGTCCGTCTTCCAACGGCTGCAACACCCAAGCACAGAAGACGAGATGATTCTCGTCGCCTCCTGCAATTTGCTCTGAACATTCCTGCCAGTGGGAGAGGAAAGAAAACAAATGTCTCCAGTCCAAAAATCTCAACCGTCGTAACCAAGAAACTCTCTTCTAAGCGGTTGTCTACCACCGTTACAGGAGGAGTTTACCAAGGTACCCGCTCAAAGACGAAATCTGCCACACTTGGAGATTTATCATCCACATCTCTGGGAGGCATTGGAGCCGGGGGTAGCACTCCTCCAAATATCTACGACAATCCGGTGTTCCAAGAAGATAATCCAGAGGAAACGGTTCACCCAACAGATGTAGCAGATCCCAACGTCCCCGAAGATGTCCACAACTCTCAAGACGAGGCAAGCTCTGAAGCTGGGGGTACCACTCCTTCTGAGTCCGAACCAGAGGAGAACATTCCCACATACCTGATGACTTTTCTGTACAAGGGTATGACTCAGAGGGCACATCCTCCACCGTTCCTTCCATCTTCCTCATGTGAGGACGGTGTTCATGACGGACAGCAACCAAGACAGTCCCAGTGATCGCCAATGCATCGACACCCTGGAGGCCATACTTCATGCCTTGGTCAAGTCCGTGGACGAGATCAAAGCGGCCCTTCCAACTCTGCAAGGAAGGACGCCTGGCCAAACGAGCTTAGGTCCCACGGTCAATGTGGAATTGAACTCAGCTGCACCAAATCCGAGTGATAATCCTCCTGAAATATCGACTCCCACCGCTGCAGACGAGGCTAGGGAGGAAAAAAGGGGGTCCAGGAGCTCCGAACCATGTTCTACGCCCGAGAAAACTGCCTAGACCTCAGGATACGACAACCGTATCATGTTGTGTGGAGAGATGTTCCCTTCCCACCAAGATATAAACCATTTAACATCAATCCATATGATGGAAAGACATCTACAAGCAGGTACATCACCTACTTTGAAGTCACAACCGACCATCTGCCTTATGACGATGCCATCCTTACGTGGTTGTTCATTAGAGCATTGGAAAGGGTTGCCTTCGACTGGTACCGCAACTTGCCAGACAACTGCATCCATTCCTTTGCTGGCTTCAAACGTATGTTCCTGGAGAGGTTCTATGAAGTAGGACAAGACGTGACAATGTCCACCCTCATGGAGGGAGAAAAGAGAGGAAAAGGAGCTGACAAGGAACTATATCGAGCGGTTTTGCCAAACCGCAATGAAGTTGCCTTCTGGTAACCCTGATTCCTCCTTAATTGAAATTTGCCAAAAGAGGCTGCTTGCCACAATCATCCTCTAGATGGGCGAAAGTCGGATTAAGGATTGGAAGACGTTCATCATCAGTGCCACTAGCACATAAGACAAGTTGAAGAAAGCTCGCCAACTGGGATTGCACGTCTCAGAAGGAGACGACAAGAGAAAATGCCCTAACACCAACAACAACAATAATGGTAACCCCTCCAACAATCGCGACAACAAGGGCAAACAGGCTATGGTGGCCGATACAGCCCCAAAGCCCGAATCAAAGCCGGCAGAAAAGTAGTGGCCTCAGACGACCTACTCCTTCGAGGACGGCCATGTCAAGTCCATTGGACATGCTCATACAAGGAGGCCGAATTCAGCTCCCTCCTCCAAGGCGTGAACCTCGTCCTGCAAAAAATGGAGAGCCCCAAGTACTGCCACTACCATCGCTATGTCCACCATGCTACATAAGACTGCTACCAACTGAAGCGATACATCCAACATCTCATCGATTCTAAGGCCCCGACCATTGATTTCAAAGAGGTGATCGTGGCAGCCAACTTGGTGTCGGTACAATTCGGCAACTTTGCTCTGACAAAGACTCAAGATGGATTAGTGCCCATCCCCAGAGCAAGGATGGAGGTCGCTAACCTTCTACCTCCCCGAAACCAGGATGCTGGCCTAGTGCCCCTTAACACATCACGAGGGGAGGTCATGTGGGTCCATCCGGACCTAGTACCTGAAGTGACTCAGTCTGCACCTCCCTCCACCAGCAAGAAGAAGAGTGGGAAAGTTAAATCATGCCGCACAATCTCGGCGGAGGTCGAGGAGGAAGCTACGGCTGTCGTCACCCGGTCGGGTGTACAATCCCAACCTCCACCGGGTAAGTTGGCTGAAGATCATCAGCCGACAGCTGCTGATGCTCCAGGACCTTCTCAGCCTTCGACGACCGACAAGCCTAGGCCGAAGGAGACTCGCTTCGACAAACCGCTCCGAAAAAAGATGCCTCATGGGCTGGAAAGGCCCTACAACTTTGACATCTTGGCACAATTGTCCTACACTCCGGCCAAATTGTCGCTATACGAACTCTTGAGACTCTCCAAAGATGTTCGCGTCACACTGAGCGAGACACTCCAGAACGCCGATGCATACTTGGCTCAGTCCAATCTCACTGCGAAAAGTTCGCCTGCAGATCTCCAGGACAACGCTTGCACAGGCACAATGCCCAACATCGTCATCGCTCCGCAGAATATGCTTATCAAGACCAACCTGTACGATCGCCCTCTGTATTATACTTGGTACATTAGCGATATCAAGGCAGATCGGATGCATATTGATCCCGGTTCTTCCATAAGCATCATCCCGAAGAGATTACTACACCATCTGCGCATCCTAATGCATCGCCTGACGCCGACAAGCACCGCCATCAGCGGTTTCAATTCAGGCAGAAGCTATCCTATCGGAAAGATTCGCTTGAAGTGCCAAATCGGCGACCTTCAGTCAGAAGTGACCTGTTATGTCATAGATGTGGACACTTCTTACAACATTCTCTTGGGGCGTCCTTGGATACACGATTACATGATCGTGCCCTCCATACTGCTCCAGTGCTTCAAGTACGTCGACATGCACGGTTTTGTGAGGACAGAATTTGCCAACATCGATCCCTTTAAAGGGGTCGAATCCTACTACTCAGATTTATGCTTGTACGAGAAGTCGAAAAAGCACCTTGCCGAAGGAGATACTCAAGCTCAAACCGAGGCGGCAATTAGATTGGAAGAACCTTTGACAATCCACCTCTAAGCCCGCAAACCTGGCAGAACTGTACCCCTTACAGCCACTCTGCGTAAGGATGCAATCACCTCTCTGCACAAGAGAGGCAGATGATAATCCGACTGCCAAGGTCTGGCCAAGTGCCAAGACCCACGAACAGGCTGCCTAGAGCTAGCCAGCAACAAATAGAGGAGCTTAATCCCTCTGTCAAGCCGATGACGATCCTTCTTCCCAGAATGAATCTACATCCGAGCTCTAAGCCGGTGACTGCTAGCCAGCCAACAAATCCCCGCCCAGCACCGAGCACCAAACTAGGGGTGTCTAGTACGCCAACGACTCTACGTTCTGCTCCACCCATGGAGCCCCTGATGATTAAGCTGCCTAAGTCATCCTCAGTCTTCATTTACATAGGGGGTAGCTGAAGAAGAGTCAGAACTGGCCAAGTATGTGGCTACTCATACCAATGTTCCATCCGCAGATGATGTAATCCCACTGGAAAAGATACCTTACTTCATCAATAAAGGACTATCTTTTAATTATCTCGAGCTTAATATGCTGTGTACAATGTATGCTATGGAACACGGTATAGGCACCTACCTGCACACAGGTAACAAATGTCTACACCGCAAACCAACTTACTCCAGTGGAAGACGCTTACCGCATAATCGAGGAAGAGGATCCTCCAATCATCTTCGGCCGAAAGAATGATCCACAACCCTTTAGGGTAGAAGAAATTGATCTCGAACCCGACGCCGGAAGACTGCCCCTTTATCTGTATAGTTCCCAATCCAAGTACCTCATGCAAAAACAAGGGTATGATCTGGACACCACCAGGCTTAAACTACGGCACTGGACGGCGGTTACCCTTACAATTGTCGGTCCTGGCTGGAAAACCACGAGATTATTACAACAAAACCAGATGTGGGCTAGGTTATGTTACACCGGCAACGACCCCCGAAAGCTCAGACGAGGAATACGACTGGCATTCACACTCAACCGGATCACCCACTTCCGATTCGGATGTCAGCATCAGGGACGTATTCAGGCAAGTTTGGTCCGTCAATATGGCATTTGCCGATGCCTACGAAGAAGATGAAGACATTCCTGAACTTCTTGAGTTAGAGCCATGGGCACAACAACTAGATGCACAATAGGAGAAGCGGTTCGAACAAAGAGAGCCCCCACCGAGGATGAGGTTGTGCAAGTTGATCTCGGTGATGAGTCCTCTCCGAAACCCATCTTCATCAGCAAGAATCTGACATACGAAGAGCATGAATCGCTACTGCAACTCGTCAGAGAATACATCGTCGTGTTCGCGTGGAGCTACGAAGATATGCCAGGACTGAACCCCGAGGTTGCACTTCACAAAATTAACATTCGTTCGGACGCAAAACCGGTCAAGCAACAGTAACGAGGGTTTCGCCCAGACATCATGAATGTCATTGAAGCTAAGGTCAACAAACTGATAGCCAGCGGCTTCATCCGTGAGGAACAGCATCCAGACTGGGTCACCAACATAGTACCAGTCCTCAAGAAGAATGGAAAGATTCGAATCTGCAACGACTTTCACAATCTGAATGAGGCATGTCCTAAGGATGAGTTCCCTCTCCCTATCACAGACATCATGATTGACAACACTGCGGCTTTGAGCGTATGTCATTCATGGATGGTTTCTCGGGGTACAACCAAATCAAGATGTTCCCTGATGATGAAAAGCATACATCATTCCGAACACCAATTGGCACATACTGCTACACAATCATGCCTTTCGGTTTAAAGAACGCTAGCTCCACCTATCAAAGAGCTATGAGCATCATCTTTAGAAACCACCTGCGCAAGATAGTGGAATGCTACGTCGACGACATCGCCGTTAAAAGCCGCTCTAAGGAAGGTCATCTGCATGATCTGAGGACAGTGTTCGACCTGATACAAGCGCACAATTTGAAGATGAATCCCACAAAATCCTTCTTGGGCGTATCCAGCGGGAAGTTCTTGGGTTTCATCATTACATCCCAGGGTATCCACATAGACCCGGAGAAGACGAAGGCAATCATGGAGATGGGTCCCCCGAGAAATTTTTATGAACTCCGAGGCCTTCAAGGGAGGCTGGCCTACATCAGGAGGTTTATCTCCAACCTCTCCGGAAGATGTCAGCCATTCACCCATCTCATGAAGAAGGGCGTTTCATTCGTATGGGATGAAGAATGCCAGCGCGCCTTCGACAGCATCAAAGAATATTTGACGAACCCTTCTGTTCTGGTAGCCCGGTTGCTGGAAGACCATTCCTGCTCTATGTACGAGCGATGGAACATTCTCTCGGTGCTCTGCTAGCACAAAACAACGATGCAGGCCATGAGCAAGCTATATATTACCTCAGTCGAATGATGATGGAGCCGGAATATCAATACACTGCCGTGGAGAAAGAGTGCCTTGATCTAGTTTTCGCCATTCAGAAGATGCGACACTACGTCACGGGATAAACCATCCATGTCATATCAAGAGTTAACCCTCTCAGGGTCCTCATGACCAAGCCAGGTGCACTCAGCTCTCGCCTCGCTAACTAGGCAATTTTATTATCTCCCTACCATATGATCTTCGTCTCGCAAAAGGCTGTTAAAGGTCAAGCTCTGGCAGACTTTTTAGCAGCTCATCCAGGATCGGAGTCAACCAGAATAGACGAAGGGATACCAGATGAGGTCGCAAATTCAAATGTGGCCTCCCATGATACCGTATGACGAATGTTCTTCGATGGCGCTTCTAGAACTGGGCCCAAGGGCAATATCGTCGCTGGAGTCGGAGTGGTGCTGATTTCTCCTACCGGGCTAGTGATTAATCGGGCTTATTCCCTCACGGAGCCCTGTTCAAAAAATATGGCCGAGTACAATGCTTTGGTCATTGGCCTCCAACTTACAAAGAAGCTGGGGGTAGAGTACCTTAAAGCATACGGCGATTCGCAGCTAATCGTTAACCAGATCCGGGGCTCATACGAAGTGCGTCATGAAGACATGATCCCCTATCACAAATAGCGATTGACATCATCTCGTCCTTGGAAGGGTTCTTCATAGAACACGTTCTCAGACTCCAGAACATTGAAGCTGATGCCCTAGCAGGCTTGGCCGCTTCCCTAGCGATACCGAATCATGTTCATCATCTGGTTGACATAATAGGCCGTGAGTTGGTCTGTCCCAGGAATAATGTTCAGTGTGTTGAGAGCTACTCTCCCTGACAGTCGATGAAGCACCAGATTGGAGACAACCATTCATCGACTTTGTTGTTTACGACATCCTACCAGAAAATTTGAAGGAAGCCACTTCTATCAGAAGGCGTTCTCTCAGATTCTTCTATGATACGGAGACGAAAATGCCACATCGACGATCATACGATGGATTACTGCTTCGATGTCTGTCAAATACAGAAGCCAAAGAAGCCGTGCGTGAAGCTCATGATGGCATCTGTGGGGGACATCAGCCTAGCCCGAAACTACAAGACTGCCTTCGTCGAATGGGCTATTACTGGCCCACGATGGTTGCCGATGCGATAGACTATACAAGAAAGTACAAAGCCTGTCAAGTCCACACAGATTTCATCCACCAGCCATTCGAGTTTCTACATCCGACAGTGGCATCCTGGCCATTCGAAGCATGGGGAATGGACATCATTGGTTCGATCACTCCGCCTTCGTCCCGAGAACAACGCTTCATACTCGCAATCACAGATTACTTCTCCAAATGGGCAGAGGCTATTCCGCTGGCAGAAGTCAAGACTTCAAACGTGATCAGCTTCCTCAAGCATCACGTCATCTATCGCTTTGGACTGCCCCAAAGGATCATCCACGACAATGGTCCTCCGTTCGCAAGCCACGCCTTCTATCGGTTTTGCGACAAACACCGAATCCAGAATATTTTTTCAACACCATACAACCGGGCGGCTAATGGTCTGGCTGAAGCGTTCAACAAAACAATCATCAAGCTGCTCAAGAAGTTCGTGTCATCAAACAAATGCGACTGGAATGAGAAGCTTGGCAAATGCTTATGGGCGTACCGTACTACAATTCGGACGGCCACTGGAAACACACCATTCTCTCTGGTATATAGAAGTGAGGCAGTTCTCACATTGGAGACTCAAATCCCCTCACTCCGTGACGCACTCACCTATCGATTAATGAAAGATGATAATCACTATCGCCGACTACAAGAGTTGGAGGCCCTAGATGAGAAGCGTCTGTTAGCTCAACAACGAATCGAGCTGTACCAAGCCCGTATCTCCGGAGCCTTCAACAAGAATGTTAAAATCAGAATATTCCAAGTGGGCGATCTCGTTCTAGCAGTTCAAAGGCAGATGGTTATGACTCACAAAATCGCCGACAAGTTCCAGCCAAAGTAGAAAGGCTCGTTCATCATCGATGCTGTATTCTCCAATGGAGCTTACCGCCTCGCAAAACAAAATGGAGACTTGCTCATGTTGCCCATCAACGGTAAGTTTCTGAAGAAGTATTATGTCTGAAACGACATCCTCCAAATCTCCCAGGGTGTTGAGTTATGTACCCTCTGGTACCGCTGAACTTACATTCTGACTCCAAATCTCCCAGATTGTTGGGTTATGTACCCTCTGGTACCGCTGAACTCATATTTCGACTCCAAATTTCCCATAATGACGAGTTACATACCCTCTAGTACCGCTGAACTTACATTCTGATCCCAAATCTTCCAGATTGTCGAGTTATGTACTCGCAGGTACCGTTGAACTTACACTCTGGTCAATACAGATGAATTTATATCACATCTTTTAGGTAGTAAGTCATGTATGATTATACCTCTGAACTTTCTTCCTAAAAGAGCTCCCTCCTTATGATCTAATACCCGCACTTTCAGTGCACAAAAAGGGTAACAGATCCACAAATTCTCCGAAACGACTACGTCTATGTTACCTCTGAGTTGTTTCCCTTCCATAAAAAACAAACTGCCTCTCACATAGAACTTCCACGTCCTCATTACCTCTGAGTGTTCTATGTACCCTTCATGGAGCCCACTCCTGCCATGTCCTCATTACCTCTGAGTGGAAAGGCTCCATTGATCAAATCCTCATATTTAGCACGTCCTCATTACCTCTGAGTAAGTATGTTGGTTCTCTCTCTCGTCTTATTATCCGTATCCAGAACCAGGGTACGCCAAGGATAATAGGTCCACAAAAAGTCTCTCAAAGAATAGAGCGAATGTATTCTGTTCATTCAAAATCTGTTACATTCACATGAGCAAGCCAGAAAAATTCTCCATCGTTTCATTCACACAGGAAGAAAAAAGATTACATTGATGTCCAAAAGAAGCAAAACACAAAAGACAGCTAAAGACAGACAAGAAAATATCAAGACAAAGACGGACATTTATGGGAGCCCATAAATCCTAGTCGTGGGGGCGCATATACCATTCCCTCAACCATTTTTCATATGAAGGATCTATTTGAGTAAGATCCTCGTCCGGAACAGGAGGGTCAGAACTTCCAACATTACCACCTTCAGACTGGGGCTCCTCCTTTACAGCAACTTCAATATTGGGAGTGTTTTCCTCCCCTATAGGCGCGAGCTCTTCTTTTTGTTCCTCCATTTTTTGTATCACCTCCTCCTTAACGAGCAATGACTCTTGTTTGATGAAAGGAGGCAGCAACTCTTCCTTCACAATGATCTCAGCCTTCGGCTGGGATGCTGCAAGAATCAAAGATAAAAGAAACAAAGTTAGAAGATGGTCGGAGCCTTCTGCGACCTAGTCTAGATGAGCTTATGCGGCACAGTTCAAAGGGAGGTTTATGCGGTCCTGTTTAATGGGACTCGGGCATGGAATGCACATGGGGCACACATAGCACAGTATGCAGATTCACAAAGACGAAGAAGGCCCGCGCATAAAATATGCGATATAGCTATGATGGTGAAAGTTCTGAGTTGTGCAATTTCTGCCAAAATCCTTACCAACAATGGCGGGGTGAACGTCGGGATGGACTTCAGGCGCCGCAATAGACGTAGAACCCTTACCCTTTGTCGCAGCCTTGGAAGTCTTGGGGGCCATCGAACGATCGAAGAAAAAGAAAAAAATAATGACAGTTAGGGCAAGAAGAGCTTAAATCGAAAAAGAGAGTAAAGAGTTTCTTTCTTCAAATTACTTATTTATAGGAGGACAAAGAGGGGCACATGGACCGATAAACACTTCGGGTCGTATGATACAGGCAAAACCGACTCCTAGGATTTCGTCCCCTCTCATAAAGAGATTCATCAAAGCACAAAATCCAAATATTTAATGAACCGACTCTTGGGATTCCCCCAAAAGACAGATCTAAATCAAAAAAATGAATCAAGGGCAATTAATGACACCTACGTGGCAGAAAAGCAGTGTGCGGCCAGAGCGGTCCATGTGGCTAGAGCGGTCCATGCGGCCAAAGCGATCCATGCGGCTAGGAAGGCCATACGGCTAGGAAGTCCATGCGGCCAGGCAGTCCATGCGGCCAGGAAGGCCATACGGCTAAGAATTCCTTGCGGCCAGAACATCCTATGCGGCCAGAAGAGCTTATATGGATATAGCCATGCTTCTTATTCAAAGTATTTCAATTTTACAAATTGAGAACTTTGAAGGGGGTCTTGTAGAAGCATGTAAAAGAACAGAAAAATCCATGCGGCTCGAAACAGAGGGAGTCCCATGCGGTTCAAAGAATCTCTCAGAGCTTCATGCGGCTCAGGAGTTTTATGCGGCTCAAAAGACGCCAACATAGCTATGCGGCTCGAGCAAAAGCCACGTGACTTTATGCGGCTCGCCTCTACAGCTGGCCATTAAGCAGCGGCCTCATTTAATGCTCTGACACAACAAGGCAGCTCTGACATAAAAGTGAACTGACAGCTCTGACATAAAGCAGCAATGATGACTCTGACATAATGGCGTGCACCTAGGGAAAAAAAAAATCTCTATAGCTGGCACGATCCATCAAATCCCAAAGTCTTCCATACGGCTTTGATACGTGGCCAGCCGCATGCGATTCAGGTGCAAGCCACCACCATGCGGCCGCTACTCCCAAGCGGCTCGGATCATGGAGACCATCTCCATGTGGCTCAAATCCTGAGAAGCCGCCCCCATGCGGCCTGTCACGACCCACAACCTAGAGTAAGGGTACGAGAAGTGGGTACGTCCAGCCTACGCCGCAGTGTCAACGGTAGAACACTGTCCTAGGTCTCATGCATCCAACAGTATAAGGCTAAACAGTTTATACTCCTCGAATGGGGGTGACATAGCAGAATATAAACTCAATCACAACTAAGAAAGAAGAAGCACGATATGATATAGAACTCAAAAGAAATACAGATAATTAGAAGAGTCTAAGTGTCTAAGATAACATCTCAGCAAACATCCAGAATACAAGGTCTCAACTACAGAGTATGAAAGAATATATACAATCCAGATCTCAATGACAAAATAAAGCCTAACTAAACTACTCCCAAGACAACATAAGTAAGAATAAGCCTAACTAAACTAGTCTAGGCAGTAGGGTAATGCCATCAGCTAGAGCTGGGTCCTCCTGAGAGTCCAGCTCACAAGTGACATCTAGGGCTGTCCCATAGAAGGTATCCACACAGGCCTCCTCCTCGTCCTCTGTAATATTTTCAACAGGTCCATTCAGGACAGGAACGAGCACAATACATCTCAACAGATCATAGCAGGTTAGAAATATAAACATGCAGTAGAGTAAGATAAAGGAAACTGAATGGAAGTACATGATGTAAAAGAAAGAGAACTGTAAGTAAATAGCTACTGTATATAGAGAACTAACAGTGGCCAGTGATGTAGAGTACATGATAGCACATATGAACAGGACAGATTAGTACATGATCTATACTAGGGAGTTTCACATGATCTACACTACTATAGAATTTGTTCACATGACTATTTGCACTCCCCGTTTTCCCAATAAATACACAATGATCTAAGCAGGTTGTGTTATTATACGTGATATCACATGAAGGCCCACGAAAGGGTGCACTGATAGTATACATAAGGGCTCCGTGAACATGAGAGTACATGATTCACAAGAGTGTACATATATGTGAAAGCACAGGAGTACATGATGAAAGTAAAACGCACATGACATAATATACCCGATGCTTCCGAGGGAGATAACATCGTATGAAGAGATCCATATTGTACTAATCTGTGATAATGTCGTGACAGCATCAAGTAAAGTAATCTAAAGCAGGAAATAATTCTAACAAGAAATAAAATGATCAGAGAATATACTCGTCTGTATCCTGAGTATATGTAGAGTATCTAGTGTGAGGAGTGGTGCCTGTCTCCTATAGAACAGTACAAGTCACCATAAGTCTAAAATGATAATAAGATACAAGTCAATGCATTCTACATGAATCTAGGTCAATCTAGACCAAAGTCAACTCTTGGTCAACTCTGGTCAACCCTAAAAGTCAAACTAGGTCAAACCTAAGTCAAACAAGTCTATAATTGTCTAACTAGTCTATTCTATGTCTAACAAGACTATACAAGTCCAATCTAGACTCTATACTGGCATTCAAGCCACACCCATAGGCTAAGAGCCCTAGGCTATAGGCTATTAGGCAATACCATGCCTAAAACCAAACCATAACACACATATACATAACAATATATATATATATATATATATATAAAATATAATACACTCATTGATATATTTATATAATATAATATAGTAACACACATTAGCATATAGGTTACCAATAATATATGCTTACACATAGAAGAATAGGGAAGGGCATATGTAGGTGTTCATGTGTGTGTGTGAGTGAGACACAAGAGAGTGTGTGTTAGCAGAAAATTAGAAACAGTTAGTGAATAGACAAATATGGGTTACAATATCAGTAAAGTTTACCAATGTAACAGTGGTAGACATTTGTGTGTGTGTTCCTGGAAACAGTGAATGGTAATAAACCTGTGTGTGTGTGTGTGTGTGTGTGCGTGTGTGTGTATGTATGTGGCATGAGGGTGTTCCTGAAATCAGGGAAGTATAATAGGAAAATCAGTGTAACATATTGTGCTCATGTGTCAAAGGAGTGTCAGTTAAATGTTAAAAGGAAAAACAGTGGCAGCTAACAATGTATGAACCTGTGTATACAGGAAAATAGAAAATTGTAACCTGTGTACTAGGTGATCATGTGTGCAGTGTCAAATGGAAGTCAGGGAAATACATTTGTGTGTGGGCAATGAAAAATAGTGGCTAACCATGTAACCTGGAAATCAGTGAACTAGGAAAACTGTAACACATTGATAGTGAATAGGACATCAATCAGTTGAAGGTTTAGGGAAATCTGGAAACAGTGATCACATTAAATCAAAACATTCATTATAGCATCAGTCCTACAGCTAGTCGAAAGCCAAAACAGTGCCCAAAACCCTATTTTACACAATTTGAATCACATGAAAACAATAATACAATGTATGGGAATTCAACTCAGGTTATCAAGAAATAATCATTCAATTACAGTTCAAGATTTAGAACTGAAACTCAAATCAATGTATCAGCTATTACATTCGAAAACCAACACAATGTCAAAATCTCATTCTCAACCAAAAAGCCTAATTCGAATTGTAACATTGCATTAACATGAACTAACAATTATGTGGGAGTAATTGACAGTTGAAAACATTACTTAAAATAGGATTTAGAGTTCAGCAAATTTCGAAATAACCCATGTATCAGAATATGATATCAGTGTATCAGCCGAATGTAATGTTCGAATCCAACTCGAATCAAATATTCCATTCCTCATATCAAACCACCTAAACTAACATGTAAACTCAATCTAGCATACATTATTAATCATGTTAGGATCTAATTAGCATTTAAAAACATGAATTAAATCATTAAAACCAGAATTAAAACACAGAACTGTGCACGCACAGTGCACTCCCCGTGCACGCATGATACCGTGTCCGATACGACACGAGGACCCACGAAACTTTGGGGGCCTCGTGTCAGACACTGTCCGCACCCACTTGTCAAGTTACACGTGTCCAAGTGGCGTGTACTACGTACAATCAACCCCGAATAGAAGGGAATGCTATCCGCGCGCGCGCGTGGTGTACCCTGCGTGTACCCGTGTCCAATGCGACACGACACCAATAACACCTCAGAACACTGGAAACCCATAAGCGAGGTTAAAAACTAATTTCCTATTCAAACCAAATTGGAAAACAGTGGTGAAATGCCCACTGTGGCATTTCATCGAGCACATACACGTATCCACTGATACGTGTCCGATACGGACACGTATTGGGCACGAAACCTAGGAATAGCTATACCTACAGTTAGGGTAGACCTAGGGCTTCCTAAATATGCAATTAAAACATCATTTTATGGAATTGATTCGAAATTTACCTAGGGTTTGCAATAGCTCAAAAAGCCCCAATGTAAGTAGTTCCTCAAGCTACCAAAACTTCTTCAATTTGGTCTAGGGTTAGGGTTCTACTATTGCAAGAAATTTGGAAGAAAAAGGAGTTGGAATGGAGGAGTTATAGATTGGGAAAGAAAGGGTTCCCTCTTCTTTAAACTTGCAAATATTCTATGGAGGCTAGCCCTAACTTTGAGGAGGCATTAAATAGATGGGGAAAGGATAGGGTTGGCTGGCCAAGTGGGCATTGGGCTAGGGTTAGGGTTCTACTAGTGGTCTATGGGCCTCTATGGGCCTAAGTCATAAGTCATGACTTATGAAACCACAAGCCATTCTCTAACCAAATAAATTCCTATTCTCTCCAAATAATTTCTAATGAGTAGGATATCACTAACTTAGGTCAAGCTAGGGTTACACACTCTAACCAAGTAGTCATGACCTAGGTTAGCTTCTAGGATAGTCTCCTAAGTAACCCTTGAAGAACAGTTTGGCAACTCTAGAGGGGGGGGTGAATAGAGTATATATGTATAATGACCAATAAAAAATTAACTCTTTCACTAACAATGAATAGTCAGAGTAAAATGCGGAATGTAAATGAAAGACAAGAGAGCATACGCAAACACAGCAATTTTAACCTGGTTTCCCTCGTGGAGGACTAGTCCAGGCCTGAGAACTCTAGCTCAGGATTAAATCCACTATTTGTGAAATAGTAGCTTACAACCCGTGCCTTTTCTTCAGAAGAGCACGTCAACTTCTTACAGAGAATCGCAGTGGCGATTTGCTTGGAATTGTCCAAGCGATTTCTTCACTCTTGCACAAGAATCCTAAATGAGAGATGCTGAGCACTCGAGACTTAGGAGGCTTGTGGCTAGTAGATGGGAAGGGTATGGCTTATAGAGCTTGTAGGAGAGAAGAGAAGAGAAGATTGAGTGATTTAAAATGAGAGAATTCATGCCCTATTTATACTGATTTTAGGGACAGAATTCGGCCAGAATTCGGGTAAGGAAATTCAAAAATTTGGCCGTTGGACAGCTAGCAAACAGCTAACCCTAAAATTAGGGTTCCTGATTTCTAGGGGACAGAGTTCGGCCCGAACTCTGTGTGGAGGCAGAGTTCGGCCCGAACTCTGTCTCCAGAGCACAGAATGGTCCTAAGAGGGACTTGTGGGCAATTTGGTTTTGGTGGAGCTTGGGATTTTGGGTAGGCTTGTATACTAAGTTCCAAGAGCTCAGCATAACTCAGAGTACATAAATCTAGACTCAATGAAATCATAAAATACAGACTCCAGAACACACTGAGAGCTGAAGACTGAGCTGTCATCTGTCTTGAACTGAGTGCAGTCGTCGTGTGTCGTATTGAATTTATACAAGTATTATTTGGTCAATATAGTCAATATTTGGTTGACTGTGACTTTGTGTCAACAATCTCCCCCATATTGATAATTGACAAAATAATATATGTATATTTCAATATTCATACCTGGACACAGTTGATTGTAATATAGCTCCATAGCTCCCCCATAAACGATGCCTGAGCTAAGCGAAAATAGCTCCCCCGTAAACCATGAGCGGTGTCGAGCTAGAAGCTATAGCTCTCCCCCGTACAAATTGCATAGTTCCTGTGATCTGATAGATGATATTTTCCAGAGCAAGAAGCACAGATATACACAGATATACGAATGCATAGAGCCAGTAATAGTATCCCAAAACAAGCACAAAATATACATATGTTTCTCCCCCTTTTGGCAGTTAGCAATATAAGAAACAATGAATAGTAATGCAACCACACTAAGAGAAGAAACAGTATAATATGGAGCAAAATAAGCATTGACATAGAATGATAATAAAGATAGATAATGTCATCCACCAAACCAAGTGGCCAACTCAGAAACGGAGTACATAAAACCAGCTACATGAAACTATAAGAAACTAAATAACTAAAAGCAAAAATAACTAAGACCATCAGCAGTGGCAGCAGCAGCAGATAGTAGCCAGTCTCCATCATGGAGCACGAGAAGGTCCTGGAACATCTGATGGACCATGGAAAGATCCAACGAAAAGGTCCTGGAACATCTGAAGATCCACAAAAGTATCATCTGGATCCATATACTGCATGACCCATGGATCATCAATGCGATAACCCGCGCGCGCTGGATCCCTCTCAATAGGCACATGCAGATCAGGATGACGAGCAAGTGAATACCGCATATCATGCAGAGAGTTCCCAAGGGCACTAATCTGCAGAGTGGTACGGTAATCATGCTGCGTCCAGCGATCATCCTCAATAGCAAAACGATCGCGAAGCATAGTCTGAAGTGAATCCAAGGTAGCAGGAGGTGCAGTCTGACCGAGTGGAGGGGCGTTAGGCTCCTCATCAGCAGACGAATTAGTAGCAGCAACAGGCTGAAGGAGTCGTGCCGGAGATAGAAAGGTAGGTGCCGGCAGAAACGGACAAGCATCAAGTGGTATGTGAAAAGCACGAAAGATCATAGGAAGATACAGAGGATAAACCAAAGCTCGTGGTTTCCTCCTACAGCGAATCATCCAGTCCATCATAGTACGTGGAAGATTGAAATGAATTCCAAAGTGAAGATGATAAAGAGCAGAAATTTCAAGATAAGTAATTTCATCAGGGGAACCGATCTTGGGTAGAATGGTGTTAGAAATGATCCAATGAAGATCAGAAAAATATGGGTTGAGATATTTTGTCATGAGCTTTCGAGGACGTGTGTAAGGAGTGCACAAATCGTCCTTGAAGCTTTCAAGAGAAAGTCCGTTGGGAAAATGGAACGAGCGAGCATCAACAAGTCTTTCCCAAGAACTTGGCTCAAGAAGATCAAGATATTCTGCTAATTCAAAGTCATCAAACGAGATATCGATACCAGCAACTCGTGAATAAATACGAAGATCATCAAAGGTTAAGTTGCAGTAGAACATTTTAATGGCATGATGATAAATAGCAGAGGATGTAGTGACAAGTTCATCAATATAAAGGTCATGGAATAAAGAATCATATTGAGAGAATATTGAAAAATTGATAGGATGTCCCGTGAATACCTGACGATTCCGAAAGTCACTAAACCAGTTGTTTGATGCATCAAGTGAGACAAAAAGTCTATTGTCATAAGTGGAAGGATGTAGAGGACGAGGTGGATTGAATAAAGGGTGAGGTGGTTGAGGAAGTTCAATGATTTGTTCAATTGATGGAGAAGAATCTGAAGAGGAAATACTCTCAATGCGAATCCTCTTCCCACGATTGAACAAGCAAGGAGCCATTAAAAGATATTAACTAGAAGATAGAAAATATGAATGATACCTCAAACAGGTAAAGAGCAATGGAGGATAATGGAGAGGAGACACCTTTTTGTTGATTTGAGAAACAATGGGGTACTCTGGATCAAAAACTAGGGTTAGGGTTTCAAGGAAAGAATGTGTATAGGTGAGAAAAGGTGGTAATAGTGAAGGAGAGAGGTAGAATCCCGACATAAAGTAGGGTTTTGTCTTTTGGTCGGGTGAAATATGGACCATTGGATTAGAAAAGATCCAACGGTGGAGCCAGATCCCGATTCTGGAACCTAGGGACCGAACTCGGCCCGAACTCTGATATGGGCAGAGTTCGGCCCGAGTTCTGGCTCAATAGTCCAGAACTTAAAAAGGCAAAAGTCAGGAAGAAAATGTTCAATAATTAAACAAAATGACAGTCGGGAATAACAAAGAGTGTTGAATGAAAGAAATAGATAGAGAGGTATACAGAAAATAGAATGAACTTTTAGAAAATGTCAATTAGGCAATATTAAATTGAAACAAGCCATATAATAAATAAGGACATATACTGTGGTTCAATAGTCCAAATTTGCCATGGGTTAGCTGCAGGGGCCGGATCCCAGCTAGCGGTAGTCCTGAGGACTAGTGCACCGTGTCGCTTAGGCTTTTACGCCTTGTTGTCAGAAGGACCCTTTCGGCTTGTACCCATACCAAATTCTTTGTAAGGAATCACAATATACACGATATTTACGCAGGTGAGTTTCAATTTATGACTGCTTCATCTAAGATTCCAAGTTCACGACAAAGAAAATTGAAGCGCTCTTCGGATAGTGGCTTAGTAAAGAAGTCTGCCAGCTGATGATCAGTGTCAATAAATTCTAAGTTAATCGTGCCATTTTGCTGATGATCACGCAAAAAGTGGTGTCTGATCTCAATGTGTTTAGTGCGTGAGTGACAGACAGGGTTCTTAGTCAAATTGATGGCACTAGTATTGTCACAGAATATAAGAATATGCATGAAAGATAACTTATAGTCTTCAAGGGTTTGCTTCATCCACAGAATCTGTGCACAACAACGCCCAGCTGCTATATATTCAGCTTCTGTTGTGGATAGTGCGACAGAGTTCTGTTTCTTGCTAAACCATGAGACTAGAGCCTTTCCTAACAAATGACACGTGCCGCTCGTACTTTTACGGTCGACCTTGCATCCAGCAAAGTCAGCATCAGAGTAACCGATGAGGTCAAATGATGTTGACTTGGGATACCATAGGCCCACTGTAACCGTACCCTTAAGGTATCGAAAGATACGCTTAACCGCGGTCATGTGAGATTCCTTAGGATTTGCTTGATATCTAGCACATAGGCAAACACTAAACATGATATCGGGGCGACTAGCAGTTAAATAAAGTAAGCTGCCTATCATACCTCGATACTTACGTTGATCAACAGGTTTGCCGCTCTCATCTGGTTCGAGTTTGGTTGAAGTAGCCATTGGCGTGCTAATTGGTTTGACGTTGTCAAGGTCGAACTTCTTCAGCATGTCCTTGGTATACTTCGATTGACAGATGAAAGTTCCATTTGCCAGTTGCTTTACTTGCAGGCCAAGAAAGTAGTTGAGCTCTCCCATCATGCTCATCTCAAATTCTGTCTGCATACACTTGGCAAATTCTTGACAAAGAGTTTCATCAGTAGATCCAAAAATAATATCATCAACATAAATTTGAATTAATAGAATGGTGTCTTTGAAAGATTTGATAAACAGTGTAGTGTCAATTTTCCCTTTAGAAAAACCTTTCTCAAGCAGGAAGCTGCTTAGCCTTTCATACCAAGCTCTGGGAGCTTGTTTAAGGCCATAAAGCGCTTTCTTTAGCTTGAACACGTGGTCGGGAAATTTGTGATTTTCAAAGCCAGGGGGTTGTTTGACATAAACTTCCTCCTTAATAAAGCCATTCAAGAAAGCACTTTTAACATCCATTTGAAATAATTTAAAGTTCTGATGATTGGCAAAAGCACAAAGCATCCGAATGGATTCAAGTCTAGCAACAGGAGCATATGTCTCATCGTAGTCGATACCTTCCTCTTGGTTGTATCCTTGAGCTACTAGACGAGCTTTGTTACGTGTGACTGACCCATCTTCATTTACTTTGTTTCTAAACACCCATTTGGTACCAATTATTGAATGATTGGCCGGTTTAGGAACTAGTTCCCATACTTGGCTTCTTTCAAATTGGTTGAGTTCTTCTTGCATAGCAGAGATCCAAAATTCATCAGTAAAAGCTTCAGAAATGTTTTTAGGCTCTACTTGTGAAATGAAGGCAGTGCTAGCAACAGAGTCTCTTAATGATGATCTAGTAGTAACTCCACGTGACACTTCACCTATGACTAAATTTTCTGGATGTGAAGGTTTGAATGAGAATTTCTTAGGCAAACCCTCCAGAGAATTAGTTTCAGTTGAAGTATTCATTGGAGTAGAGGAAGTTGATGGCACAACATCATCATCAAGAGTACTTACTGCACTGTTATCTTCATCAAAAGTCACATTTGTTGACTCCTCCACAATAAGTGAGCGTTTATTGAAAACTCTATATCCCTTACTTTTGGCAGCATAACCAAGAAAGATACCATCGTCAGCTTTGGCATCAAATTTGCCTAAGTTGTCTTTGGTGTTAAGGATAAAACATCTGCAGCCAAAAACTCTGAAATAAGAAACATTTGGGGTTCTCCCAAACCAAAGCTCATAGGGTGTTTTCTTCGAAATGGGACGAATAAGCACCCTATTTAAAATGTGGCATGCTGTACTTACAGCTTCTGCCCAAAAATATTTCGGAAGAGAAAATTTATTCAACATGACTCTAGCCATATCGCCAAGAGTCCTATTCTTCCGCTCCACAACACCATTTTGTTGAGGAGTTCTAGGACAGGAAAATTCATGATCAATACCATTTGCATTACAAAAACTTTCAAAATCTGAATTTACGAATTCGCCTCCATGATCACTTCGGATTCGAGTAATCATGTAGCCTTTTTCGTTTTGAACTTTATTTACAAAAACTTTGAAAACAGAGATAGCATCGCTTTTATTAGCGAGAAAGAAAACCCAAGTAAATCTCGAAAAATCATCAATAATAACAAAAGCATATAGTTTGCCACCAAGGCTAGCTATTCTACTAGGACCAAATAAATCCATATGGAGTAATTGCAAGGGTCTAGTAGTACTTACAGAGTTGATGGAATGAAATGAGGATTTAGTTGCCTTGTTAAGTTCACATTCGGCACATACCGTGTCCTTTTTGAATGTGATGTCAGGCAATCCTCTCACTAGCTTCTTGGTAGAAAGCCTGGATATAACATCCATGTTGGCATGACCGAGACGCTGGTGCCATAGTAGTCGTTCGTCTTTGTGTGCATATAAACATCTACCTGCATGGTTAGTATTTATAGAGAGATAGAAAATATAGATATTGTCCTCTCTTTTCCCTTCAAAAGCAATGTCTCCTGTTGACCTATCGTAGATGTAGCAACAGTTTTGTCCAAAGTTAATATCATATCCATGATCAGCAAGATGGCTAATGCTGAGCAGGTTATGCTTTAACTCGGTCACTAGGCAGACATCCTTTATAACAGGAGAAGGAGGATGACCAATGATACCGTTACCTATTATATGCCCTTTGAAATTGTTACCGAAGGATACGTATCCTTCTCTTTTCATCGATAGTGATGCAAAAAGATTTGCGTCTCCCGTCATATGTCGCGAGCATCCACTATCGAGAATCCACTTACTCTCAGTTGAGGAGGAAAGGTCCACCTACATCAAGAGTAGATGTGACCTTTGGTACCCATTTTCTTGAGGGTCCTGAAAAGTTAGTTTTTGGAAACCAAGCATATATTTTCTTGTCTACCAGTCTTCTAACTCTACACTGTGGTGAAATGTGTCCATGTTTTCCACAGTAAGTACAGATGGCATTTTTATTTATACTAGGAGCATGAGAATGATATCTATGAGCAACAGGATGAGGATGATATGGAGAATTAGCATGGTAATGATGACTATGCTTAGAGTGAGTGGCCTGATGATGATGTCTGTGTGTCATAGCATGATGATATTGACTGTGAGGAGTGGCATGCTGAAATTGTCTATATGGCATAGTGTGATGTTGTGGCATGATATGATGATTTTGCTTATGTGGCATAACATGATGATTTTGTCTACGTGGCATGGCATGTTGATGAGGTATGGTATGATGACTTTGTCTATGTGTAGAGTGATATTGGTTGTGTCTTTGTGCAATATGATGAGTATGAGGAGTATTTTTACGTGCATGTGGTTTGTGAAAGTTTGTGTAAATAAATGCATGGTTATGTGCTGTATGAGGGTGACGTGGTTGACTAGCATGAGTGGTGTTGTGCTCATGTGATTGGGTTTGAGGTTTAGCCACCTGTTTTCCCAATTTGATTTCTAATCTTTTAGAAACAGCTTGTAATTCATCAACTTTAATATTCAAGCCATAGATCTTAGTCAGAGAAATCTTGTGTCTACTCTTTTCTTCAGCAAGCAATGTATTGAGAGTAGTGATTTCTTGAGTTTGTTGCTCAATGCGTGCTTCAGCATCATGTAAGCTTAATTTAAGCTTCGATACTTCATCAGTGTCATTTGTGGGAGATGTGTTTCTAACATTATTAAGAAGCAAGGAAATTCTTTGTATCTCATCTTCTAGACTTTTGATTTTGTCCTTGGCATGCTTGTATTTACCGATAATCTTTTTGTGATCATCAAGTAAATCGGTGAAGGCATCGCCAAGTTCATCAAAAGAGAAGTCATCTAAAGTTTCGTTTGATACCTTGGTGGAATTTGCCATGAGGCAAACATTTGCTTTGTCTTGAGGAGAGTTCTTCTCTTCCTCGGAGTCACTTGCTTCGCTTTCATGCCAAATGCTTGTGTTGGCATATCTTTTTGATGAGTTTTTCTTGTAGGGCTTTTCATACCGGTTGCTCTTCTTTAAGAGCGGACAGTCTCTTCTGACGTGTCCAGTCTTTTTGCAACCATAGCAAGTTGGCTCTTCTTCATCGTCTTCTTGTGGTTCCTTCTTTCTTTGATTGAAGCGAAGGAATTTCTTGAAGTTACGTACCATGAGAGCTTGGTCTTCATCATCTGAGATATCGTCTTCAGTCTCATCGTGATCAACCTTTCGTCGATGGACTTTGAGTGCTATCTCCCTGGTCTTCGGAGCAGGCTCTTCGAAGTCCTTGAGGTCAAGCTCGTGAGTCATGAGCTTGCCCATCAAAGTCTCCATAGACATACTTGTGAGATCATTTCCTTCTATGATGGCTGTCACCTTAGGGTTCCAAATCTTTGGTAATCCTCTGAGTAGCTTGCGGATCTTCTCATGGTTTGAGTACTGCTTACCGAGCGAGGATAACGGGTTGATGATGTCGAGGAATCTTGTAAACATTTGAGTGATCGTCTCATTTGGCTTCATCTTGAAGGCTTCGTACTCTTGAGTGAGACGGCTTATCTTTGATTCCTTGACTTGAGTGGTTCCTTCATGCGTCACTTCCAGAAGTCTCCATACTTCATGAGCAGTGGTGCATGTAGAGACCCTGTTAAACTCGTTCCTGTCTATAGCACAGAATAAAGCATTAATAGCCCTAGCATCTAGACTTGCCTGTTTCTTCTCCTCGACAGAATATTTGTCGTGTGGCTTCTCAGTGAGGTCACCATCGACAACTATTCTGGCGGGCTTTTTGTAACCGTCAGTTACGACAGTCCACAGGTCAAAGTCTAGAGACTTCAGATAAAAACTCATCCTTGTTTTCCAATATGTGTAGTTAGTCCCATCAAATAGGGGAGGCCTATGAGTGGACTGACCTTCACCATGATTGGAGATCAAGGATTGTGTGGTTGCCATGGATCAGCTCTTAGGATGTTAGTCCTTATAAAGAGAACAGAGCTCTGATACCAATTGAAGAACAGTTTGGCAACTCTAGAGGGGGGGGTGAATAGAGTATATATGTATAATGACCAATAAAAAATTAACTCTTTCACTAACAATGAATAGTCAGAGTAAAATGCGGAATGTAAATGAAAGACAAGAGAGCATACGCAAACACAGCAATTTTAACCTGGTTTCCCTCGTGGAGGACTAGTCCAGGCCTGAGAACTCTAGCTCAGGATTAAATCCACTATTTGTGAAATAGTAGCTTACAACCCGTGCCTTTTCTTCAGAAGAGCACGTCAACTTCTTACAGAGAATCGCAGTGGCGATTTGCTTGGAATTGTCCAAGCGATTTCTTCACTCTTGCACAAGAATCCTAAATGAGAGATGCTGAGCACTCGAGACTTAGGAGGCTTGTGGCTAGTAGATGGGAAGGGTATGGCTTATAGAGCTTGTAGGAGAGAAGAGAAGAGAAGATTGAGTGATTTAAAATGAGAGAATTCATGCCCTATTTATACTGATTTTAGGGACAGAATTCGGCCAGAATTCGGGTAAGGAAATTCAAAAATTTGGCCGTTGGACAGCTAGCAAACAGCTAACCCTAAAATTAGGGTTCCTGATTTCTAGGGGACAGAGTTCGGCCCGAACTCTGTGTGGAGGCAGAGTTCGGCCCGAACTCTGTCTCCAGAGCACAGAATGGTCCTAAGAGGGACTTGTGGGCAATTTGGTTTTGGTGGAGCTTGGGATTTTGGGTAGGCTTGTATACTAAGTTCCAAGAGCTCAGCATAACTCAGAGTACATAAATCTAGACTCAATGAAATCATAAAATACAGACTCCAGAACACACTGAGAGCTGAAGACTGAGCTGTCATCTGTCTTGAACTGAGTGCAGTCGTCGTGTGTCGTATTGAATTTATACAAGTATTATTTGGTCAATATAGTCAATATTTGGTTGACTGTGACTTTGTGTCAACAACCCTGAGTCAAAGTCAATAATAGCACCAAATCAATTATACTTAAAATCACTGAAAATTCTAATAATTATAATTAATACTAATAAATCCCAAATAATTTTTAAAATTTTAAAAAAATGACCAAAATACCCTCAAGCTAGAAATATTGTAGTGACAAATCTACCCCCCTTAAAATAATTTCGTCCTCGAAATTAAAAGGGCAAAACTAACAGATAAGAATGATAGATAATCATACCTCACGGTGTAAACATATATGGTTATCGCTCGCGCATCTCATCCTCCCGCTCCCAGGTCGACTCTCCTGGAGAATGATGCCTCCATGCGACGTGAACCAAGGGTATCACCTGGTTTCTCAGCACCTTCTTACGGCGATCCAAAATCTCCCCAGGCTGCTCTGGATAACTGAGAGTAGGTCCAACCTCAATCTCCGAATGATCGAGCACATGGCTAGGGTCAGCCACGTACCGTCTCAACTGTGATACATGGAATACGTTGTAGACCCCCACTAGTACAGGTGGCAAGTCTAGCCTGTAAGCCACGTCGCCGACTCTTCCGCTGATAACGAAAGGGCCGATGAAGCGCGGACAAAGCTTTCCACCTCCACCAAATCGTATCGTACCACGAGTCGAAGATATCCGCAGAAAAACTATGTCTCCAACCTAATCACAAGCAAGGTCTCAAGTTACTAAAAATCAAACATGATCATCAACTCAACAACAACCTGCTTCTAATCCTATCTCCAGTCAACTAAGTCAAACCTTGACAAGGGTCAACTACTGGTCAACAACTAGTCAATTTCTCAACATCCAAGTACTTGGTCATCAACTGGTCAACTTTTTAGGATTTTACCTATGCTAGCTATCTAGGTGTTGGCAACTAGAGATTAGCAAAAGAAAAACTCTATAATAAGCTAGCTCTTAACTTCCCAATCCTATCAAGTCACCAATAACTAAATACCTATAAGCTAAGCACACCAATCCCAAATACCACATATATATATATATACTCAAGAACAATAACCCATCACATATATCCTAAGTATATCATCTGCAATCTATATGTATATAGGCCTCTCAGTCTTAGGTGAACTACAACTATACTCAAGGACAGGCTCTGGTCATGGGTGCCTCACTGGAAAAAAAGGTAAGAAAAATAATAACAATCATCAAGGCTGTAAGGCATACTAACATCCTATATGTAAACTGGTTGGTATTATAATAACAGGAAAATTATCTACAATGAGTTACTATTCTAATACCACTACTAACTACCATCTCTAGGGTACAGACACCCTACAAGTCGTCATATCATTACACTATGAAGATCTACCCATGAATAAGTTCTACAAACTAAAATATCCCTACTCCTAAGTTATTGATGATAAAATACAATCTTATAACAACAGAAGGGTATGATAGAGATGATAGGTTAAAACCTTCTCAAGATAAAATCTGATAATCATATGCGTCTGTCCAAAATTATTTTACTCAGAGTCTTCGTCATGATAGTGAGCAAGGCTACGATAATCATAGAGTCCTTGACCAAGGCACATACTTCTAGAATCATGGTATTTAAAATTTTTGCATTGTCGCTTGCTTGGCAGCGAAAATCTTAAATTCCCACACCCGAGAAATACATCCTAATCTGACTATATGTCCTCACTATGCCAGCTAACACGACTATCGAAGATTCTAGATTCTATAACTGGGTAACCTAGCCCATATCATTCATCTCAGAAGAAAATCAAACATAACACAAGAACAACAGGACAAAATTTATCAATCAACAAGGAACAGAGGGAATCGAAATTCAAGGCAGTTATAAGAGGCAATTTCTGAAATGGAATCAAAAGAACGGAACCTGCAACTAGATCTCCAATAGCCTGAGCATCCTCGACTGTCCCGACGAAAGCTCGTCCCTGCTTGCCTCCCTTGGCCTGCTGCTGGTGCTGAACGAACCTCTGCTGCTGAGTTGGTAAGGGTAATCCTTCCTGCTGGCCTACCGGAGCCCTAGCTCCTGCTCTCTGAACTGTCTGTCCTGATGACTTAGGACACTCTCTCAGTCGATGATCCAATCCTCCACAAAGTAAATATCTGCCCAGTATCTTCCGGTATTCGCCCCAATCGTGCTCTAGTTTCCTATAATAAGGGCAACTGGTAACATATTGCTGTCTAGGGGTCGGCTGCGTCTGTAACAGTGGTCCCCTCGGCTGCTCTGTCGGAGCCCTAGCTCCTGCTGCTACCTGAGTCATTGTTGTCTGGCTCTTGGGATATTCCCTCAGCTGGTGGTCCGCTGCTCCACAAAGTAGGTACTTGCCTAGCCTCTTCCGGCATTTACCCCATTCATGCCCTGGCTTCTTGCAGTAGGGACAACTGACTGTCTGCTGTCTAGGTGCCTGATACTGTCTGGGCTGCTGCTGTCCCTGCTGATGGCCCTGACCCAGGAACTACTGCTGAATAGGCCTCTGCTGATACTGGTGCTGAATCTGTACGTGAGGCCTCTTAGCCTGACCTCCACTGCTGCTAACTCTATGAATGTTATGTCCCCTCTTGAACTGATATTGCCAGTGAGTTTCTACTATCTGCTGGAAAAAGAAGAACAACCGCGCCACGTCCTCTGATCCTGATGGCGACTGCTGCTGAAGAATGTTCGGAATGACTAGGGAAAGTCTCGGAGTAGGAAGAGGTGTACTCCCATAAGCTGTAGATATCCCAGCCTGAGCTGGCATAACAGGAGCTGCAGTCTCGGGGCCCTGCTAATCAGGACGAGGAGTGGTAGACCCCTCAGTGGTGTCTTTCCGATCGATATAAGATCGCGTCTCCATAACCATCCTGAAGACAGATCAAACGAGAGGACAATCACTGAGAATGAAACGATAACATCAAGAGAGGATGGTTTATTTTCAAGGAAAGACAATAATACAGCAATTTTAGGTAACAAGAATCTGATTTAAGAGTTTTTTCTAATGTGATTGAGTACCTCCAAAAATATCCTAATCCTACTACAGGCTGTAGTGATACTCTAGTTCGAATACCACTACACAAACATGACATGCATGGGCCACCACTAAAAATGTGTCACGACCCGCACCCTAGAGTAAGGGCACGAGAAGTGGGTACGTCCAGCCTACGCCGCAATGTCGGCGGTAGAACGCTGTCCTAGGTCTCATGCTTCCAACAGTATAAGGCTAAACAGTTTATACTTCCCGAATGGAGGTGACATAGCAGAATGTAAACTCAATCACAACTAAGGAAGAAGAAGCACGATATGATATAGAACTCAAAAGAAATACAGATGATCATAAGAGTCTAAGTGTCTAAGATAACATCTCAGCAAACATCCAGAATACAAGGTCTTAACTACAGAGTATGAAAGAATATATATATAATCCAGATCTCAATGACAGAAATAAAGCCTAACTAAACTAGTCCCAAGACAACATAAGTAAGAATAAGCTAAACTAAACTAGTCTAAGCAGTAGGGTAATGCCATCGGCTAGAGCTGGGTCCTCCTGAGAGTCCAGCTCACAAGTGTCGTCTAGGGCTTTCCCATAGAAGGTATCCACACAGGCCTCCTCCTCGTCCTCTGTAATATTTTCAACAGGTCCAGTCAGGACCGGAACGAGCACAATACATCTCAACATATCATAGCAGGTTAGAAATATAAACATTTAGTAGAGTAAGATACAGAAAACTGAAAGAAAGTACATGATGTAAAAGAAAGAGAACTGTAAGTAAATAGCTACTGTATATAGAGAACTAACAGTGGCTAGTGATGTAGAGTACAGGATAGCACATGTGAACATGACATATTAGTACATGATCTACACTAAGGAGTTTCACATGATCTACACTACTATGGAATTTGTTCACATGACTATTTGCACTCTCCCGTTTCCCTAATCAATACACAGGGATCTAATTAGGTTATGTTATTATACATAATATCACATGAAGGCCCATGAAAGGGTGCACGTTATAGTATATATGAGGGCTCCATGAACATAAGAGTACATGATTCATAAGAGTGTACATATATGGTGAAAGCACAGGAGTACATGATGAAAGTGCAACGCATATGACATAATGTACCCGATGCTCCCGAGGAAGATAACATCGCATGAAGAGATCCATATAGTACTAATCCGTGATAATGTCGTGACAGCATCAAGTGAAGTAATCTAAAGCAGGAATATAATTCTAACAAGATATGAAATGATCAGAGAATGTACTTGCCTGTATCCTGAGTATCTATAGAGTATCTACTGTCCGAGGAGTGGTGTCTGTCTCCTATAGAATAGTACAAGTCACCATAAGTCTAAAATGATAATAAGATGCAAGTCAATGTATTCTACATGAATCTAGGTCAATCTAGACCAAAGTCAACTCTTGGTCAACTCTGGTCAACCCTAAAAGTCAAACTAGGTCAACTAGGTCAAACCTAAGTCAAACAAGTCTATACTAGTCTAACTAGTCTATTCTAGGTCTAACAAGGCTATACCAGTCCAATCTAGACTCTATACTGGCATTCAAGCCACACCCATAGGCTAATAGCCCTAGGCTATAGGCTATTAGGCAATACCATGCCTAAAACCAAACCATAACACACATATACATAACAATATATATATCTAAAATATAATACACTCATTGATATATTTATATAATATAATATAGTAACACACATTAGCATATAGGTTACCTATAATATATGCTTACACAGAAGAATAGGGAAGGCCATATGTAGGTGTTCATGTGTGTGTGTGAGTGAGAGACAAGAGTGTGTGTGTTAGCAGGAAATTAGAAACAGTTAGTGAATAGGCAAACCTGGGTACAATATCAGTGAAGTTTACCAATGTAACAGTGGTAGACATTTGTGTGTGTGTTCCTGGAAACAGTAAATGGTAATAAACCTGTGTGTGTGTGTGTGTGTGGCATGAGGGTGTGAGGGTGTTCCTGAAATCAGTGAAGTATATTAGGAAAATCAGTGTAACATATTGTGCTCATGTGTCAAAGGAGTGTCAGTGAAATGTTAAAAGGAAAAATAGTGGCAGCTAACAATGTGTGAACCTGTGTATACAGGAAAATAGAAAATTGTAACTGTGTACTAGGTGATCCTGTGTGCAGTGTCAAATAGAAGTCAGGGAAATACATTTGTGTGTGGGCAATAAAAAATAGTGGCTAACCATGTAACCTGGAAATCAGTGAACTAGAAAAACTGTAACACATTGACAGTGAATAGGAAATCAATCAGTTGAAGGTTTAGGGAAATCTAGAAACAGTGATCACATTGAATCAAAACATTCATTATAGCATCAGTCCTATAGCTAGTCGAAAGCCAAAACGGTGCACAAATCGCCATTCCACGCACAATATAATGCATGGGAATTCAACTCAGGTTATCAAGAAATAATCATTCAATTACAGTTCAAGATATAGAACTGAAACTCAAATCAATGTATCAGCTATTATATTCGAAAACCAACACAATGTCAAAATCTCATTCTCAACCAAAAAGCCTAATTCGAATTGTAACATTGCATTAACATGAACTAACAATTATGTGGGAGTAATTGACAGTTGAAAACATTACTTAAAATAGGATTTAGAGTTCAGCAAATTTTGAAATAACCCATTTATCAGAACATGGTATCATTGTATCAGCCGAATGCAATGTTCGAATCCAACTCGAATCAAATATTCCATTCCTCATATCAAACCACCTAAACTAACATGTAAACTCAATCTAACATACATTATTAATCATGTTATGATCTAATTAGCATTTAAAAACATGAATTAAATTATTAAAATCAGAATTAAAACACAGAACAACCACAGAACTGTGCACGTACAGTGCACTCCCCGTGCACGCACGATACAGTGTCCGACACGACACGAGGACCCACGAAACTTTGGGGGCCTCGTGTCAGACACTGCCCGCACCCACGTGTCAAGTTACACGTGTCCAAGTGGCATGTACTGCGTACAATCAACCCCGAGTAGCAGGGATATGCTACCCGCGTACGCGCGTGTTGTACCCCGCGTGTACCCGTGTCCAATACGACACGACACGACACCAATAACACCTCAGAACACTGGAAACCCATAAGCGAGGTTAAAAACTAATTTCTTATTTAAACCAAATTGGAAAACAGTGATGAAATGCCCACTATGGCATTTCATCGAGCACATACACGTATCCACTGATACGTGTCCGATACGGACACGTATTGGACACGAAACCTAGGAATAGCTATACCTACAGTTAGGGTAGACCTAGGGCTTCCTGAATATGCAATTAAAACATCATTTTATGGAATGGATTCGAAATTTACCTAGGGTTTACAATGGCTCAAAAAGCTCCAATTTAAGTGGTTCCTCAAGCTACCAAAACTTCTTCAAATTGATCCTTCCCTGAAATTTCTCACCATAGCCATAGAGAACACAGTAATTAGAAGCTATTGCAAAAAATTTGGAAGAAAAAGGAGTTAGAATGGAGGAGTTATGGATTGGGGAAGAAAGGGTTACCTCTTCTTTAAACTTGCAAATATCCTAAGGAGGCTAGCCCTAACTTTGAGGAGGCATTAAATAGATGGGGGAAGGATAGGGTTGGCCGGCCAAGTGGGGATTAGGCTAGGGTTAGGGTTCTACTAGTGGTCTATGGGCCTCTATGGGCCTCTATGGGCCTAAGTCATAAGTCATGACTTGTGAAACCACAAGCCATTCTCTAGCCAAATAAATTTCTATTCTCTCCAAATAATTTCTAATGAGTAGGATATCACTAACTTAGGTCAAGCTAGGGTTACACACTCTAACCAAGTAGTCATGACCTAGGTTAGCTTCTAGGACAGTCTCCTAAGTCACCCTGAGTTAAAGTCAATAATAGCACCAAATCAATTATACTAAAAATCACTAAAAAGTCTAATAATTATAATTAATATTAATAAATCCCAAATAATTTTTAATATTTTAAAAAAATAACCAAAATACCCTCAAGCTAGAAATGTGGTAGTGACACGGCCGCTACTCTCATGCGGCTCGGATCATGGGGACCATATTCATGCGGCTCAAATGCTGAGAGGCCACGTCCATGCAGCCTTGGCACGTGGCCAGCCTTATACGGTTCAGTGGGAAACCACTCTTATGCGGCTCAGAATTTGGAGGCCACACCTATGCGGCTGCCACCTTCATGCGGTTGAAATCCTGAGGAGCCACCCTCATGCGGCTCTGTCAAGACACCCTGTTCATGTGGCTCGCGGTTAGGACATGTGGCAGAAAATCAGTCCCCCCCGCGTCCCTACGGCTCACAGCATGATGATGGTTGGACACATGGCCCCAAATCAATCAAGATTTATCAACAAATCCCAACAACCAGATTTAGTGCAATCATCATAATTACCCAGATCAAATCAAATTTATTGCAATCAAGGAGACTGAACACGTGGCAGGAGATCCGAGCTTGTCATAATAAATCACGAAGATTCGTGGCAATCAACATTTATTGCCCATACGGATTTAGCACAATTAACACTAACTGCCCAGATTTGCTGCAATCAAGATTAACGGCCCAGATTAATTACCAACAAAACAGGATCAAGGAAAATGGTAATTAATCCCCAAACCGTCGACTTTTCAAGGGGCAATTGTTGCAAATCCTAATGATCACACCCCACTCCTATAAATAGCAAGGTGCCATTCCCTTACAAACACCCCGGCTGGACACACAAAGAGACAAAAGGCACGCACAGAAGGGTCTCCCCACACATTCCGAGAGCATTTCTTCATCAGAGCCAAGGCTACGTCCGATCGTCCAAGGAGTAAGGCAGAGCTGCCGTCGCTTTCCCGATCCTCTACCGTCACCCCCAAGAATCAAAAATAAACAATCGTACCTAGATTGTTGTACCTAGGTTTTCATTCCTAGGCTTTCTTTGTACGAGCGAGTTTGTATTGTGAGTCTAAGTTCAGTCCTCCTATAAAATTGTTCTGCACTTTTACAATCAATGGCAAACATATATACTGGAAGATTGTTTTATCTGATGTTCATGGAGATCTTATCCTAGACACTTAGACTTCTATCTAATTGTATCTCTGTGGATTTATTTCGTTCCATATATATCTATCTTTTTACCGTATTCTACCTTAGATGTGATTGAGACTGTATTGATATGTCACCTCCATTCGGAGTATATATACTGTACAGTACCTTATATATTGTTAGATGATTGACCTAGGACAGCGTTCTACCACCGACACCGTGGCGTGGGCTGGACGTACCAACGTCTCGTGCCCTTACTCTAGGGTACGGGTCGTGACACCTCCCTCGCCACCCTCCACTCTCCTCTCCGACCCCCTCAGCCACTGCTCATCCCACTTTTTGTTACAACCCGCTTCCGAATAATCGGATACGAGTCGAACATGCCCAGCCTACGTTGGAAGGCACAACGTAGTAAGTTGTACAATCTAAGTAAAACTCCAAGTAATCATGATCAACAATATCATCACAGCTACTATATATGTTCCTATAACAGATCACCCCAATCCACTAAGTTATTTAAATACAATATTCACAAAGTCATCCGGAGACAAATCCGATAAACAAGAATAAAAGTGACAACTGAGAAATCCTGACAAATATACAGAATAAAATCACTACACAAATCTAAGCAATGAAACTAAAACTAAATCTCTATAGCTTCTAAGTCCTGAATCCTCGTGTCATCCTGCTCACCTATGGCCTCAAGCTCTCCTGTAAGATATCCAATCAGGAAAGGAGCAAAGTACAACCCCAACAAGAAACAATCTACAAAGTAATCTGAAATACACAAGTAATAATATGGACTAAAGTACAATATAAAACAATAGTACAAGAACTGGAATAATGAACAATGCTATCAATACAAAAGTGATTTTGAAATATTAAACTAATGTGTGACCGGCTGGAAACCACAATATGACAATATGGTGCGGCTTAATCATACGTGAAGTGTACGATTAGGTTATTCACAATAACCTAGCTAAGGGGTGTGGTCACATACTAGACAATATTTTTCCAATCCCCGTAAGAAAATTCAATGAGACACAATATGATCAATAAGACACAACACAATCGTGTAAATTTTGTGTCCAATATGAGAACAAGAAGTATGATAGAAATATAAAGTAAATAGTTCAAGTCCGTGTATTTGCCTTGTTCTGGAAGATCGGTAATAGAGAAGTAGAAATCTTTATGTCCACCTAGAAATAATTTGGGAATAGATCAAAATCTAAATGATGACAATTAGCTAACATAGCCGACTAGCTAATAAGCTAACTTTTATACTAGCTAACAATTTATTGTTAATCAACACTAATTATATATATAAACTAATTACTTAGCCAATCTATATTTTCTAATAGGAAATAGTTTTATTTAGCAAACTACCATATAAATACTAGCATGGCAATATATAATTAGTTAGATAGATACACCTATTAGTAAAATAACATTTCTAGGATAATTACTAATATATTAAAATATTTACCATAAAATACTAATATAAGTTGATCTTAAGAATAATAACATTTCCAATGGTAGCAATGAAATAAAAAAGCTAACACATTATAGTCCACACAAAATCAACTCAAACCCAACAACTTTATTTCTAATTTTTTTTCCTTCTCTTGCCTAGACTAACCAGGTCTAATCCAATACTCTCAAGTCTGCCATAATTACTTCTTATTCATTTTTCTCTATTTTACACCTAACCAGCCCATTGCCTAAGAGCCATATACAAAGTTAAAATCCAACAAAACATTGCACACTCAAACTCAGAAAAATATATCCAGTCCACCAACATTATAAACCGTCAAAGCATAACAAAAGCCCATTCTTACCTGTATATTAACAAGCTCAAAGCTAATTAAGTTTTCACAAAATTTTCCCACACCCGATCCATGCTACATCTCCACAAACCGACCATTACATACAAACTGAAATCTTATACGAATTCATCTTCAGAAATCAAACTTCAAACGAAACAGTTTTAAACTTCACTCAATTTCTTCTTCTTCATGCCCACTCCATACTTTAGTCAATTTCTGCACAGACACCTGCTGTCAGACATATAGGAATCGCACTCAGAGTCCCAATCCATTTTACTATTACTGCTCTTAGCCTTCTGCTAAATCTTAGCAGCCTTGCTTAAACATAGCCAAACCCAACCATAAATAAGATTACACAAAGCTAAAAATCGTAAACTAAAACTCAGTTAAAAACACAGACAAAACCCAATAGAATCACACATAAAGCCTTACTACTGAACTACATTCAAATTTTTCTTTCGCGCTACCACTATACTCCAGTCCCATTCGACCTCCAGCACCTGACACTCAACGTTGGACACCAAACAATGCTGGATGCATGAACTAAACTGAACACAAACTGATCCAAATTTGCCCCTGCGTTCCAACCGAAATCCTGACCAAACCCCCATCAATTCTAGGTATACAGTGAGGTGTTCTACTACATTAAAAGGGTATAATGTTACCTGACTAAGAGGATCTGATTCTGAAGTGAGGACACGATCCCAAGCAATCGAACACAGTCTCCCTGCGTTTTAAGACACGTACGAGACCCGAGCTGGACATTAAAGCAAATATGTGGGATGCATCCCAAGTAAAATCACTTCAGAATTATACTCGAATTTGAAAAGGAAATTTCCAAAGCAAAATCAAAGAATCCAGATCATCCACAAGGATTCGGATCTCACCTCATTAGCTGCCCTGTCGAATCAACTAGTTGTCCTACCACCCTGTCAGATCAAATTTCAACTAGGAAATGAGAGGTCCAATCATCGATTAGTCATCAAGAACATCACTAGTCTATTCTAAATTTGAACGAAAGTTTGAGATTGAGACTCACCTCGGTCAGTACCTCCGGAAAGGAACAACAAGCTCATGGTGAAGAATTGTCGATGAGAGGAGTGATTCGTTGCCGGAGAAACTGCCCCTCACACCGATGCCGCGCTAGAGAAACATGAATGTCGCCTTCAGCGGTGGTGTACCGCCGGAGAGGGTAGCATGCAGTTGCCACCGTCGCCGAGAAGATTAGGCCTATACGTCGTCGATGATGGAGATGGCCATCGTCACCCCTATAGATGCTCGAAAAAATAGGGTTAGGGTTTGGGACTAGGTGAAGAAAGAGAAAAAGAGGCTGGCTCGACAGAACGAGATATGCTCTTCAAGATTTTAGGACATGGAAATGAGAGGGGTGGGTGAAAGCTCAACTTAAATAGGATTCGAAAGTGGTTAGTCTGCTAGGAGAAGGGGAAATAAAAAATTGGAGGAATAATCTTTTTGGAAAGATATTTGTTTGGTTAGCTCTTCTCAAATGAAATTTGAGCAGAACCTAATAAAATAAGGTTTTACGTAATAGATATTATTACAAAATAATTATTTAAGTACATCCACTCATTCTTTAAAAATCATAAGGAGGCTTGTATTAAAGTAGAATTTTAATATCCTACAAAATAAATTAAAATGATTATTTTATAAATTCAAAAAATAGTTAGAAAAATAATATATATATATTAATCTGGAAAGTGGGGTTAAAAATCTCCCTTCCTTAGAAAATTTTGTCCCTAAAATTTCAGATGGCACGATTAGACACGACCAAGAATAATTAGATACAAAAATTGAAAATAGTACGATTAAAGTAGTACCAAAACGATATAGTCACGAAAACATGATCATGGATAAAATGGTGACCCATGCATGATAAAACTTACTTAGGTACGCTCAAAATTAATCGAAATGGCATTGTCAGGGTTAAGGTTTAATCATGACTAAGGATAGAGCCATGAAAGAGATTGGACCAATAGGTGTTGATAAATAGTGCTAATGAGTTCAAGAAATCAAGTGAAATTTCTATATGAATCTTATGGCAATATAAATGATTCCTGAGAATTGGAATTAGTTGGTAAGATTTTTAATAAAGCCAAATTAAAACAAATTAAGATAACTTCGATAAAGTTTGTCAATGGTGATAAGATCAAACATGGATATAGTCTCAATAGTATCCGAAAATTATACATATCTGAAGTCACTTTTCCTAGAGTTCATGTCCCACCAGTATGTATCTGGCTGCAGTGAACTTTTGGTTCTATGGCTCAAATGATGATGGACTACCAAATATTCTATCAACTTTATCCAATATTTATGGAACAACTCAATAGAAAATATTATGAATTTAGGACTTAGTCTCAATAACATCCGAGAACCTATAAATACCTATAATTACTTCTACTTAGAGCTCATATCATCTAGTGTGCAGCTGGCTGCAACGAACCCACAGTCTCCATATTCCAGATAAATGACTGTAGTGCGCATCTGTCCTGTCATAGTAGGTTGCCGAATATTTTTCAACTTTATCCATAGGAATTCCAAAGAAGTTTATGAAAATTCAGAATGAGTTCTAATAGTCTAGATCATGATATAAAGTGATGTTATCTGTTCTTTAGAAAATAAGAAGTTTTATTAAAGAACCACAAAAGTTCCAATAATGAGTTATTAGGCACTAAGAAACAACAATAAGATATGGAGAACTTAGAAACAAGTCTCGAATAGGAAACAACAAGTTTCAGGAAAGTCTAGATGTTAAAAGAAAATCTAAAGAAAAGGACAAGCTACGATCCACGGACTTCTCCAACCATGCAAGAATGCCTCCAGTCTTCAGTAGTCATCCAGAATTGGAATAGTCTCGACTTCTTTAGCTGTCATGAGGTAGACTCGTCCATGAGGGTGTACTTAATGTGGCTGCTGAGTCTGGAGAGATGTGTCCCCCTGCTGAGGTCCTGGTGTTGGTCCCTGGCGAGTAAATGATGTAGGGTAGTCCCTCACCTGATGGATGGAGAATCCACAAGCTAAGCATTATCCCAATCTCATGTGGCACTCGTCAACATAGTATCCCGTCCTCTTGCAGAACACACAAGAAAGGTGGGTCTGAATCTGCCTCTGCTGCCTCGATGATGTTGGAGCTCGGGTAGGATGATGATACTGCTGCTGAAGGGCTGGATGTTGAGGTGACCTCAGCTAAGTGTTGGTACAATTCGGTGGTCCCTGCTAGCTGTTGGTGCCCACATCTTTGTCCCTTTTGGTGTGCGGCTTCATGTCCTCCTTGGGCTTCATGTCCTTCTCAACTCCATGGGCAACCTTGAGGATGTATGCATAAGTCATCACCCTACAAATGGTGACCGTCTGGCGAAGCTCTCAGGTAAGTCCTTTCTTGATCCTCCGGGCTCTCACTTCTGGGGTACTCACTAGATTCTCTACAAAGCGGCTGAGGCGACTGAACCCTGAGGTGTACTCGTCTACCGTCATACTGCCCTGCTGCAGTGCCTCAAACTGGTTCCTAAGCTCGTCTCGGGCAACCTCCGAAAAAAACTTTTCCTTGAACAAACTCTTGAAGTCTACCCAGAGAAGTTGGGGAATGGCTAGCTGGGCTCCTCTATGAACCATGCTCTGTGATGTCGTACAACTGTAAGCTAGCTATCTCGACCTGTAGATCCACAGGAACTCCGACGATCCGAAGCAGCCTCTTTGCGTTCTCTATCCACTCATAGGCGTAGAAAATCCCCTCGGTGCCGTAGAAGTCCATGGGATAGAGATTTTTGAAATCTCTTGCAGTCCTCGGCTTCGCTGGTGGTGTTGGTGGAGCTGGTGGAACATCCCTCGATCAGAATGCATCTGCAATGGTGGCTAACTGAGAGGCCTGATCATTTTGGGAGTTGATGAATTTATGGAAGATCTCCATCATCTACGTACTGTCGAGAGTGATCGTCTGACAAAGTGGAGGAGGCATTGGAAGCTCTAGCACTTCAGGTGCAGTGGGTTCAGTGGTCCCGGTGTTTCTCGTAGTGACCATCCTAAAATATAAAGATAAACTATTGATTGCTATGTCCTAGAAAAATAGTAAGCAACCTAGTAATAATAAGTATAATCAAACTTAGTAATAATACCCAAAACCATTTCCCATGGATCCGATGCTCTGATGAGTTTTCCTTAGTTTAGCAAGTCCCCTAATAGCACTCTATAGCCTAAGTACCATTAGGATGAGACCTGCAAGGGATACGGCTAAAAATATGTCACGACCCGCTTTCGAATAATCGGATACGAGTCGGACATGCCCAGCCTATGTTGGATGGCACAACGTAGTAAGCTGTACAATCTAAGAAAAACTCCAAGTAATCATGATCAACAATCTCATCATAGCTGCTATATATGTTCCCAGAACAGATCACCATAATCCACTAAGTCATTTTAATACAATATTTGCAAAAGTCATCCGGAGACAAATCTGGTAAACAAGAATAAAAGTGACAACTGAGAAATCCTGACAAATATAAAGAATAAAATCACTACACAAATCTAAGCAATGAAACTGAAACTAAATCTCTATAGCTTCTAAGTCCTGAATCCTGGTGTCGTTTTGCTCACCTATGGCCTCAAACTCACCTACAATATATTCAGTCAGGAAAGGAGCAAAGTACAACTCCGACAAGAAATAATCTACAAAGTAATCTGAAATACATAAGTAATAATATGGACTAAACTACAATATGAAACAATAGTACAAGAACTAGAATAATAAATAATACAATCAATGCAAAAGTGAATTTGTAATATTAAACTAATGTATGACCGGCTGGAAACTACAATATCATAATAAGGTGCGGCTTAAACGTACGTGAAGTGTACGATTAGGCTATTCACAATTACCTAGCTAAGAGGTGTGGTCACACACTAGATAATATTTCCCCAATCCCCTCAAGAAAATTCAATGAGACACAATATGATTAATAAGACACAACACAATCGGATAAATCCCTGTCCAATATGAGAACAAGAACTATGACAGAAATACAAAGTAAATAGTTCAAGTCGGTGTACTTGTCTTGCTCTGGAAGATCGGTAATAGAGAAGTAAAAATCTCTCTGTCCACCTAGAAATAATTTGGGAATAGATCAAAATCTAAATGATGACAATTAGCTAACATAGATGACTCGCTAATAAGCTAACTTATATAGTAGCTAACAATTTATTGCTAATCAACATACTAATTATATATATTAACTATCTAATTACTTAGCCAATCTATATTTTCTAATAGGAAATAGTTTTATTTAGCAAACTACCATATAAATACTAGCATGGCAATATATAATTAGTTAGATAGATACACCTATTAGTAAAATGATATTTCTAGGATAATTACTAATATATTAAAATATTTACCATAAAATACTACTACAAGTTAATCTTCAGAATAATAACATTTCCAATGGTTGCAATAAAACCCAACAACTTTATAGTCCATAAAAAATCAGCTCAAACCCAACAACTTTATTTCAAAAAAAAAATTCGTCTCTTGCCTAGACTAACAAAGTCTAATCCAATATTCTTAAGTCTGCCATAATTACTTCTTATTCATTTTCCTCCATTTTACACCTAACCAGCCCATTGTCTAGCAGCCACATACAAAGTTAATATCCAACAAAACATTGCACACTCAAACTCAGCAAAACATATCCCAGTCTACCAACATTATAAACCGTCAAAGCATAATAAAAGCCTATTCCAACCTGAAAATTAACAAGCTCAAAGCTAATTAAGTTTTCATAAATTTTTCCCACACCCGATCCCTGCTACATCTCCACAAACCAGACCATTACATACAAACTAAAATCCTATACGAATTCATCTTCAGAAATCAAACATCAAACCAAACAGTTTTAAACTTCACTCAGTTTCTTCTTCTTCACGCCCACTCCATACTTTAGTCAATCCCTACATAGACATCTACTGTCAGGCGTATAGGAATTGCACTCAGAGTCCCAATCCAGTTTACTATTACTTCTCTTAGACTTCTGCTAAAGCTTAGCAACCTTGCTTAAACACAGCCAAACCCAACCAAAAATAAGATTACACAAAGCTAAAAATCGTAAACTAAAACTCAGTTAAAAACAAAATCAAAACCCAACAGAATCACACATAAAGCCCAACTACTGAACTACATTTCGTTCAAATTTCTCGTTCGCACCACCACTATACTCCAGTCCCATTCGACCTCCAGCACCCCACACTCAACGTTGGACACCAAACAATGCTGGACACGAACTAAACTGGACACGAACCGATCCAAATCTGCCCCTGCATTCCAATCGAAATCCTGACCAAAACCCCATCAATTCTTGGTACACAACGAGGTGTTCTACTATATTAGAAGGGTAGAATGTTACCTGAGTAGAGAGGATCTGATTCTGAAGTAAAGACACGATCCCAAGAAATCGGACACAGTCTCCCTGCGTTTCAAGACACGTCTGAGACCCGAGCTGGACATTAAAGCAAATAAGTGGGATGCATCACAAGTAAAATCACTTCAAAATTATACTTGAATTTGATAAGGAAATTTCCAAAGCAATGTCAAAGAATCCAGATCGCTCAAAAGGATTCGAATCTTAGCTCATTAGCTGCCCTATCGAATCAACCAGTTGTCCTACCACCCTGTCCGATCAAATTTCAACTAGAAAAGGAGAGATCCAATCATCAATCGATCATCAAGAACATCACTAGTCTAATCCATATCTGAACGAAAGTTTGAGATCGAGACTCACCTCGGTCAGTACCTCCGAAAAGGAACGATGAGCTCATGATAAAGAATTGTTGAGGAGAGCACTGATTCGTCGTCGGAGAAAGAGACCCCTTGTGCCGACGTCGTCGCTAGAGAAACCATGCCTGTCGCCGTCAGCGGTGGTGCACCACCGGAGAGGGTCGCGCAGTTGCCGTCGTCGTCGAGGAGATTGGGCCTATACGTCACTGATGATGGAAACGGCCGCCGTCACCGCTATAGATGCTAAAATAAATAGGGTTAGGGTTTGGGGCTAGGTGAAGAAGGATAAGAAGAGGCTGGCTCAATAGAACGAGATCTACTCTTCGAGATTTTAGGACAGGAAAATGAGAGGGGTGAGTGGAAGCTCAACTTAAATAGGATTTGAAAGTGGTTAGTCTGCTTGGAGAAGGGGAAATAGGAAATTAGAGGGAAAATCTTTTTGGAAAGATATTTGTTTAGTTAGCTCTTCTCAAATGAAACTTGAGCAGAACCCAATGAAATAAGGTTTTACATAATAGATATTATTACAAAAATAATCATTTAAGTACATCCACTCTTCCTTTGAAAATCATAATGTGGCTTTTTATTAAAGTAGAATTTTAATATCCTACAAAATAAATTAAAATGATTATTTCTAAAATTCAAAAAATAGTTAGGAAAATAATATATATATTTCTCTGGAAAGTGAGGTTACAAATCTCCCTTCCTTAGAAAATTGTCCCTGAAATTTCAGATGCCACGATTAGACACGACCAAGAATAATTAGATACAAAAATTGAAAATGATACGATTAAAGTAGTACCAAAATGATATAGTCACGAAAACATGATCATGGATAAAATGGTGACCCATGCATGATAAATTTTACTTAGGTACGCTCAAAATTAATCGAAATGGCATAGTCAGGGTTAAGGTTTAATCATGACTAAGGATAGAGCCATGAAAGAGATTGGACCAATCGGTGTTGGAAAACAGTGCTAATGAGTTCAAGAAATCAAGTGAAATTTTTATATGAATCTTATGGCAATATAAATGATTCCTGAGAATTGGAATTAGTTGGTAAGATTTTCAATAAAGCCAAATTTAAACAAATTAAGATAACTTCGGTAAAGTTTGTCAATGGTGATAAGATCAAACATGGATATAGTCTCAATAGTATCCGAAAATCATACATATATGAAGTCAGTTTTCCTAGAGTTCATGCTCCGCCAGTATGTATCTGGCTACAATGAACTTTTGGTTCTATGGCTCATATGATGATGGACTACCAAATATTCTATCAACTTTATCCAATATTGATGGAGCAACTCAATAGAAAATATTATGACCAAATATTCTATCACCTTTCTCAAGTTGTACCAAAAAGAGTTTAGTGTATCAAGTGGAAAATTGGAATAGTTAAGGATCTCAAGTTGCAAGTAAGCTTAATTTTTATTTCTTGAATGACCGGAATAAAGTAAGGTTGATTGGGATAAAGTAAGGGGATAAAAAAATGAAAGAAAGAAAACAGTTACCAATCTACCAACTTTCTTTCTCTCAATTTTATTTTATTTTGCAGAAAACTACTTGTTTATTTGTATTATATTTGTTGAGTTCGACAATTTTTTTATTTTCTTTTTCACCATATACTGGGTTTATTACATCATATTAATTGTGATATTATTCTAAAATAAGTTAAGTGGCTATGTGATTTGAAACTTCATCATTTACTCTCTTAAATTTCTAACATGTGGTAGAAATATATGAATCAACGTATCTAACTTATTACTCATCACTGTGTTGAACAACGAATATTTTTCTGGAAATTGCTGAGGAACCCAATTTCGGGGTTGGTTTTTACGAAATACCCACCCGCATGATGGGTTTTATGAAATGTGCAAAATTATATATTTCCACGTTAAGTATTCCAAGATTCCCTTTAGATGCTCTGTATTTACAAAATTAATACCATAACTACCCCTCCGCACAAACTCAGATCTGGATTGGGATTCTCTTCTTATTATTCTTTTTCTTCTTCTTCTTCACGAGAGATCTGAATTCCATTGCTCTCATCTTCAGCAGAGATCGCAAAGATCATTCGTAATTCACCATATATTTTTTTTCAGTCGAACTCCGATCATCGCTTATCTTCTTCTTCTTCTTCTTCTTCTTCGACAATTAGGTCAATTATGGAGAGAAGATCTTCTTCTTCTTTTCCATAAGAGTTAGCATCGTTTTGAAAGAAGAACGAAAACTCTTGAATCTTTATTCATGTCAAATTTTTTCCACAAAAAAAAAAAGGTTTCTGTCAACTGTTCTCCGTCGATATCGCACGAAGAATAGTCATTCTCCTGCATTTTTAACAAGGAGAATGCCATTCTCCGTGTTGAATGGCATTCTCCGTGTTTCTAACACGGAGAATGGCCATTCTCCTGTGTTTTAACATTTAAATGACCATTCTCTGTATCATTTAACACGGAGAATGTCATTCTCCGTGTTATTTAGCACGGAGAATGGCCATTCTCCGTGTAATTTAGAAACGGAGAATGCCATTCTCCGTACTAAATTACACGGAGAATGGTCATTCTCCTACGTTTTAACACTGGGAATAACCATTCTCCGTGTAAATTAACACGGAGAATGTCATTCTCCGTTTTAATTAAGACGGAGAATGTCATTCTCCGTTTTATTTAACACGGAGAATGACATTCTCCGTGTTAATTTACACGGAGAATGGCATTCTCCGTGTTTCTAACACGGAGAATGGCCATTCTCCTGCATTTTAACACTGGAATGACCATTCTCCGTGCTAAATTACACGGAGAATGGCCATTCTCCGTTTTATTTAACACGGAGAATGGCATTCTCTATTTTATTTAACACGGAGAATGTCATTCTCCGTGTTTCTAATACGGAGAATGGTCATTCTCCTGCGTTTTAACACTGTAATGACCATTCTCCGTGCTAAATTACACGGAGAATGACCATTCTCCGTGTAAATTAAGACGGAGAATGACCATTCTCCGTGTAATTTAGCACGGAGAATGGCTATTCTCCGTGTAAATTAAGACGGAGAATGCCATTCTCCGTGTTACTAACACAGAGAATGACTATTCTCCGTGTAAATTAAGACGGAGAATGACATTCTCCGTGTTACTAACACGGAGAATGGTCACCCTCATGCGAAATTAACATTTTTCGTGTTCTAACACGGAGAATGACCATTCTCCTGCATTTTATGGTCAGTTAAAACTTTGAAGAGCCATAACTTTTGACTGGGAGATCGAAACAAGGTCTCGTTTGTCCCAAAACGAGCGTATCTTCGAGGAGGCTGAAAGTAACCGCTCCTCCGTTAAACGGCCTTCCAAAATTTTAGAATCGCAAAAAAATGATGTTTTGACCTCCGTTTTAGCACTTTTGTCGTTTGTCTCGGTCTTTCCGAAATTTTTCGACGAGTTTTTGGAGATTTTTGAGGAGAAAACCTAGATTCGAAAGTGAGCAGCGTGTGGAAGAAGATGAAGTATCGAAACGTTTTTTTTAAGAGTAGTTTCGTGGGTGTTTTCAATAAATTAGAAGGAAGGACAAAAAGGTCATTTGGAATCCTCTTTATATATTTTTTGCTAATTCTGGGCACGCGATAAAATTTTATAGCACGGTGGGTTTTTCATAAAACTTTTTCGTTTTTTGGGCATTTCATAAATTTCTCCAATATTTTTTCTCCTAATATAGAATTTAACAATTAATTGCAAAATCTTCTCTCAAGAATTAAAAAAAATAGAAAAAATATCAAAAATGTGATCATAGGATCATCACTAGCTTTCATCTCACTGTGACAAAATTGTGATCAGCATAGCAACAAAGCCCTTCAAATGAGAGCTGGGCGCACGCCCAAACCAGCAGTGTCGTTTATCCGCACCTCGGCGCAGCCGGCCACAGCCGCCTCCTTCTGACTCCCGTTCGCTCGGCGGCGGCAGACGGTGCACGAAGGCGACCGCGCGACCAGCCACCGGTCGATGCACTCTCTATGAAATGCCCGCACCGTGGCAGGACCCTCACCTCCTCCCCCTCCTGGTAGTCAGACAGGCAGACGGAACAGCTCGTCTCCGACTCTCGAGCACCGCTCAAACAGGACCCGTAGTAGATCGTAATGGGAATGCCTTGAAGCTCGGTGCGCCTCTCGTGGTGTTCTTCGTCGTCGACGACTACGTAAGACTCTTGTTCTTCATCATGTTGTCGTCGGCTTTGGTGGTGGCGGAGAAAGCAATGGTGGAGGAAGGATGCGAGGACGTAGGCGGCAGCGGCACAGAATGCTCCGGCAAACGCGACTAGAATGGACTTGTCGAGGGGAGAGCTCAAGGCCGCGGTTAGCGACGGCGGAGTGAGGACGAGGCGGCCGTGGCGGAGGGAGGCCATGGTCGGAACCTTGGAGAAAGGAAGGAAGGAGGGCATCACTATGAGATGATTCCTACTTCTAGTGCAAACTTAGGGTCCGTTTGGTTTGCAGGATTGGACAACGTAATGTAATTGGCATTACGTTGTCAATCTAACTCGGATGTTTGGTTGGACAAAAAAAATTAGATGTAATGTAATCGCGATTACAAGTTTGATTACATTACATCAGTTTCTTCTAAACTCAATTACATCATAAAACCTATGTAATCGCAATTACATTACAACTTAAGCGGAAGGTTGGTATACTATAATTTGGTCTTTTTGTTCGTTTTTGGTCATCTTTTGTTGTTTTTGTTTGTTTTTGGTCATTTTTGTTCGGTTTTGGTCGTTTTGTTCGTTTTTTGTCATTTTTGTTCGTTTTTGGTCATTTTATGTCGTTTTTTGTCGTTTTTTGTTGTTTTTGTTCATTTTTTGTTATTTTTGTTCGTTTTTTGTTGTTTTTGTTCTTTTTTTGTCCGTTTTTGTCCTTTTTATTGTTTTTGTCTGTTTTTTGTCGTTTTTGTTCGTTTTTTGTCATTTTTGTTCATTTTTTGTTGTTTTTATTTTTTTTGTCGTTTTTTGTTGTTTTTGTTCGTTTTTTGTCGTTTTTGTTCGTTTTTGTCATTTTTGTTCGTTTTTCGTTGTTATTGTTTGTTTTTGTCGTTTTTGTCTTTTTTTGTCCTTTTTTGTTCGTTTTTTGTCGTTTTTGTTCGTTTTTTGTAATTTTTGTTCGTTTTTTCATTTTTGTTCGATTTTTTGTCGTTTTTCTCCTTTTTTTGTTCATTTTTTGTCGTTTTTGTTCGTTTTTTATTGTTTTTGTTTGTTTTTTTGTCGTTTTTGTCCTTTTTTTTGTTTTTGCCCCTTTTTTGTCGTTTTTGTTCGTTTTTTTTGTCATTTTTGTTCGTTTTTCGTTATTTTTGTTTTTTTTTGTCGTTTTTTGTTGTTTTTGGTCCTTTTTTCTAATTTTTGTTCTTTTTTTGTCATTTTTGTTTCGTTTTTTTCGTTTTTGTCCTTTTTTGTTCGTTTTTGTCGTTTTTGTTCATTTTTTGTCATTTTTGTTCGTTTTTGTTCGTTTTTGGTCGTTTTTTTGTCCTTTTCTTTGTTATTTTTTTCCTTTTTTGTCGTTTTTGTTCATTTTTTTTCGTTTTTGGTTGTTTTTGTTTGTTTTTTTTTGTCGTTTTTGTTCATTTTTTTGTCTTTTTTTATCGTTTTTGGTCAATTTTTTACGTTTTTTTATCGTTTTTTTGTCGATTTTGCACATTTTTTGCCATTTCTGCATGGTATTTATCGATTTTTGTCGATCTTGTACGTTTTTTTTACCAATTTTCACGTTTTTATCGTCTTCTATCATTTTTGGTCGATTTTGCATGTTTTTTGTCGCTTTTTTTAATCATTTTTTGCTTTTTTGGGTCTTTTTTCACTTTTTTTTTTGTCGTTTATGCTCGTTTTTTTCTTTTTGTTTGTTGTTTTTGTCGTTTTTGTTCCTTTTTTTGTCGTTTTTGGATTTTTTTGCAAGTTTTTTTTAATCTTTTTGTCGTTTTTTGTTCGTTTTAATTCCTTCTTGTTTTTAGTCTTTTTTCGTATTTTCGTTTTTTGTCATTTCTGTTCCTTTTTATCGTTTTTTATTTTTTTGCTCTTTTTTATCGTTTTTTTGTCATTTTTTTTTCTTTTTGTCGTTTTTGTTCATTTTTTGCCTTTTTTTTGTTTTTGGTCGTTTTTCGTCCTTTTTTCCCTTTCATTTATTGTTGTTTTTTGTCATTTTTTTTATTTTTAGTCATTTTTTATATCATTATTGGTCACTTTTTATGGTTTTCACATTTTTTATCTTTTTTTTTTGTCGTTTTTCTTTTTTATCGCTTTTTCATTTTTGGTATTTTTTCCTTCTGTTTTGTTCGTTTGTCATTTTTGGTATTTTTTATTTTTTGTCTTTTTTTTTTTTCGTTTTTGGTCTTTTTTTTAAGCAGAAAACAAACCATTTTTCCCCTTTTTTATTATTTATTTTTAAATTTTTTTCTTTTTTCTTTTTAAATTTTTGAAATTTTGTATTGATCAACTTTTTAAATTTTATGTTGTATTTTTTAAAAAAATATTAAATTAAAAATTCAATTACATTACATGGTAAATCAAACACATGAATGCAATTAACATTACATTACATGGTTTGATTACATGTTTCAACCAAACATAGTAATGTAATTGTAATTCCATTACATTATAAACTCAATTACATTACAAATCCAATTCCATTACGATTACGATTACATTACAATGAACCAAACACAACCTTAATACTTGGTGTGATGGAGGAGGAATGGTATGGGAAGATGCATGGAAGGTTCATGTGAGAGGAAAATATTGATTTTATTTTGATAGATTATATGAAACATTCTTGCATGCACGGAAGGTTCTTTCATTCACAAGGGGAAAATAAAAATGACATTTATCAACCGAATTTATTGGGTGATATCATCATCCACATGACATGATAATAACTTGACGAGAATTTTTAGTGTTAGAAAATCTTGATCACACATAAAAAAAATTTATGAAAGAATTCAAAAATAAAATTATAATATCACAAATAATTTTTTTAAATATGTTATATGTATAAGCACTAAAATTGTTATCACGTCTATGCCACATCAACGTCATGTTTTAGTGTTAAGGAATCGATCAAGAATGAATATTATGATATAATTCAAAAATCAAATTAGAATATAAAAATTGAGATATTTGAAAAAAAAAATTATCTATAACACTAAAATCGTGGTCTCATCAGCATCATATCATGGGTGATGGTATCACCCAACAAATTTATGTGATAAATAACATTTCAGGAAGAAAAAAAAAAGTTTCCATCCATTCATTTTGAAGAGCATAATGTTAGGAATTTATCTAGTATTCCTTCTAATGGGTATGTTAACGCGAGGGAAACAAAAAGTTATTTTAACACTTCAAGTTTAATTAAATAATAATAATAATAATAATAATAATAATAATAATAATTATTATTATTATTATTATTATTATTATTATTATTATTATTATTATTGAGTGAAGATATTGTCTAACTCATGCACCATCAACCATCAATTAAACTAAAATCTTGGGTGCCCATCCAGTACCACCTCATCAGTCTTGCATGGTACACATGGCTAATTATTGCTAATTATAAGGGTTTTTTTTAGGGGCACCTCATTTTCTACTAGGGGACAACCCAAAAATTTTTTGAAAAATTTACAAGTTTGCCATTGGGTTTTTTTACTAGGGGGGCAGCCCAAAAAAAGCTATAAAACCCAATTTCATTTTATTTCATCTCTCTTTCTTCTTTTCCTACTTCTCTTCCTCCACTTCTTTTTTTTCTTCTACTCATATAAACCTATATCTAACCTAACCTAGGTGAAATTGTCCCCCAACCAAAAATCGTTGAAGATTTTTGGTAGAATACAGTGTCAATCACTTCTCTCATTTATTTGTAAGTCGTCGAATTTATTTTTGTGTAATATTTTAAGTTTTAACCTAAATTTTACATATAAAAGTGGAATTTTTTGTTTAATGTATAAAGAAATAGACAATGGATCAACCCGGACCATCAAATGCTGGATATTATCCTCCCAACACATCCGAAGAACACTTTGACGCATCGGAAATCATCGTGGTAACTACATTTGAACTTTACGTAGAGTGGAAAATTGAACTTCGACACAGAGGACTGCCACAGATTGGGCAGTCCCTCACATATATTGGACTGCCAAAGATGTGGCAGTCCTGTATATGTGAGGGACTGCCACATTTGTGGCAGTCCAATGTATGTGAGGGACTGCCCAATCTGTGGCAGTCCTCTGTAGGAATGTGTGTTAATGTACATATGTATATATTTATAAGTGTTGTCTTAAAGGTTGATGGAATTTCACTTGTAGCCTATAGGTTTAATGCCTTCTAAGTTATTTGTATATCACACCAATATGTGATTTTCCTTTTAGTACTATCTAACTAGTTAATCCAGATTTATATATATATAACCCAAATATGAACATTGATCCAAATGGACAATGTTACTTTGAAGTGTCTCAACTTGTGACCAAGAACAAACTTCTCTATAAATAATACTACAGACTCCTCTATAAATAATAATACGCTTTATGTAATTGTTTAGTTTTGACTTTTAACTTCTATTGTAGGACTTTCGATCTTTCGAGGTTGCGGTACATGCTCCAATTGCAATCGATGTAGGGCATTTATTTTGGACCGATCTTTCGTTTCCATCAAGCGACGATGCGGTACAATGGTGTCGAGAAGTTGGAAGGGAAAACAAGTTGGTTCTAGTGATATCCAGATCGGCCCGAAATCGCCCGGGACAACAAAGTGTTATGGTTGGTTGTGAAAGAGGTGGTGTGTTCCGATCGCACAAGAAAGACACAGTTATCCAAGATAACGTTCCAAGAAAGAAAGCTGGAACGAGGAAATGTGGTTGTCCATTCACGATCCAGATTAGAAAAGAAGAAGAAGGGAAGTGGTCAGTACAAGTGAAGAATGGAACCCACAATCATGAGATTGCCGAGACACTATTGGGTCATCCGTATGTCGGACGGTTGAACCCTACGGAGAAGAAGATAGCCGAAGACTTGTCTATTTCCGGTGTTGCACCTAGACAAATATATTCAGTCATACGGCATGAAGATGAGAAGAACATGTCTACGATGAGGTCAATATACAACGCCCTATCTTCTTCGAAAGCTGTCCGGAACAAATCAAGAATGGCGATGCAAGAAGTGCTGAAGTTGCTTGCCGATAATCACTACGTTGAGTTCCATAGAACCCATCCCCAGAGTAAGGAAGTAATTTCAATCTTTTGGGCTCATCCAGATTGCACAAATCTGGCCAGGTCTTTTGGCGACGTGTTAGTCCTTGATTGCACGTACAAGACCAACAAGTTCAAGATGCCTCTCCTTCATATTGTCGGATTCACCTCTACTCGGAAAACATTCCCGGTGGCATTTTGCTTCATGAAGAGTGAAAAACTTGAAGACTACACTTGGGCATTGGAGAAACTGAAAATACTTTACAACGGTCATACAGAGCCGTCAGTTCTTGTGACTGATAGAGAGTATGCCCTAATAAATGCTACTCACATTGTTTTTCCTCAAGCGGATACATTGCTATGCACTTGGCATGTCAATCGTAATATTGAAGCCCAATGTAAGTTGAAGTTTCATAAGGAGGAAGGTAAAATTGACATGCAAAATTTTCAAGAATTCTCCAATGACTGGAATTGTGTGTGGCGAGCCTCTACGATTGACAGTTACGACGCCGCATGGTACATGTTCAAGGATAAGTGGAAGGCGAGGGAGCCGGCATGCATTACATACATCAAAGATACATGGCTTGACCCGCACAAAGAACACTTCGTCTTAGCATGGACGAATTTGGTGAAGCATTACGGCACGACAACTACCAACCGTGTCGAAGGAGCACACTCTGTAGTGAAGAGACAACTAAAATCATCTCTCGGCAACTTTGTCTCTGTTTGGCAAGCTATACATCTTATGGTAGACCGGACCGTGAATAAAATTAAGGCATCATTTGAGATGAGCTTAAATATAGTCAAGCATGAGCATAGAAAGAATGTACTGTTAGATGCTGTAGTTGGCGTGGTATCACATACGGCGTTGACATTAATATGTGATGAGATTGAAAGGTCAAAGGATGTCGGGTTTGATCCCCAAGTTTGCGGGTATGTACATCGACATACACTGGGCCTTCCTTGTGCACATCAGATTAATGAATATCGCCGTGAATCCATTCCTATTCCAGTAGAAGCAGTAGATCAACGTTGGAGGCAGTTGTCTATGATGCCTGTGGTGAAGACGAGCGATAATTTCTTCTCTTTGCCAAGTGTGAAACTTCTTCACGCAAGGTGGTTAGCCTCAGTAGCAGCAGAGCGGCAGTCCATTGAGCTTAAAGTGCAAGAAATAGCATGTCCGGTCACTACTACAATGCATGAGCCGACCGTTGTTTCTAATCCTAAAGGCAGGCCTCACACAAGATTGACTAGTTCACAGAAGAGAAGGCTGGAGTCAACTAGGAGAGATCCATCACACTTTGAGCATGTTGAACGAAGCTTACAACAAGCTCCGCCCGCACGGAAGGGAAAGCATGTCAACTAGGACTGCCCTGTGTGTGGCAGTCCTACTTGGAATGTTCTGTGATTTGATCACAACACATTTTAGATAGGACTGCCACACACAGGGCAGTCCCACACTTGTGTAGGACTGCCCTGTGTGTGGCAGTCCTATTTGGAATGTTCTGTGATTTGATCACAGCACATTTTAGATAGGACTGCCACACACAGGGCAGTCCTACACTTATGAAGGACTGCCCTGTGTGTGGCAGTCCTACTTGGAATGTTCTGTGATTTGATCACAGCACATTTTAGATAGGACTGCCACACACAGGGCAGTCCTTCACTTATGAAGGACTGCCCTGTGTGTGGCAGTCCAACTTGAAATGTTCTGTGATTTGATCACAGCACATTTTAGATAGGACTGCCACACACAGGGCAGTCCTTCACTTATGAAGGACTGCCCTGTGTGTGGCAGTCCAACTTGGAATGTTCTGTGATCACATATCTAACATGACCAACATATAACATATTCACACAAATAGTGCCTATCACATATTCACATAAATAGTGCCTATCACATATTCACACAAATAGTGCCAACACATATCACATATCCAACATATCACATATTCACACAAATAGTGCCAACACATATCACATATCCAACACATATCCAGCCAACACATATCACATGTCCAGCATATCACAAATCCGCACAAATAGTGCCAACACATATCACATATCCAACATATCACATATTCACACAAATAGTGCCAACACATATCACATATCCAACACATATCCAGCCAACACATATCACATATCCAGTATATCACATATCCACACATGTAGTTCCAACACATATCACATATCCAACATATCACATATCCAACACATATCACATATCCAACATATCACATATCTAACAGAAGTATATCAACATATCCAACACACATCCAAAATAGTTTACAAGACGGACACAAGTATTCAACATCATACAGCCAGACGTTAGACAATCATATCACATATCAAGGCGGGCCTTCGAACGAGACTCCGCATTACGCATGAATGGAAACTCAACCTCGTCGTCGATGCGCTCAAGCTCATTGGCGACCAAGGTACTAGTGTCGACCAAGACACTAGTGTCACTTTGGCAAGCGCTCCGAAGTGTCTTGGCCAGTTCCTTCGCCCTTCTAGACTGTAAATGAAAGTATAATTGAATTTAGTATACAAACATGAAAATCTCGAACTAACTACTAATGCGGAACTCACCATCTTCACCAATGAAGCATACAAGATATTTTTGGAAGGAAGATTTCCAACAGCTACTACGGTCGAAGGACCCGGGTTTGTAGGGTTCAACAACTTGGGATGTCCGACCCGCCGGAAGTACGGCATGTAGTCCTTGCTGCAGTCGGCCATCTGGGTGACCGGTTGGCTCTCATCTTCCCGAAGAAGGTGCCTTTGCCACTCGGAGTAGAAGTCGGTCACCCAGTCGAAACACGCCGGTTTGTAGTTCAATGGTTGGGTCCCGCGGGGAGGTTCCAACATCTGTAGTGTGCGCTTCGGCACACTTTGCACGAAGCCGAACTGCCGAAGTACACGATCAGGCATGTACGGCTCCTTGATATCATAGCATGTGATTATGCCATGAAATAAAGAAACTGGTTGGATGGCACGACTCCCCTCGCGAAAATCCCGGTATGGATCCCAAAATATCTGTAGGAAAACAGTTAACAGCAAAAAAAAAAACTTAACATGAAAAATTAAGGTTAGTCCCAATTTATTACCTCTTCTGGTACCAAATTGTCAAGTACTTCACGAATGGAAGCCAGGATTTGCCAATCTTTGGTTTCCACCTGGACCGGCCTCCATCGAGCCACTCTAGGAAGTTGTTCAAAATAGATTGGGTTCTGGTCACCCCGCCTGAGCATCGAAAAGTGCTCGTATATCCATGCCTATTCAATTACTAAGTTAATAGTCATAAAATATAAACAACAAAATGAAGTATACGAGATTAAATCGTTGAAAGTTTTCTTACATGTAGCAGAGTCAGGCATCCAGCAATTGTCTTAGTCCCGACACGGGATGCGATGCCGAGTTCGCGGTAAAGATAGGCGAGAATACCGCTACCCCCACGATATATCGATGAAGTCATCCACGGACAATAAATTGAGCATGTACCTCGTATGTATCGAGGTTCCAGACTTGTCCGAAATGCCCACCGTTCCAAGGACGAACAGCATGTAAGCACGGGCCATCGCGTCGACCAACTCAAAATCATCCTCATCCAATTCTATATTCCTGAAGTACTCTACCAGAAATGAAAGAGGAATTCCATATGATTTCTTGAAGCCCGGGAGAGTTGTAAAACTAGTTTCCTCAAGTCCAAGGTTACTTGAGACAAACTTGACGATCTTTGAGTACCATTTTGTCGATTTTTCATCTCTGTAATGTTCTTTGGTCATGACGTGACCGGTAACTGGTAGCTCTAGTATCTGGTACACGTCGTCAAGTGTAATGGTTATCTCCCCGCATGGGAGATGAAACGTATTGGTCTCTGGGTGCCATCTCTCCACAAAGGCGGATATCAGGGCACTATCCATTGTCCTATAGGCATAATCAGCCAAATTATGTAAACCGCTCGGTACGATTTTCTCCTGGACGGCCTCCGGTAAGCTTCTAAACGGCCAAGACACGGTTTTCTTTCCGTGACTCACAGCCCTAAGCATACGATATGTCCTCTGTATATCAAACAACATATAAAAACATAAAACATATGAAATACATATAGATATCATATACTGAACTGCTAGCTTACAAAAGTAATGCACATACCGGGTCCTTCCATATTGCATATGCAATATGGTTCTCAAAAGAAGCCAACATTGAGCAACCTGGAGGCCGGACAGGCGGCTCAGAAGGACCGGCCTCTTCAGAAGGACCGACCTCCTCTTGACGTGATGGTAGGAGTTGGCTAAGTGGCACGTCGTCGTCATCACTGGAAGGAGAAGGAGTACGAGCTCGTTGCTTCGACCGAGCTTGTACAACCGGTGGGGGTCTCCGTGTCCCAGCCCGACCTTGGCCCTCCGGTTCGGAAATTGTTATCGGGCGCTCAAGAGGACGTTCGGCGCGTTCCTTCCGCTTTGATGCGGTGGGACGTATTCTTTTTGGTGCGTCCGGAGGACTGTCACCCCTATAGAATAATAGATTGTGCGACCGTACAATTAATAACTAATACAGACTAAAATAGATCTGTTACCCCCTAATTTGTGCGACTGTTACCCCCTATTCTTACCCCCAGAACTGAGTACATTAGGACTGCCAAGGTTGTGGCAGTCCTCATGTACACAAGGACTGCCACAGGCCTGGCAGTCCTCTATTAACAGAGGACTGCCAGGACTGTGGCAGTCCTTGTGTACATGAGGACTGCCACAACCTTGGCAGTCCTACTGTACTCGGCCAACAGAAACGACTCGCTAGTTTGTCGTTTTCTAGGGTTAGGGTTTGAAGAGATATTGTGGGTTTGTCGTGTTCGAAAATGCCATTTATAAACCCTAAATACATTATAAACCTAAATTATCAAAAAAATTTAGACAATTAAAACTATTCTAGGGTTTCAAAAAAAAATTTAGAAAATTATAGAACGAAATTAGGGAAAAACGTACCTAGCATCCGATGTCTTCGACTTGCGTGTCATCTCGTCGAACGTGGGAGAGTTCGTGAAAGAAAATGGGTGGAGGAATGGTGGAGGAGAAATTTGTAGGGTTTAGGGAGATGAGAGAGCTCTTCTCTTTTTCTTCTTTTGGAGGAGAGAGAGAGGAAATGATGAAATGAGATGAAAAAATGAGTTTGGGGGGTTGGGCTGCCCCCTAGTAAAATTTGGGCTGCCCCCTAGTAAAAGTTCCACCCAATGGGCTGTCCCCTAAGTAAGGGCTGCCCCCTAGTAGAAATGGGGGTGCCCCTAAAAAAAACCATTATAAGATGACACACCACCAGCTTAGATATGTTGACCGTTAAAAATAGAAGGTAACTCTGCATCGTTGTAATAACATAAAAGAATCAATTATTCATCTCTCTTATGTTGAGACTCGATGTGTCCAACTTGATGATGTGTCATCACAAAATTAGCCACAGATTTTATGTAAGTAAGATGATATGGTACCAATTGAACGCAAAAAAAAAAAAATCTATATCAACAAAACACATAGTCATCACTCTTTTCACCAACAATAAACAAATAAAACTCTTATACTCCAAAATTCAGTTTCATATTTGTGTAGGAGCATGAAAATTTCAGCAGACTCAACAACCATGCGCCCAAGCAATCATATGCACCCAACCCAGAAAAGTCATATGCGCCCAAGTCACCAGAGCGAGCTATGCGTCCGTGCGCCCACTTTAGGCTCCTCCAGAGGAGGGTGCATGGCCCTGTTAAAGGCTATGCGCCCAAGTCAGAACAGCCCCCGACTCGGTCAAACTCACAATCAATCGTGCACCGAACCATACGGCCACGTCAGTCTCTACGAGCAGTCGTGCACTGAAGCATGCGGCCACGTCAACACCACGATCAACCCACGATCACGTAGTCTGCATGCGCCTACACCCTATGTGCCCAAAGTAGGACCAGGCGCCCACATGAAAATCAGTGTGCTTTCTCATGTGGGCGTATAACATCATTCCAGCACAAAAACGACTATAAAAAGGAGTCTCATGCCGCTTCAAAGCACAGAACGGAGAGCATTTTCAAGAGCCAAATTGCTGCACTTCTTGCCAGTGAGCCGAGAGTTAGCAATTTTCTTAGGTTTTCACCCACTTTAGTAATCGGAGTGTCAACGGAGTAAAGGAGCAACTATCGCTCGATCTCCATCGTCCCATTCCCCAGAATTCTTTTTGTACCCAGGGATCCTCAGCGCAGGATCTCTCAGGCGTACTCGATTTGTGGTGCCTTACGCCAATAATAAAAGATGGTGTTTCTTCTTCTTTTTGTGTGTGTCCACAAAAATGGCGACTCTGCTGGGCTCGGACGAGAAGGTGGTGACGCAATCAGATACCGACAAAGTGGGGAGCACTCAGAAGATGTTGATCGTAAAGTTCGATCAGCAGGCGTTCGAGGAGATGCACTCGAGGGACGGCTCTACACCCTCAAAATCAGCGAAGCCAAACAAGTCTCGTAAGACTTGGCTTCCGAAGACTCGCGGTGCATATCCTGCCAGTGTCATAGAAGATATGCAACCGAAGGACTCTGTCATGTGGGCGCATGGCTCTGCCACAGAAGCTACAAAAATAAAGAAGGCTCATACAGTTCCGGGCTCTACTAGTCCAGCGACTTCTCTCTTGTGCAACCAACAACAGAGTGTTCAACGCTCGAGACTTGGCAAAGAAAAATACTACGATGCCAAGAATCAAAGTGTTCGGCACTCTGGAAAAACTCAGCGAGGCTCATAAACGAAGGAGGTGAAGTTGGAAGAAAACAGTGCTGCTTTACCAAGCATGCGCCCAAAGTTATGCGCCCAAGAGGGTGTGTGGGCGCATAACTCTGGCCAAAAGACTTCTGTCTTCGACAGATTATGCATCCAGGGTCATGCGCCCAAGGCTATGAGCCCAAGCTCTACTGACCCATACTATGCGCCCACATCGAGGAAGCTTAGGCATGTAATGCCCCTTTCCGTACGGTACATTACGCTGAAACATTGACTCATCGAGTCGCGTTGACCGAATCAAATGTATCGATGCGAATCGATACGAGAGTTACGTTGTCCCGAGCAACGCATCAAACTAAGTCAATGCGAAGAGTTGCCTTGTCCGAAAGAATGCATCGAGTGAATCGATGCAAAGCGTTACGTTGCCCCGAAGGATGAGTGCGTTGAATCGGCTCGAAGATTCTAAGAAATTGAATCGACCAAGGCGCAAGTCCGAATCGATACAAGTATTGATTTTAGTTGGTTTCATGTGCTGGCTATATATTTACGCTGAAATGTTAGAGGTTGATCTTTTGTCTTATTCAGTAAGGGGTCCGTAAAAGCAAATCGTCACCTTGCGACGGACTGAAGCGTTGGCACAGTAAGCCAAAACGAACGTATAATTCAATGAAGCACGAAGTGCTCGAATGGCTAAGTCAGGAGAGTGGCCGTGCAATAAAGTTATGAAATCGAGCCACAACGGCTCGGCGAAACGACAAGGCATATCGATTCAAGGTGGGGGACATTGACTCTCTTTTCTACTCCGTCATGCTTAAGTAAAATGCATATCATTGTATGCTGAGTTAACCTATCAATGCCACGGGCATGGCTCGATTGAGAGATAAACATAGTACATGTCGAACACTAAGATAGAATAATTGAAATGAATTGTATGGCAAGTATACGAGTCGCTTCGGAACATTGAATATCGCAAGGACGAGCGCCTCGGTGTACAAGCCACAGGAACATGGGATAACTGTACTCGGCGAGTGCCTTAGTGCACGAACCAAACCGTGCCTTCACGCACGAGTTAGAAAGGCTAGAACATTAGAAGACAATAGGTGAGCGTCCTAGTTTGCAAGCCACGGACATTGAACACTAAGGCATAGAACATAGAAATACGGTCGAAACGTGCCTACGTATACCGAGATAATAAAAGATGGCTTCGTTGCGAACGAATACAGTTGTGGCATGAATGTGGCGGAACTGTCGGATATGACATAATGCCTCGAAAGGTGTTTGGGACCTTCGGGTCGTTCGGTTGATTGAACATTGAGTTGAGGCATAATGTCATTGAACATTGAAACAAAGTATGAAACGTAAGAACATAGAAAGTAATGGAAGAAATACGAGATGATAATGCGGCATGGTGTCTTTGAAATGTCCATAGCCTTCAGGGCGTTCGTTGAGGACATTGGGACGTTATGCCAATTGAAATAGAGATAAGCGAACTTGCTTGGTTGTATGAAAGATAAGATTCGTTGCATGGTCAAATGGACTTAAAGATAAAAAAGCTCGTGCATGGGTATTCCCTCGAATGCGGCACACCAGGGCGCTGGGACCGTTCGACCTAGGAGGGATTGCGTTTACGGTATTGTTGGTACACTTCAATTAGATGGATAGCGACCGTCTGGTGAATGTGGTAAGCCACTTGCTGCGATTATGTCGGTGGCCTCTGATGTTGGTTAGCAACCGCACAGAGTTAACATCGTCTTATGTTTTGATTCGATAAATATAAGTCTATTCTAGCCCGGAAAGCTTGTGACATTCATATAGTTAAGGGCGATGGGTTTGGAAGTGCAAGGTATACGTATATCCTGCTTGGATGGATCCAAATAGAGGGCACTTAAAACATGACAGGAAAGCTGATAGGCGTATTCATCTTGCGTCGGTGCAAGGGCTAGTGCGTCGACTTAGTAAGTCATGCCACAAAACAAATACGAGATTGCTTGCTTGCCTATTCAATTTGATAACATGCTTGCCATGATAACATGCTTTATGCTTTCGAATATGCCATGAACTCATCCTAAGGAGAACATAGAAAGAGAACTAAATTTTATGTTTGCATGAATCAATACAATACTAAATGTCGGTTTGTTAAGTGGGTTTTTGATCAGTACAGCGAGGACGAAAGTACTAATCCCCAACTAGTTTGCTGGCAGGTTCAGGGATTGGTCTGCTCGTAGCGGAGCTTCGCTTGAACGCGTAGAGGCTTGGAATATCGAAGCGTATTGAAGCGTTCGATCGCATTGAGGCTCGGATATGCAACAGGATTGATGCGACCGAGATTTAGAAGGCATGATGTATGGAACAGTGAAATCCTTTGTGGGTAAGAGAGAACTTGAGTGTTGTAGCCAATCTGGCAAATTTTATTGGGCTATCGAAAGCCTTTGTAATATCATTTCGAATATCAATAAAGCGAATCGTTTCGTATACTCTATTTTTCTTTCGTTGTTAATGTTCAACTCAAAGATAACTATTTGAGAACTTGTCATCTTGCCTTGCACGAGCGCAACTCCAGGCTCGTGCGGCATCACGCCCCCTGCGAGGACAATAATTCGGGTGATTCCGGGTCGGGGCGTGACAAATTGGTATCAGAGCTCTAGGCTCAATTTCCTCTGGACGCTTGCTTCATCCCATTCCAAAGAGTTGCCCACCACCAATCGAAATCACTCTTCACTCTACTCGATGCCGCACTGGATGTTCTATACAATAAGTCTAATACAAATCATGTAATTTTGTCGCGTGTTGTTTTGGAAATTACATGGTGTTGCTGGAAAAGTCGGAAAAGGTTTATTGTTGCAAGTGCAACAAGTTGCGAGATGAAAATTCAAGGATTTATTGCTACAGATGCAACACGTCGTGAATTATAATTTGAGATGTTCGTTGTTTGCAACGATCGGTATAAAAAAAGTTTCTTTCATCAATACAATGAAAGTCGTGGAATGTTGCTGCAGCAATTGCCACACGTTGATTGTAAATGATGCGTTGAAAAGAAAATAAAAGTTGATATTGAATGTGTCAGACAGATTCATATATTGATTTCGAATGTGCGTTTATAATGAAAGTGATAAGTCAATATCGAATGTGTTGAACGGATTTGAACATTGACTTTAAATGTCGGAAATGAAATGTTGCACGAGGTGCAACGGAAGTCGGAAATAAATTATTGCACGATGTGCAATACGTATCAAAAATAGATTGTTGCACGTGGTGCAATAGATATCGAAAGTAAATCGTTGCACGAGGTACGATAAATATCAGAAATAAATCGTAGCATGATATGCAATGCATATCAAAATAAATTATTGTACGAGATGCAACGAAAGGAATTGAAATCGTAAATCGATAGAACGAATCATTCGGTTGCACACCAAACTTATGTTGGCAAACGAGAACATTGACCGAGTTGTATCGGATTTTGATAGAATCAAAGTTACGGTTGTGATCAAGCACGATCACTACGGAAATCGTGAGTCGGAAGAGATTGTCGATTTATACTAAGTATAGTGCGAGGGAAATGACTTGATTTTGGAGTGGTATATGCCATACTACGTAGGCGATGAATGACTCGATTCCGAGTGGTATATGGTATACCACTTGTGCGATGAATTGCATCGACGCGTTGTGAGAATTGCGAAAGATTTGTCCGCATCGGACGGAAGAGTATCGAGACTCGAATAAAAATTTGTATGACAGTATGTTGATGCAAGTGTTCTTCGATAATCAGCTAGGACGATAAGGCGAGACTTGTATCAATGAATGATACGTCGGACGAGAATTATAAGTCGATCGGACGACCGAAACTAGCGGAACGGTTATGCCTTGAAGTAATAATCGGACCGACGGGAAAGGAAGACTCGAGCTTACAAATGTGTCACACGACTTGCGATCTCGATAGAAATATTGGGCGAGGCGAATCGAATCGTACGAGTTACGATTTTGATATAAATATTGGGCGATGCGAATTGTAATCGAATCGCACGATGTGCGACTTCGGTGAAGAGTTGGTTGACGTAAGTAATCGTGCCTAAGAAATAGTCGATTACGTTACGGCGAAACTCATTTGAGTACGACTGAAAACACGCAAAACTTAGAGGGCGAGATCGTATGACTTGAGGGGATGTTGGATAATCGGTAACTCAGTTACGCTATCAAAGTATAGCAGGATACGGCAAATCGGAGAACGAGTTGATGCGTATAGAAAAGTTCGTTACGAACTTGGATATATGCAATGCAAGTTGTCGACGTTGAAACGGATTCAAAGTTGACCCTTACGCTATCGAAATTGATACGACGTATCAGATACGTAAGGAAACGTAAGCATGATGTGGGAATACAAAATGGAGTGCACCTTGTGCTATCAAAGTTTTATAAATAACGATACGAGAAGGAACGAACTGGTTGATCATGAACTTCATGATTGATCAAGACGAGACTATAAGTCATCGACGATTGTTCGATGCGTATAGCATCTAGTGTGTCGACCAAGAATATGATAGACTCGAACTCGATATGAGTAGATGTTTCATAAATTACAAAATCATCGACGGTAGTGCATGACTTGACTCGGAGGATAGTTGCGCATCAGTTGCGCCGATAGAAACGATTTTGTCCGGAATTGGGTAGTCGCATAGAATCGTCGGAACGTGATTTGGCTCCGAAATAAGATATAGCATGGTTCGTAGTAAACTGTCCTTCGTTAATGATCTATAATTATCGAGCGTAGCTTCGGGGCAGCTTACCCTAAAAGACTTGACTGCCAAATCAATTTGAATGTTGTAGACCGTAAGATGACCCATGCGATATCGCATACGAGATTGCACCGATAACAAATATAACACGGTATATGTTGACGATAAGTCTAGGCGATCGAGAATTATTGGAACAACTTTTGATTGAGAATATGTAGCTAGATTTTGAGTATTCGTCGGATGAATGCTCGAATGGTTATGTTGGTCGACGATCAAACTTGAAATTCACCAACAAACTTAGTGATTCGGATAGGCGAGTGCGAGAGTCGTGCTATGCACGAGAGAGAATGATAAGGGAATGACTTACGAGTCATGTCGTTAGATTCGGATTCACCTTGCAATTGAGCTTGCGTGAATCGAACTTATATTCGAAGTCGCGAGACGGGTAAGTTGGGAATTTGGCTAGTGAATTCCTACTCGTTAGGAAATCGAACGTAAGACGCATCGTAGAGACTTCGTGTCAAGGCGATCGTTGTCTTGAGCACCGTCGCCTTGATGTAAACTTTTGTGTCGGATAGATTATGGCCTTTGTGCAATGTCAGTTTAAAGTTGCGTCGGGAGAAGTTAAGTACGATACAAGGTAAGTCACCTAGCGGGCGTAGTCGCGAATGTTGATAAAGAAATCGTATCGAGATAAGTTACATAGCCAGACTTCGGAAATAGTTGGGTGGCGACTTCGAACGCAAGGCGTTGCGAAGGATCGTTGCGATCGAATGTGCGACGGCTCGACGCGACGCATAGAATTGATAGTTCCGATGAAATATACGAAAAGAGAAATACGATTTTGAATCGCATCGTGTGCCTTAACTTTTGTTGGATGATCACATGTGTATCTATATGCATATGCAATAGAATTGCGAGAACTTACGCTAAAGATAAGTCCGATCGAGAGTACGAGATGGCAAGCATAGGATTGAAATTTACCTGTCAGCTTTGTTCAAATTTGCTACCACTGGAATTGGTTAAAATATATATATATCTTCGAGATGCCTTGAATATAGGTACAGATCCAAATCGAGTTGTATACAAATTCAATTCGAGCTGCAGGAAAGATAATGAAATATTAGTAAAAAGCTTACGAGATAGTGTAAATCAGAACAATATTAGTGGGACGAGATCGTAAAATGATCTACAAAACACTTAGTCAGAGTGTTGGTTTTGGTTCAAGGACGAACCTTGTTTTGAGTGGTATATTCTGTAATGCCCCACTCCGCACGGTGCATTGCGCTGAGACATTGACTCAGCGAGTCGCGTTGACCGAATCAAATGTATCGATACGAATCGAGACGAGAGTTATGTTGTCCCGAGCAACGCATCAAACTAAGTCGATGTGAAGAGTTGCCTTATCCGAAAGAATGTATCGAGTAAATCGATGCGAAGCGCAGCGTTGTCCCGAAGGATGAGTGCGTTGAATCGGCTCGAAGATTCTAAGCAATCAAATCGACCAAGGCGCAAGTCTGAATCGATGCAAGTATTAATTTTAGTTGGTTTCATGTGCAGGATATACGTTTATGCTAAAATGTTAGAGATCAATCTTTTGCCTTATTCAGTAAGGGGTCCGCGAAAGCAAATCATCGCCTTACGACGGACTGAAGCGTTGGCACGGTAAGCCAAAACGGACGTATAATTCAATGAAGCACGAAGTGCTCGAGTGGCTAAGTAAGGAGAGTGGTCGTGCAATAAAGTTATGAAATCGAGCCGCAATGGCTCGGCGAAACGACAAGGCATATCGATTCAAGGTGGGGGGCATTGACTCTCTTTTCTACTCCGTCATGCTTAAGTAAAATATATATCATTGTATGCTGACTAGACCTATCAACGCCACGGGCATGGCTCAATAGAGAAATAAATATAGTGCGTGTCAAACACTAAGATAGAACAATTGAAATGAATCGTACGGCAAGTGTACGAGTCACTTCAGAACATTGAATATCGCAAGGGCGAGCGCCTCGGTGCGCCAGCCGCAAAAACATGGGATAACAGTACTCGGCGAGTGCCTTAGTGCACGAACCAAACCGTGCCTTCGCGCACGAGTTAGAAAGGCTAGAACATTGAAAGATAATAGGTGAGCGTCCTAGCGCGCAAGCCACGGACATTAAACACTAAGGCGTAGAACATGGAAATACGGTCGAAACGTGCCTACGTGCACTTAGATAATAAAAGATGGCTTCATTGCGAATGAATACAGTTGTGGCATGAATGTGGCGAAACTGTCAGATATGACATAATGCCTCGAAAGGTGTTCGGGACCTTCGGGTCATTCGGTTGATTGAACATTGAGTTGAGGCATAATGCCATTGAACATTGAAACGAAGTATGAAACGTAAGAACATAGAAAGTAACGGAAGAAATATGAGATGATAATACGGCATGGTGCCTTTGAAATGTCCATAGCCTTCGGGGCGTTCATTGAGGACATTGGGGCGTTGTGCCAATTGAAATAGAGATAAGCGAACTTGCTTGGTTGTATGAAAGATAAGATTCGTTGCATGGTCAAATAGACTTAAAGATATAAAAGCCCGTGCATGGGTATTCCCTCGAACGTGGTGCACCAGGGTACTGGGACCGTTCGGCCTAGGAGGGATTGTGTTTACGGTATTGTCGATGCACTTCAATTAGATGGGTAGTGACCGTCTGGTGAATGTGATAAGCCACTTTCTGCGATTATTTCGGTGGCCTCTGATGTTGGTTAGCAATCGCACAGAGTTAACATCGTCTTATGTTTCGATTCGATAAATATAAGTCCATTCTAGCCCGGAAAGCTAGTGACCTTCATATAGTTAAGGGCGATGGGTTTGGAAGTGCAAGGTATACGTATATCCTGTATGGATGGATCCTGAATAGAGGGCACTTATAACATGACAGGAAAGTTGATAGGCGTATTCTCCTTGCGTCGGTGCCAGGGCGAGTGCGTCGACTTGGTAAGTCGCACCACGAAACAAACACGAGATTGCTTGCTTGCCTATTCAATTCGATAACATGCTTTATGCTTTCGAATATGCCATGAACTCATCGTAAGGAGAACATAGTAAGAGATCTAAATTATATGTTTGCATGAATCAATACAATACTAAATGTTGGTTTGTTAAGTGGGTTTTTGATCAGTACAGCGAGGACGAAAGTACTAATCCCCCACTAGTTTGCTAGCAGGTTCAGGGATTGGTCTGCTCGCAGCAGAGCTTCGCTTGAACGCGTAGAGGCTTGGAATGCCGAAGCGTATTGAAGCGTGCGATCGTATTGACGCTCGGATATGCAACAAGATTGATGCGGCCGAGATATAGAAGGCATGATGTATAGAACGGTGAAATCCTTTGTGGGCAAGAGAGAACCTGAGTGTTGTAGCCAATCTGGCAAATTCCGTTGGGCTATCGAAAGCCTTTGTATTATTATTTCGAATATCAATAAAGAGAATCGTTTCGTATACTCTGTTTTCCTTTCGTTGTTAATGTTCAACTCAAAGATAACCATTTGAGAAACTTCTCATCTTGCTTTGCATGAGCGCAACTCCAGGCTCGTGTGGCATCACGCCCCCTGCGAGGACGATGATTCGGGTGATTCTGGGTCGGGGCGTGACAAGGCATGCTGCCAAAACCTCTGGAAAGAATGCGCCCAAATGCAGACTCCAGGGTCTATGCGCCCACAGCAAAAAGATAGGCCCTAACGCGTATAGCACGGGGCTGTCTTCAAGGTCATCACAGAACTTAGGTGTGGGGGTTGCCCCTGCACGCGAACTAAGTCCGAATGTACCAACTCTCCTTACAAACCCATATGCAAATCTCGGTGATGCATGTGACATGGGTTTTAAGACAAAACTCCCTTCCGCTGACTTACACGATATGATAAATCATAAGCGTAAAGCGAGGGAGAATACATTAATTCATGGCGCACATCCATGTACCAGTATTGTCATCAACTGTTGCTGTTCCAAAGCAATAAGAGTGCCTCAGAGGCAGTCCGTGTTTCGATGACTGTATTGCTCTGACGATGAAAAGTCACTGTGTGTTTCATCCAACATGGCTTCATGGGGTCCCCCTTATGTGAGCCCCAATCAAAGAAGGTAGACCACGAATCCAACTTTTTCTCTCAATTCTGCGAACAGAAAAAGGAAAAATCTGCCAACAGATAGCCAACAGGCTGTCACATCTGAAGAAGTCTATATGGGTACTCGGTCGAGGACGAAATTCCTTATAGATGACGAGGACTCCCAAGCTGGAGGTGATGACCCTTCAGCTGGGGGTAGTATTCCCTCAGAGTCTGAAGCAGATGATCTTTACACCGGGGGTAGCCTTCCAGATGACGATAATCTCTCCGAGTCTGACGGTGACTATCTACCTCCCCTATCTGAAGACGAGGGACTTTTCAACTCAGAGACAGACAGTATCAGCACCAGTTGTATTGTTTCCTCTGTTCGTCCTCGTATGTTATCTACATACATGGCGGATAGAGAGAGACCTGAAGAAGCCAGTGATCAGACCAACAAATGGCTAGAGGGTCTTGAAACATTATTTGCCAAGATCACTGATATGCTTACCAGTATCATGGCGGTCCAAGCTGCTGGGGCTGTCCCTCCACCTCAACAAAATGTCTCGACACATGTTAGTCCGGCTCATAGCAACCTTCACTACAGAAGGAGTATCATTCCATTATGCCTCCTCCAAATCTTGCAAATGTTGGGGGTGGTCCTTCACCAACAATGCCTTACAACCGTACAGCAGCCGTTTTTCAATACCTGCTCAATCAACAGGATGCAATTGATTCTCTTGTTGCCCGTCTTGACACCATCCACACAAAGACAAGCTTTATAAGATGGGAATATCTCAACCCTATCTTCCTGAATGGGAGAATGCTACTTGTCCTCCTAACTATAAGCCACTGATGCTAAATTTATTTGACGGGATGACTTCTCCTTGTCAACACTTGACATACTTCAACAAGCAGACTCTACACTTACCCAAGGACGATCCGTTCTTGTCAAAGCTGTTTATTAGCACCTTGCAGGAGGTAGATTTTGAATGGTTCTGCAGTCTGCCTGACGGTTGTATCAATTCTTTTGAAGACTTGGAGAGGTTATTCCTCAACAGGTTTTACGAGAGTGGCATACATGTTAGCATGTCCACCCTCATCGAGACCAAGCAAAGGAGGACTGAGTCTGTCATTGCTTTCATCGAACGCTTCAGGCGACTAGCATTGAAGATGCCTTCGGTATAACAGACTCAGAACTTATGGATACTTGTCGACATAACTTTCTTCCTAGAGTGAAGTTTTGTCTGGGTATACATAAGTATGATACATGGCCCACTTTCATTGGGGCCGTTGATGCTGCTGAAAACGACGTCCCTAATCTGGAATTATTGGGGTTAAAAACACCCAAATCTGAAGATAAAGGCAAGCACCCTCAAACTATCCCTGTCCGTAGGGGTAAAGGGAAAGAAATCTTGAAGGTCGACACTTCCAAGGGAGCTTCCAATTCTCAAGGCGCCTCTGACAAACCTAAGGAGACTTTCTTCTTTGACGAAGATGATGTTATTACCATTTTTCACACATTGATGAAGGGTAATAAACTGACATTGTCTCCACCACGATGTCCTGCAAAGGTGAACCAACTCAACGATCCTAACTACTATCTTTATCATCAGTACGTGTACCATTCTACCAAGGATTGCATCGTACTGAAGAAGAAGATACAATAACTTATCGACAGCCAAGTGATCAACCTCGAAGCTGAAGACAAGGTCGTATCTTCTATCATGATCTCTCTTCAATTTGGTGACTTTTCTCCCACAGAAGTCCCAGATAGCGTAGTCCCGATCCCTAGACAATAATGGAAGTCGTCAACCTCCCACCAGCTCGCAACTCAACCTTGGTACCACTCACGACTAAACGTGGTGAGATCATGTGGGTCCATCCGGACGTTGTGCAAGAAATAACGAAGGGGGTGGTATCTCCCAAAGTAAAGAGGGGCAAGAAATACAAATCATGTCATATGGTGTCTGTTCCTATTTACGAAGTTCTATATGGCGAGACACGATCTGGGAAGGCTTACCTACGAACTTATGACCCTGCACAAGAAGAAGCAGTATCTTCTCAAGCTCATGCTGCCCCCACAAGTTCAGAAGTCGGTCTATTTAAGCCTTGAACTACCGACAATTCAAGCAGAAGGAGATGCGATTTGACAAGTCTCTGAAGATGCCAACTCCCGAAGGCATGGATCGGCCTTACAACTTTGACATACTGGCACAGCTGGCCAATACACCTGCCAGGTTGACTCTGTTCGATCTATTGTGACTCTCCAAAGAAATGTGCAAGGCCTTAAGTGAGGCATTACTACATGCCGACTCTTATCTCGCTGAAATCAAAGCCCCCGCTGAAGACCTTGTCTCATGTCCTCACTGCTACAGTACTATAGAAGTGGTGCCCAACATCACCTTTTCACAGGAGGATATGCTACTAAAAAATAATCGTCATGATAGACCTCTGTACTATACAGGGTATATCAGGGCGATTAAGGTGGATCGGATGCACATCGATCCAGGCTCCTCCCTCAGCATTATTCCTAGAAGTTTACTCAAAATTCTAGGAATCCCTCTGCCCAAGCTATCTGCAACCAATATAACTATCATGGCTTTCAATGCTGGGAGAAGCCACCCGCTGGGCAAGATCCGTCTCAAGTGCCAGATTAGTGATCTCCGAACGGAGGTTTCTTGCTATGTAATCGACGCTAATGTATCCTATAACGTCTTGTTGGGACGTTTGTGGATACACAAGAACATGATCGTTCATTCCACACTTCACCAGTGCTTCAAGTACGTCAAAAACGACGGCATCGTGAAGACGGAGTTTGTCGATGTCGATCCTTTTAAGGGCATTGAAGCCTACTATGGAGATTCAGTACTTTACCAATCTCAGCCCTCCAAGGATGACGGCAACGAAGCTGACGATGAAGCTGAAGTGAGTTCATCCTCCAGTGATGGTCCCCTGATTATCCGAGTCAAAGGACGTACTACTCCAAAAAGTACTCCAAAGCCTCTCACAATCTGGGTGAAAAAGAAGAACCCTGATAAGGTCAAACCATTGACCATCACTCTCTGCAAGACACCTCAGATGGAACCTACTGAAGTCCATCCTCCCAATCCTGAAGAGTTACCCTATGTGGCAAACTTGGTCAAGTCTGTGGCTCCAGTTTCAGACAATGATCCTCTCAATGAGTATATTAATACTCATAATAATGTACCTTCAGTGGATGATGTTATCCCTGAAGAAGAACTTGCGTATTTTCTAAGTAAAGGTTTATCTTTGAATTACTCCGATGTCTACCAATCTGTAAACCAGTATGTAGATACGATATACGCTCTAAAGCACAGCATAGGACCACACCTTTGCATGCCGGTCATGATGCCTCATCTGCAGGAAAAAATCTAGCCAGAAGATATCCACTACTTCATCGTTCCATCTAGAAAGAAGGGCAAAAAATAATCATCTTCGGTCGAATAATTGGTGAAAGAAAGTTCATTCTGGACTCTACTTTGCCTAATCACAACACCGAAGCTGACTATGACTCTGGGAAAAGGCAACTTTTCCGATATAGTTGGCAGGCCAAGAATATCATCCAGAACATGTGATATGATATAAAAAGCGACCAGGGGCTAAACTATGGTCGGGGACGACGGTTGCCAATACATCACTTTGCTCCTTCCTGCAAACCCGAGAACTATTATCAAGAAAACGGTATTGGTTAGGGTTATGTCACTCCTCCAATAACTCCTGAAAGATCAGACGTCGAAGCAGATCGTTGTTCTCATTCTTTTGATTCCTGCCTCTGGGATTCAGACTCCAGCATTGGAGACATGTTCAAAGTAACTTTGTCCATCAACATGGTGTCAGTTGACCAAATTGCAGACGATGTCCAATCGATCGAGCTTGAACAATAGGCTCAAAAGATGGATACTAGGTGGGAGTTACATTTCGAACAGCGTAAACCACCTACTGAAGACGAAGTCGTCCAAGTCAATTTAGGAGATGAATCATCTCTGAAACCAATCTTCATCAGCAAAAGTCTATCTAGCGATGAACGACAATCTCTTATACAGCTTATAAAAGAATACATTGACGTTTTTACATGGAGCTACGAAGATATGCTAGGCTTGGACCCTAAAGTCGCTATGCACCGCCTAAATATTTCGTCTAAAGCTAAGCCAGTGAAGCAGCAGCAACGACGATTCCGACCAGATATCATGGAGGCCATCGAGAATGAAATCAAGAAGCTTATTGCAAGTGGATTCATTCGAGAAGAATAACACCCTGACTGGGTCACTAACATTGTTCCAGTCATGAAAAAGAACGGTAAAGTTCGAGTCTGTATCGATTACCGTGATTTAAACTTTGTATGCCCAAAAGATGAGTTTTCTCTACCAATCACCAACGTAATGATCGACAATACTTGCGGCTTCGAGCGGATGTCCTTCATGGATGGATTCTCAGGCTACAACCAGATCAAGATGTTCTCCGACGTTGAGAAGCACACATCTTTTCAAACACCGTTGGGGGTATACTACTATACGGTGATGCCCTTCAGATTGAAAAATGCAGGGGCGACATACCAGTGAGCTATGAACATAATTTTTTGTGATCATTTACGCAAAACAGTGGAATGCTACGTATACAATATCGCAGTTAAAAGTCGTCTCAAGGGCAACCACCTCCAAGACTTGAGAACAGTGTACGAACTAATGCGTGTACACCAACTCAAGATGAATCCAACCAAGTCTTTTCTGGGAGTCTCCAGCGGCAAGTTCCTTGGTTTCGTCATCACTTTAAAGGGTATACATCTTGACCTGGAGAAAGTGAAAGCTATCCTCGATGTCACCTCCACTTTTCTGAATAGGACTAATAGTCATTTATATTATTTTATTATTTTAATATTATTTAAATTATTAGTGTTAGTATTTTTATATTATTAGTTAAATAGGTATTATGTTGATATAGATATATATATATGTTCAATAATTTTTTATTATAAAACTTTTAATATATTAAATAAATATAGATACGGAATATTTATTTTTAGTTTTAGAAATAATTTTAGAATTGTTTGGTATTTATTTCATTTAATAGATATATATAAATATATACTATTTATTTTTAAAAGGGGTTAGTAAATAGTATTTTTGTAATAAATGAATATATATAATATGCATATATATGGATGTATATTTGTGTGTGTATATATATATATATATATATATATATATATATATATATATATATATATATATATATATTATATATATATATTATATAAAAAAAATATAATATATATATATATATATATATATATATATATATATATATATATATATATATATATATGTACATGTATGTATACATATATGTACATGTATGTATATATGTGTGTATAAAAAAAAAGTACATGTAGTATATATATATAAAGTATTTAAGTAAAAGAAACAAGGAAAGGAATAAGGAAATTGTTGGCCCATTCCATGGTCACACCCGATTTTGATAATCAACATGCACTTAAGTCAATACATAAAATATACAAACTGCTGCTAATCATTTCAGGGTATATGTGAAATCAATATCAACGGGCGTTGTACTGCATCGACAAGCATAGATATTATCAATCTGAAGATGAATTTCAATGGACTTTTGTTTAAGTCATTTTACATTTTATTCTGTATTTTATTTTTATTGAGTCTAGGACTTATATTGTAAAATCGACTATGTAATACTGGCTTAGGTTTATCCCAGTCCAAATTTCTAAAAAGCCTACCTATTTTCATTTCATCTTTACAAAATATTCCGAATTATTTTTACAAACAGCTTTTGACAAATATTTCAAAATTTCCCAAGACAGAACTCAAAACCGAGTTCGGCCCGAGTTCGGTCAGTTTGAATTCAAATGTCAGTTGCATCCAAATCTGCGAGCAACGTCTCTATGCGAAATATTTACATCAGAACTCTGCCCGAGTTCGGTCCCAGAAAACACCTATAAAAAAAAGAGAGTTTTTCATTTTCTAATCACTCATTCATTCTTCATCTTCTCTTCTCTACTCATCAAGTGTTTTCAAACGTTCTAAAGCTTTCAAATCACACCTATACATCTCTTAGCCAAAAGCCAGTAATATCTACGTTGATTTCGAGTCTTTTGGCATCCAAGAGTTGTAAAGAGGTTGTTTCAAGTTCAGCAACTATTCTTGTTGTGGAGCTGGTCGTGCGCTCGTCACCAAGCACGGTGTTTTGAAGTTGGTCGTGCACTTGTCACCAAGCACGGTGTTGTAAGAGACTGCAAGCTCTCATTTAGCTTGTGCCATAGTAGATTAACATCGAGCAAGAGTACTCGAGACTGGATTAGTCCTCTCAGAGGGATACCAGTATACATCGATGTGTCACTGAGTTTGATCTCTCTATCTCTTGCTGTATTTATTTACTGTCTCTTATTTACTGCCATAGTTATTACTTAAGTTTTTAATTGGTGATTATTTCCCGCTGCACACACACACTCTCTATTCACCCCATCTAGAGGTGCTCAACGGTCCTACATTTGGTATCATAGCAGGTTATATTCTAATATAACAAACCTCATAGAGTATATATGGCAGCCGTGAAATCAATATTCAACGGTGAAGGGCAATCAACAAATAGACCCCCCCTATTTGATGGAACAAATTATACCTATTGGAAAACATGGATGACTTTCTTCTTAAAATCTCTTGACTTTGATCTTTGGTCTATAGTCATTGATGATTATTAGAAACCAGCACCCACAGTGGTTGAAGGTCAGCTTGTAGACAAGCCTCATAACAAATACACAGAAGCTGAAAAAGCTAAGGCTAGTCTAGATTCTCGTGCCATCAATGTACTATTCTGTGCAATTGACAAAATGGAGTTCAACAGAGTTTCAGCCTGTAAAACGTCTCACAAAATTTGGAAACTTCTTGAGGTAACTTATGAAGGTACTTCCCAAGTGAAGGAATCCAAAATTAGTAGACTAACACAGGAATATAAATCTTTCAAGATAAAACCCGGTGAGTCAATTATACAGATGTTCACACGTTTCCTTGATATAACTAATCCTTTGCAATCTCTTGGTAAGAATTACAGCAATCATGAGAAGATAAGAAAAGTGTTGCGGGCTCTAACCAAGAACTAGAATCCAAAAGCCACAGCAATCATTGAAGGAAACGATCTTACCACTATGTCCTTAGAAACATTTATGGGCAAGCTCATGACCCATGAACTTGATTTGCAAGAATTTGAAGAAGCAACTCCAAAAGAAAAATCTATTGCCTTCAAAGCTCAAGCAAAAAAATTAACATGCAATGACTCCGATGAAGAATCATCAAGTGGTGATGAACAAGCCCTACTTGTGAAGAACTTCAGGAAATTCCTAAAGTTTGAGAAATCAAACAGAAAGAAGAGAGATATCCAAGAAAGCAATGAAGATGAAACCATTTGATTTGGATACAAGAAGACAGGGCACATGAAGAAGGACAGCCCAACTTCAAAGAAAAGCAGTCCATATAATAGATCAAGATCAAGCAGAAAAGCAACAACCAGTCGAAAGTATGCAAACACAAGCATCTGGCATGAAAGCGATGCCAGTGATATAGAGGAAGAAGACAGACCCTGCAAAAATGCCCAATGTCTGTCTTATGGCATTTGATAAGGTATCCTCAAACCCTTTATATGATGATTTTATTTTCGATGAATTAGAAAATGCCTTTAGTGAATTACTTGAAGATCACAAAACTGTGCTTGACAAGTACAAGCAATCTCGAAAAGAGATTAAGGCATACACTACCGAGATAGCTAGACTGTCCAATCTTATTAAAGATATAAAAGAGACGTCTACTACCGGTAACATGGAAGAGATAGCCAAACTCAAGGTAGACTATCAAGAGGCTATCCTCAAGATTGAAAAGAAAGAAAGAGACTATGTCAAGATGCAAGAATTGTATGACATAGAGAAGAAGAAGCACTTAGTTATAGAATAAAGACTCTCAGATATGACTGCTAGATATGAAGAGTCTATTGCGATTTCTAAAAAGTTAGAAATCAAGTTAGGCAAACAGACAATACCTGTGACACAGCCTAATTTTAGTCCTAATGCTAATCATACACCTAAGAGGACTAAAAATAAGAAAGCACAGAAGAAACACGACTATCATCATGCTTTCACTTATAGGTTCTCCAAGAAACCAAATAAACATGTAAACACAATTTTAACCACATTTGTTTCTAAACTAACTTGCACTTATTGTGGTACACACGGACACATATCACAGTATTGCTTGGCAAGAAAACTTGTTGACAATCACACATTATTCTGGAGACCTAAAACTAATCAGAATGGACCCTTCAGTAAATGGGTACCAAAGGATTCATCTACTTGTCTTGTAGGTGGACCCTCAACCCTTTTATGCTAAAAGTAAATGGATTCTCGATAGCGGATGTTCGCGGAACATGACTGGTGATGCATCTTTGTTCGCTACGCTATCGATAAAGAAAGAAGGATATTTCTCCTTCGGAAATAATTTAAGAGGTGATATTATTGGTAATAGTACTGTAGGTATTTCTCCTTATCCAGTAATAAAGGATGTTTGTCTAGTAACAGAATTGAAACATAACCTACTAAGCATAAGTCATTTGGCTGATAATGGTTATGGTATCAATTTTGTGAAAGATAAATGTACCATATATGATATGTAATCTGGTGATCCCGTATATAAAGGAATTAGAGAAGACAACATTTATATTTTTTTTTTGGAGAGTACTAATGATGCAGGTAGATGCCTAGTAGCTAATCTAGATGAAAGCTGGCTATGGTACATGAGACTAGGACATACAAATATGGGTACTATCTCACGACTCAGTACTAAGAAGTTGGTAAAAGGACTCCCCGACATTCTATTCAAGAGAGATATGGTATGTGATGACTGTGAAAAGAGCAAAGCACATAGGTCGACATTTAAATCCATTGACACTGTAAGTACTTCTAGACCTTTGCAGTTGATTCATATAGATTTATTTGGTCCTAGTAGAGTCGCTAGTCTTGGCGGTAAGCTCTACGCTTTTGTTATTGTTGATGATTTCTCTCGCTTTACTTGGGTTTACTTTTTATCAAACAAAAGTGATGCTATTTTGAATTTCAAATATTTTATAAAAAGGTACAAAATGAAAAAGGCTTCATGATTACTCGTATCCAAAGTGATCATGGTGGCGAATTCATAAATTCTGATTTCAAAAAGTTTTTTGATGATAGTGGATATTACCATGAATTTTCTTGTCCTAGAACTCCCAAACAGAATGGTGTTGTGGAGCAAAAGAATCGTACTCTAAGCAAAATGGCTAGAGTCATGCTGAATCAACTTAATCTTCCTAAGTATTTTTGGACAAAAGCTGTTAGTACAGCCTGTCATGTTTTGAATAGTGTGTTAATTCGATCTATCTCGAAGAAAATACCATATGAGCTTTGGTTTGGAAGGATTCCAAACATTTCATATTTTAAAGTTTTTGGATGTCGCTGTTTTATCCTGAACACCAAGGATAACTTGGGAAAGTTTGACTCTAAAGCAGATGAAGGGATATTTCTCGGATATGCTGCTGAGAGTAGGGGATATAGAATTTTTAATAAAAGATCTATGATTGTTGAAGAATTTATTAATGTTACTTTTGATGAGCTAAATAGTCACAGATCTAGCGAAGTGATGATGAAGATGCACATGCAAAGACTGAGAAGAGTCCTGTGGAAGATCTGACCCAAAAGGTTGATTCATTAAAATTCTTACAAGATCATCTAGAGACACTTATTATAGGTGATGTATCTAAAGGTGTAAGTACACGCTCATCTCTTAAGGATTCTGAAATAGTAACAAATGTAGCATTTATTTCTCAAATAGAACCTAAGAATATAGATGATGCTTTTTCTGATGAGTTTTGGATCGATGCCATGCAAGAGGAACTAAATCAATTTGAGATAAACCAAGTTTGGAAACTCGTTCCTAAACCTATTGGTCAATCAATAATTGGTACCAAATGGGTGTTCCAAAATAAACTTACTGAAGATGGACAAGTTCTACGCAACAAAGCACATCTAGTAGTACAAGGTTATAATCAAGAAGAAGGAATTGATTATGATGAGACTTATGCTCCTGTTGCTAGACTAGAAGCCATCCGCATGTTTTGTGCATTTGTATGTTTTAATGATTTTAAATTATTTCAAATGGACGTAAAGAGTGCATTTTTGAACAAATTTTTAAAAGAGGAAGTTTTTGTGAAACAACCCCCTGGTTTTGAAGATTTTCAAAAACCTGATCACGTCTTCAAGCTTAAGAAAGCACTCTATGGACTCAAACAAGCACCTCGTGCTCGGTATGAACGCCTAAGTGCCTTCTTACTTGATAATAGTTTTTCAAAGGGAAAAGTTGATACTACCTTATTTATCAAATCTTTGAACGATGATATTCTCCTTGTGCAAATTTATATAGATGGCATAATATTCGGTTCTACTAACGAAAAACTTTGTCAAGATTTTGCTAAGTATATGCAGAGTGAATTTGAGATGAGTATGATGGGAGAGCTAAACTTCTTCCTAGGACTTCAGATCAAACAGCACTCGAAAGGAACATTCATCAACCAAGCTAAGTATACGAAGGACATACTGAAAAAGTACGACTTCGAAAACGTAAAGCAAATCGGGACTCCAATGGCTATATCAACAAAGCTTGATTCTGATGAAAGTGGCAAACCTGTCGACCAACGTAAGTATCGAGGTATGATTGGTAGTTTATTATATTTAACTGCTAGTCGCCCTAATATTATGTTCAGTGTTTGCATCTGTGCACGTTATCAGACAAATCCTAAGGAATCACATCTAAGTGCCGTTAAGCGTATCTTCCGATACCTTAAAGGAACTTCTACAGTCGGTTTATGGTATCCTAAAACCAAATCCTTTGACTTGATAGATTACTCGGATGCAGATTTTGCAGGCTGCAAAGTAGACCGTAAAAGTACCAGCGGCACGTGTCATTTTCTAGGAAAAGCCTTAGTCTCCTGGTTTAGCAAAAAGCAAAATTTCGTAGCATTATCAACTACTGAGGCTGAGTATATCGCCGCAGGTCGTTGCTGTGCTCATATTTTATGGATGAAGCAAACCTTAGAAGACTATAATCTGCACTACACTAAGATTCCTATTTATTGTGACAACACTAGCACCATTAATCTGACTAAGAATCCTATTTATCACTCACGCACAAAACACATTGAGATACGTCATCACTTTTTACGTGATCATCAGCAACACGGGGATATCTGCTTAGAGTTCATTGACACAGATCATCAACTAGCAGACATATTCACAAAACCATTGGCTGAAGATCAGTTTAACATAATGAGGCGAGAGCTCGGTATACTTGAATTTTCAGATTCATAATGTAGTATGGTAATTAAATTTAATTTTATGACTTAAAACTTTGAAATTTATTTAACAGAAATTATTTTGGAGCACAAGCCTAAAAAGGGTCTGTCTGTCACCACGACTACGGTCGAAGCGATGCGGTTTTTAAGAGTTCCCCGGTGAACCACCGTTAGCTGGAACAGTACCCCTACAGCTAACCCAAAGTAATACATGTTACTAAATACAGGAGTCAAAGTCATAATATTTAATTTCAACTACCAAAACTGCATTATGGCCTCGGAAATGCAAGTAGCCGAACTCGGATCGAACTCTGACCGAGTTCGGGCCGAGTTCGGTCGGCGCTGTATTTACTTCCAGAACTGAACAGCCGGCCCTAACCCCTATTTAAACCCCTCTTTCTCTCTTTTTTTTCACTCACCAAAACAAGAATTCATCTCCTTCCTCCCAAAAACAACTTCCAACTCCCTCTTGGCAAGTGTTCTGGGAGATCCGGTGGGCTACCTAACTTCCTTCTCTTCCTTCTTTATAAAGGTATTTTACTTCCATTCCTTTTATTCTTCCATGGCTCCTAAGCGTCAGAGGGGATCAACTGACCAAGCTGGATCCTCTTTCTCTGATTATACTCCAGCGAGTCTCTTTAGTCCAGCACGACCAGTAGGATCAGAGGATTATGATTCCACTTTGTTACCTGACAAGGAATTCTCTGACCTATGGTTCGACTTCTTCTCCGGTCGTAAAATTTGTTTTGGAGCTTTCGTTAACTTTACAATTTTTTATGAGTATGCTCCTACTTTCGACCATCTAGGCTACCGAGATTTTTTTGAAGTAGCTGAAAATATTTTTGACAATGCAGTCCATATGTTTTACTGCAACCTGCAAGTAAAACCAAACAGCAACTTCTATTCTTGCTTTGCTGGACAAGAATTAGAGTTTAGTGCCACCGATATCAGTGAATACTTTCATGTTCCTGATGTTGGTGAAGCCCTGGTAGATATTCATCATGTTCAATTTCCAGAGGATGTCACCCTTGCCTCCTTCAAGGAATTGAATTGTCATCCAAACCCCCTTCCTCATAGAGTATTTTCAAAGCATCTGAATCAAAAAATTTATGAACTCTATCGCTTTATTTTCTCTGTTCTCCTTCCTAAGAAAGGATCTACTGACGAGATTACTTTCTTAGAACTCTCTGCTATGTACCACATTCACTATGGTATTCCTTTTTCTATTCCAAAGACTATGATGGCCTGGATGCTGAACTGCAGAAATGCAGGACGCAACCTGGTGTATCCTATGCACCTAGCCGCTATCTTTCGCAGGTTCGATATTGATCTTCAAACCTGTGCATACTCCTCCACTCCTGTCGAGCTCACCAGATCTCGTAGATACCCTGCTCCACCTCTGCCACCTGGAGCTCAGCCTGCTCTTGATGTGGGTGCCGAGGCTCCTTCTCCTGATGCTGCTCCTGTTCCAGCCCCTGCTTCAGGATTTGATTCAGGATTTTATCAGAGATTTGATGACTTTGTTTCTCTTTCTGCGCAATGTCATCAAACCTATCTTGACTCAGAGTTTTGCCACATCTATCAGGCTCAGGTGTTGCGGAACGGGATTGCGGATCTACATTGGAGTCTCTCTCAGTATCCCGTTCATTCGGTCACTATCCGACCTCACCCAGGCTTCACTGGTCCTAGGTTCGTAGATGAGGCATCCTTTCCTTACTTCGATCCTACTGCAGCTTATTTTCCTCCTGATGCTCCTGGCGGTGATGACCCCACTATGTGATGCGGACTCAGCTGATGGATAATTGATAGGATATTAGTAGATGATCTTATGCTATGATGTAGTTTTTTTTGTCTAAACTTTTTAGTTAGACATATTTAGTATTTCAGGATTGTACTTTGCACTATTAGTGAGACATTTTTAGTACTATATTTCAGCACTTTCTTTCCATATTAGTTGTTTATGTTGTATTCATGTATCTCTTTAGCTTCACTTTGTCTTTTGTTTTTATTGTTGGCTTCACACATTACGGGGGAGCCAAAGTCATTTTTATATTGACAAAGGGGGGGAAGAGCTATACATAACCAACCAAAACAAAACAAAACCAATAAACAAATCATCTCAGGTATTTTGTTTATTCTATTTTTTTAAGATATATTTTGGTATAGACTCAAGTTTGTCAATTATCAAAATGGGGGAGATTGTTGGCCTATTCCATGGTCACACCCGATTTTGATAATCAACATGCACTTAAGTCAATACACAAAATATACAAACTGCTGCTAATCATTTTAGGGTATATGTGAAATCAATATCAACGGGCGTTGTACTGCATCAACAAGCATAGATATTACCAATCTGAAGATGAATTTCAATGGGCTTTTGTTTAAGTCATTTTACATTTTATTCTGTATTTTATTTTTATTGAGTCTAGGACTTATATTGTAAAATCGACTAGGTAATACTGGCTTAGGTTTATCCCAGTCCAAATTTTTAAAAAGCCTACCTATTTCCATTTCATCTTTACAAAATATTTTGAATTATTTTTACAAACAGCTTTTGACAAATATTTCAAAATTTTCTAAGATAGAACTCAAAACCGAGTTCGGCCCGAGTTCGGTCACTTTGAATTCAAATGTCAGTTGCCTCCAAATATACGAGCAACGTCTCTATGCGAAATATTTGCATCAGAACTCTGCCAGAACTCTGCCCGAGTTCGGTCCCAGAAAACACCTATAAAAAGAAGAGAGTTTTTCATTTTCTAATCACTCATTCATTCTTCATCTTCTCTTCTATACTCACCAAGTGTTTTCAAATGTTCTAAAGTTTTCAAATCACACATATACATCTCTTAGCCAAAAGTCAGTAATATCTATGTTGATTTAGAGTCTTTTGGTGTCCAAGAGTTGTAAAGAGGTTGTTCCAAGTTCAGCAACTATTCTTGTTGTGGAGCCGGTCGTGCGCTCGTCACCAAGCACGGTGTTGTGAAGTTGGTCTTGCACTTGTCACCAAGCACGGTGTTGTAAGAGACTGCAAGCTCTCATTTAGCTTGTGCCATAGTGGATTAACATCGAGCAAGAGTACTCGAGACTGGATTAGTCCTCTCAGAGGGATACCAGTATACATCGCTGTGTCACTGAGTTTGATCTCTATATCTCTTGCTGTATTTATTTACTGTCTCTTATTTACTGCCATAGTTATTTCTTAAGTTTTTAATTGGTGATTATCTTTCGCTGCACACACACACTCTCTATTCATCCCCCCCTCTAGAGGTGCTCAACGGTCCTACAGAAATAAAAGTCAAAATCAAAGAAAAAAGTCAAAATAGAAACCCAAACAAACGCACACACACACACAAATTGAACAAGCAGCAGCAAAACATATTGGCTGAGCCCCATGGGCTTTCAACCGAACGCAAACACCCCCCTTTTATATGTGTTCGAGAGAGAGAGAGAGAGAGAAAGAAATTTTTTGTAATACCCTAACCCTAGCCGCCAACACCAGGACCCCGACCATCCCGACGACCCAGCGCTGCCACCACGACCGCCGGAGCCGCCGACGGTGGCCGGAACACGTGCATGCACACGCGTGTTTGACAGCAGCCGCGAGCACCACGAAGTGTGAAACCCGTAATTTTAGTTCCCTATTTTAATTAGTTAATTATTTTAATTCTAAAAATTTTAGTCAAACCCGTAAATTTAATTTTGTTGTTTTTCTAAATTATTAAAATTTTTGTGTTTGTTAAATTAATATTTTATCCGATTATTATTAGTAGAAAATTATTAATTTTAAAATAAGTAAAACATGGATTTTTGTTTGTCTGGCCAGACCCGAACCAGTTACCATTCCCGAAAACCAACTTGGAATCAATTTCGAAATCGAACTCAGTTTCGTATATAATTCATAAGTTAATTAATTATTTATAATATTTTTCTAGTGAATTCTTTCCTTTCTCTTTATTTCTAATTGAATGGAATTCTATCCATTCATTCACTTTAAAGCTCCAGCACATTTCTTTTTAATTTGCATTGAATGGAATCTTTCCATTCACTCCTTTATTCATTAAACTCTCATTTTCATTTGAGCTCCTTCTGTTGGAATGGCGACCCTTCCATTCCGAAACCGCCGCCGCCACTGGCCTTTGGCTTTCCGGCCGGTCACCTCTTCCTCTTCCAAACCCCCATCTCCTTCTCCCTATAAAACCCCCTTCCTCTCCTTTAAACCCTCATCCCCACTCTCAAACCCTATTTCCTGAGACCTAACCCCAAATATTTCTGGCGAACCTGTCCCCGGCGCCACCTTCCGAGGCCGTGCCCCTCTGGCCGAACTCTCCAGCCCGAGCGCCCTTCCCGGCCACGCTCACGCCCGATCTTCCGCCGACGCACCCCGATCTTCCGTCGGCGCCCTCGGCCAACCGCCGACCCGCCCTTGTGCGGCTACCCCGACGTTCCGACAGCCCCGCGCCCGGCCTTCCGCTCCCATGTTCGACTCCGCTCGCGAATCTCCAGGACGATCCCGACTTGGACCACTCTCTGTGTGGTTTTTCCAAGTGCTGTTTCTGTCGGATCCGTTCCTAGGCGTGGCCCGTGTACTCTGTCAGTGTTCCGTTTCTGTGGATTCGCGGAGTTTACACAGCCGTATTCCGGCGAGGCGTGTTTCGAGTCCGAGGCATCACTTCGGATTCCTTCGTTTTTTGGCAACCTCTGGATAGTCCCATAGTTCTCTATTTTTAGTCTGTGATGAAAACCTGGTCCACCGATTCCTTCGGGAATTCGGATTGTTGGTTACGTTTCGATTACGTTATCATTTTCCGAAGTTTCTTCGAAATTAGTATGTTGTGGGTTTTTGGTCTTTGCGATCTTTTCGATTTCGGAATTTTTCCGACTCCTTCGGAAACAATTCTGTGGTTATAGATTTATATACATACTATTTGGGTTCTGTGATTTCTTGGAATTTTTGAGAATAATTTCGGAATGGATGTTGTTAGTTTTTCGATTTACTTTGGAAGTTTCGATATCAATTCTGGATTTCGATTTTATTTCGAAAAAAATAGTTTTTGTGGTTATATTGGGTTGGGATTTATTTTGCAGGAAAAATCGGCGCATTTCCCAGTTTTGGGTTATCCCGAAAATAGAGGGAATGCTGCCGAAATTTTTATAAAAATTTGATTTTATGATTTTAAAATGATTTTCGGAAATGATAATATTTTTGGGCGACGACCTTATCGGTCAATGGGCCCCAGTGAAATGCAAACCCACCGGTCTGTCCGGACGTTGAGGCAGAGTAGTTGTAAATGAAGATTGGACCAGTTCTGAGACTCAATCTATTTTATTTTTAAATTAGAATTATTAGTTATTATTATTATGTAATTTTTGTAGGTAAATTACAAGACTAACGTTTTCTTCCTCTTATTTTAATTCATGGAAATGTAAGAGCATAAGCTCATTTATTTATTTTTGTAATTTGTAATAAGTATGATTCAGCTGTGGATTTTCTGGGATTATGATCGTGTAGAATTAATTAATATTATTATTTATTAGTTAGAAATTCATGATTTTCTCACTTAAAGAAAAGAAAAATATATTTATATGTATAATTATAAAATACTAAATTTTTCCCAATAAATTGATAAAAATAAGTTTTCCGAAATAAAACATAAATTTGGATTTCCTAATTTGTAACGCACTAGAAAAGCGTGTTTTGATTGTGTTGATTAATACAAGACTAAAAATTGACTAGGAAACAAAATCTAGAGATTATAATTAGATAATTCTAGAGTTGTGGTTTCTGAGACAAAATTTCCGGAATGTAGGACTTCAAAGAAGAGTGTGACTGTTCAAATTCCGAAGTACCAAACTCGTCCAACTTGAGAAACTTAAGGCAAGTACATTTATGTGGATTTACGATTATTTTAACAATCATTTCATTGCAATTTTAAACCACTGTTATACACGAACTCTTTCGAGAGTACTGACCGTACTGTTGGGGACTGGGGGAGTAGAGTAGTGGATATGACCAAATCCAAAATTAGAATAACTGACTGTATTAGCTTTCCCCTCTTCACACGGGGACAAGCCATACCGTATCACTAGGATACTACTGGAACCCAATCCGGTCATATTCATTACCTATTCATATCACTGTACTGTATTTCAAAACTGTTTCATTTTCAAACTGTTTAAAAATGCATGATATTAATTGTCATTTTAATTGTTAAAATTTGTATGAATTGTACTTTGCTCCTTTCCTGACTGGATAACCGTAGGTACTACTGATGACCTAGAGATGCTGATCAATAGCTATTATGATCCTGATTTGTATCCGACGGTACTTCCAGCTGATGATGATGTTGTGGCGTCTCCATAGATGCTACTTTAGTTTGAGAGTTTAGTTGTTTCTTTGTTGTTCAAGTTTGTGAATCCTTGTAATAGAACAAGATTTAAATTATCGTTTAAATAAATGTTGTGGCAATTTTAGTTTCAAATGTTGTTGATCACCTGCATATGGATTACAGCTTACTGCTGCCGTCTCATCAACGGTGCATGCTGGGCATGATCCGATTCGATCCAAGTATTTGGGGACCGGGTCGTGACATGTTTTTAGTGGTGGCCCATGCAGGTCTTAACAACAACTTAGGAAAACATATTTAGAAACAATTAGAACACTAGAACATTAATTTATCACAATATAGGACCGAAATATATTAAATAATTATTTTTGTCTGATTATAGACTGGTAGGATACTTTGCTTATGTTAGCATCCTAAACCTTCCAGAGAATGACCATTGACAAGACCAATTCTGCTGGCGATGAGGTGTCATCTCCGGATCATACCCCATCTTCTCAACCAAGTCCAGGGTTTATTCCCTCGTAGCTGATTGACCGTCCCCATAATGCATCCAGTGAAGTTTTCACTACACTGGCGATTCCTACCTCTTCTCAAACTGAGTTACATTTCCTTGGAGAAGTACCCATTCTTGTTGCTCCACCAGTACCAGCGAACACCTCCCAAATGGTTGCCCTATTTCAAGAAATCATGGAGTTCCAGAAGGCTCAAGCTGAAGCCCAGCAGGAACAGATGGATATCACGATAGAAGTCATGAAGAACGTCAATGAAGTAGCTTTAGCTATCTTAAACCGAGTTGGAGCGGAACCTCGTCCTAGGAGGGATACCCCTGAATATAGAAGATGTTGGAGTCCTACTATCCGGCAGTCATATCATAAGAAGCTATTGGTTTGTGACTACTGTAAAAGGCCTGGTCACCAAGCCAATATTTGTTGCAAGAGATTAGGAAAATGTTTGGTATGTGGATCTGCTGAACATCGGGTAAAGGATTGCCCCTTATCTTTTCATCGTACCAGAGTACATATTCCAGTTACACCTGTTATACCGCAACCTAGGGACTCTCTTCCCATCCAGCAGACCTTGCCTTCTACACCCACTGCAGGGAGACACGATACAGATTCAAGGATCATGGAAGATGAAGCAGTTGGAGACTGCTCATGCAAGAGCCAGAACCATGAAGAATAGTACCTAGGACTGCTGAATAGCATTATCTATTTTTTTGAAAGTTGTAACAGGATGTCCTTAGATCAATCATAAGAGTTTTTGCTGTAATTCTCCACATGAATAAAATTCTTAGTTACACCTTTATGGCAGATGTTTTTTCTGATAGTCTTCCCGGATTATCTCGGATCTAGACATAGAGTTCACTATTGACCTAGTCCCCGGCTCTTTCCCTATTTATAAAGGATGTTACGGAGTCAACCCGAAGGAGGCCAAGAAGATGAAGGACCAGATCAATGAAGGCTCTAGGATTTATCCCAGATGGAACTTCACCTTAGGGAACACCTATCTTGTTTGTGCCCAAGAAGGATGGAACAACGGATGTGCATCGATTACCAGACACTAAAGAACAAGTACCCTCTGCCCGGATCGAGGATCTGTTTGATCTGTTTGTGTGGAGTTAGGGTGTTTTTCGAAGTTTGACTTAAGATCTGACAACCATCAAATCAAAGTCAGGAAGGAGGATATTTCTAAGACGGCGTTCAAACACCAAGTATGGATAGTTTTCTTTGGTCATGACGTTGGACTGACAAATGCTCCTGCTGTGTTCATGAATCTCATGAACAGAGTTTTTCATGAGTATTTGAATCAGTTTATCTTCTCCATAGATAACATTCTGATATATTCGGAGATTGAAGAAGAGCATGAAGAACATCTGAGGAAAGTTCTGGAAACTTTGAAGAAAAAGAAGTTTTATGGTAAAGTTATCTGAACGTGGATTTTCTTTGACAATGTGGATTTTTGGCCATGTTGTCAAGAGAAGAAATTTCGATGGAAGATAGCTGCTGTTGAAAAGTGGTATACCCCAAGTTCAATTCGGAAGTTTTTTGAACTTGGCTGGCTACTACCGGAAGTTTGTGAATGATTTTGCCAGAATTGCTGAACCGATGACGAAGCTGACTCGGAAGAATGAAGAGTTCGTCTGGACGGAAGAGTGTCAGACGGCATTTGACGAGCTGAAGAAGAGGCTGACCACTGCACCAATCCTTGCGCTACCCGCAGGAACTGGTGGTTTCTCAATCTACAGTGATGCCTCTGGAAAAGGACTGGGTTACGTTCTTCAACAAAATGGAAAAGTGATTGCTTACGTATCTAGGCAATTACGGAACCATGAGAAGAATTATCCCACACATGACCTGGAGCTTGCTGCAGTCATTTTTGCATTGAAGCTATGAAAGCACTATCTGTATGGAGAGAGAGTGGAGATATACACAGATCACAAAAGTCTGAAGTATGTTTTCACTCAGAAAAAGTGGAACATGAGGCAAAGAAGATGGCTGGAGCTAATGGAGGACTTTGACATCGACCTGCAATACCACCCGGGTAAGGCTAATGTGGTCGCTGATGCACTTAGTCGATACCCAGTGGCGATGTTCTTGACCAAGGAGCGGCATCTACTAGAGGACATCGAGAAGCTTGGATTAGAGATCATATTGCCTGGAGATAGAAGGATGGAGTTGGATGCTGATTCAGTACTGATGAAGTTGCAAGTGAGCTCGTATCCGATGGACAAGATCAATGAGACTCAGTTTCAAGATGAGGCACTTTCCAAGCTGAGAGATTAAGTGTTGGCGGGAACACTTGAGGGTTTCTCCATCGCCAGCGATGGAGCTTTGAAGAATGGTACGAGGCTTTGTGTACCATCTGGCGAACTGAAGAACGAACTGATGAAGGAAGCGCACCAGTCGCAGTATTCTATACATCCTGGAGATATTAAGATGTATCAGGATATGCGTACTATTGTTTGGTGGTATGGAATGAAGAAAGATGTGTCCAGATTCGTGGCGAGATGTTTGATCTGTCAGCAAGTGAAGGCCAGTAGACAGAAACCCGCAGGACTTCTACAACCGCTGGACATTCCGGAGTGGAAGTGGGAGCACATCACAATGGACTTCGTGTCAGGTTTACCTCATTCCCAAGGAGGGAAGGATGCCATATGGGATATAGTGGACCGACTAACCAAGTCAGCACACTTTATTCCCTTCAAGGTTAGTTTATTCACCGAGAAGTTGGCAGCATTGTACGAGAGGCACCTCTACCGGATTTATGGAGTACAAACCGACGGACAATCAAAGAAGATAATCCAGACGCTTGAAGATATGTTAGATCTTGTGTTTTGGAAATTGGAGGGTCTTGGAGAAGATCATTTAAAATTTGTAGAGTTTCCTTACAACAACTACCAAGTTAGCATCGTCAATCAGTGGAGTTTTGAAGAAGGAGATAGCGTCTTTTGTGAAGATTTTCTCCTACCAGAGGAACGATCAGTGTTAGCAGAGCAGGAAAGTTGAGCCAGCTCAGACGCTACATTCCGGATCCGAGTCCCATATTGGATAATTCAGAGCTGAAGATTGGACTCAACCTTTCAGTGCCAGAGAAACCAGTTGCAAACGTAGTCAGAGGTGAGAAAAAGATCAGAATTTGAGCCATCATTTAAACTCCTACTTCTTATCTTTTCGTTCTAAACTTGACTGATGCTGCTAAGTCAGCCTAGTTTTGCAAGCTATCTCTTTATCAAGCTTGATCACGACAGTATTTTATTGGGTGCACCCACTAATATATTATCTAATCAGGACCGGTGCATGATGGTCTGATCAACCTCGTGTACTTTGGTTCGCTTTTGTATTTTTCTACATGGATGATATCATAAACCGTTTCATCCACGACTGCCTTGGAAATTCTTATTGTTGGACCTGAGTTACGAGTGTAGTACCCGTACCTGTTTGATTTTTCTACCCAACGCTTTAAATTTCGAGGACGAAATTTTCTAAGGAGGAAAGGTTGTAAAACCCGTAATTTTAGTTCACTATTTTAATTAGTTAATTATTTTAATTCTGAAAATTTTAGTCAAACCCGTAAATTCAATTTTGTTGTTTTTCTAAATTATTAAAATTTTCGTGTTTGTTAAATTAATATTTTATCCGATTATTATTAGTAGAAAATTATTAATTTTAAAATAAGTAAAACATGGATTTTTGTTTGTCTGGCTAGACCCGAACCAGTTACCATTCCCGAAAACCAACTTGGAATCAATTCCGAAATCGAACTCAGTTTCGTATATAATTCATAAGTTAATTAATTATTTATAATATTTTTCTAGTGAATTCTTTCCTTTCTCTTTATTTCTAATTGAATGGAATTCTATCCATTCATTCACTTTAAAGCTCCAGCACATTTCTTTTTAACTTGCATTGAATGGAATCTTTCCATTCACTCCTTTATTCATTAAACTCTCATTTTCATTTGAGCTCCTTCTGTTGGAATGGCGACCCTTCCATTCCGAAACCGCCGCCGCCGCTGGCCTTTGGCTTTCCGGTCGGTCACCTCTTCCTCTTCCAAACCCCCATCTCCTTCTCCCTATAAAACCCCCTTCCTCTCCTTTAAACCCTCATCCCCACTCTCAAACCCTATTTTCTGAGCCCTAACCCTAAATATTTCCGGCGAACCCGTCCCCGGCGCCACCTTTCGAGGCCGTGCCCCTCTGGCCGAACTCTCCAGCCCGAGCGCCCTACCCGGCCACGCTCACGCCCGATCTCCCGCCGGCGCACCCCGATCTTCCGCCGGCGCCCTCGGCCAACCGCCGACCCGCCCTTATGCGGCTACCCCGACGTTCCGACAGCCCCGCGCCCGGCCTTCCGCGCCCCTGTTCGACTCCGCTCGCGAGTCTCCAGGACGATCCTGACTTGGACCACTCTCTGTGTGGTTTTTCCAAGTGCTGTTTCTGTCGGATCCGTTCCTAGGCGTGGCCCGTGTACTCTGTCAGTGTTCCGTTTCTGTGGATTCGCGGAGTTTACGCAGCCGTATTCCGGCGAGGCGTGTTTCGGGTCCGAGGCATCACTTCGGATTCCTTCGTTTTTCGGTAACCTCTGGATAGTCCCATAGTTCTCTATTTTTAGTCTGTGATGAAAACCTGGTCCACCGATTCCTTCGAGAATTCGGATTGTTGGTTACGTTTCGATTACGTTACCATTTTCCGAAGTTTCTTCGGAATTAGTATGCTGTGGGTTTTTGGTCTTTGCGATCTTTTCGATTTCGGAATTTTTTCGACTCCTTCGGAAACAATTCTGTGGTTATAGATTTATATACATACTATTTGGGTTCTGTGATTTCTTGGAATTTCTGAGAATAATTTCGGAATGGATGTTGTTAGTTTTCCGATTTACTTTGGAAGTTTCGATATCAATTCTGGATTTCGATTTTATTTCGAAAATAATAGTTTTTGTGGTTATATTGGGTTGGGATTTATTTTGCAGGAAAAATCGGCGCATTTCCCAGTTTTGGGTTATCCCGAAAATAGAGGGAATGCTGCCAAAATTTCTATAAAAATTTGATTTTATGATTTTAAAATGATTTTCGGAAATGATAATATTTTTGGGCGACGACCTTATCGGTCAATGGGCCCCAGTGAAATGCAAACGCACCGGTCTGTCCGGACGTTGAGGCAGAGTAGCTGTAAATGAAGATTGGACCAGTTCTGAGACTCAATCTATTTTATTTTTAAATTAGAATTATTAGTTATTATTATTATGTAATTTTTGTAGGTAAATTACAAGACTAACGTTTTCTTCCTCTTATTTTAATTCATAGAAATGTAAGAGCATAAACTCATTTATTTATTTTTGTAATTTGTAATAAGTATGATTCAGCTGTGGATTTTCTGGGATTATGATCGTGTAGAATTAATTAATATTATTATTTATTAGTTAGAAATTCATGATTTTCTCACTTAAAGAAAAGAAAAATATATTTATATGTATAATTATAAAATACTAAATTTTTCCCAATAAATTGATAAAAATAAGTTTTCCGGAATAAAACATAAATTTGGATTTCCTAATTTGTAACGCACTAGAAAAGCGTGTTTTGATTGTGTTGATTAATACAAGACTAAAAATTGACTAGGAAACAAAATCTAGAGATTATAATTAGATAATTCTAGAGTTGTGGTTTCTGAGACAAAATTTCTGGAATGTAGGACTTCAAAGAAGAGTGTGACTGTTCAAATTCCGAAGTACCAAACTCGTCCAACTTGAGAAACTTAAGGCAAGTACATTTATGTGGATTTACGATTATTTTAACAATTATTTCATTGCAATTTTAAACCACTGTTATACACGAACTCTTTCGAGAGTACTGACCGTACTGTTGGGGACTGGGGGAGTAGAGTAGTGGATATGACCAAATCCAAAATTAGAATAACTGACTGTATTAGCTTTCCCCTCTTCACACGGGGACAAGTCATACCATATCACTAGGATACTACTGTAACCCAATCCGGTCATATTCATTACCTATTCATATCACTGTACTGTATTTCAAAACTGTTTCATTTTTAAACTGTTTAAAAATGCATGATATTAATTGTCATTTTAATTGTTAAAATTTGTATGAATTGTACTTTGCTCCTTTCCTGACTGGATAACCGTAGGTACTACTGATGACCTGGAGATGCTGATCAATAGCTATTATGATCCTGATTTGTACCCGGCGGTACTTCCAGCTGATGATGATGTTGTGGCATCTCCATAGATGCTACTTTAGTTTGAGAGTTTAGTTGTTTCTTTGTTGTTCAAGTTTGTGAATCCTTGTAATAGAACAAGATTTAAATTATCGTTTAAATAAATGTTGTGGCAATTTTAGTTTCAAATGTTGTTGATCACCTGCATATGGATTACAGCTTACTGCTGCCGTCTCATCAACGGTGCAGGCTGGGCATGATCCGATTCGACCCAAGTATTTGGGGACCGGGTCGTGACACGGAGCCAACTTCGGAGCGACGTTTTACAGCACGCTTGATCGATTTTCGATCCGTTTCTTCCGGTATGATCCTAACCTATACACCTTTAATTCTCTTCAAATGGTTCATACCGATTCGAATCATGTGCGACGAAAAACAAGTTCTAAAATCGAGAAAAAACTCAATTTTCTGGGTTTAGAAACTGTCCCGAAACTCTATGTTTGCGGTCAATTTACGACCAGAATATCACGAACTTTGGAAAACCTTTTGAAAATACTTGTAGACAATATATAGAAGATCAAAACCCTTCTTGTAGATTTAATTTTTATGTATTATATAGAAAATTATTTATTTGTGAAGTTTGAGAAAAAACTAGTTTTTAAAACTGAATTTTTAGAAAAATTGTTCCGATACGACGTCCGTCCCATCAATTCGGGCGACGTGGTTGCGAACTGAAAGCATCAAAAGGTGTGTGTCGACTTCGTGGACGTGTGGACTTTGACGGAATTCAAATTGGTCGCGTGTGCGCGACGAATTTGATGCGTATCCTTCAAAATTTACCGTATCGACCTTTTGCAAATTTGCCAATTACATTGTGCACGCTCGTCATATCGTGACGAAACTTACGTCAATAGGACCGTATCATTTTTTTGGTCCTGTATGCCAAGTTTGGTCCAAATCTGAGAAGGTCGACCGGAACGCTATTTTGGCAGGCACGCGACCCAATCCAACGGGCAAAATTGTGCACTGCCCACCGGAATACAACTTTGGACGTACGATTGGGTTCGACTCGTCAAATCGGACCTGTAGACATATAGTTTGATGACTTTAGAGACCGTAGATTCTGGCACATTTTTTGGTACAAAGTGGGTCCAACGGCGGACACCATTTTGATCCAAAATTATCGTTTTGCCCTTTTGTCCAGAATTGGACTTATGGGTAGGCATTTCTAGCTAACTTGACCATTCTGAGAATGTTGGTAATGTCTGTTTCAGTATTAGGAAACTGTTGTGCGAGTTGACCGTTCATGGCTCATTGAGTGGTTTGTAGTTCGATTTTCTCAGCTCGGGACCTCAGGCAAGTACATTCTCTGATAATTTTCATTGCTTTGATATCTACTATATCTGATTCTGTTGTAGTGTTATACTTGATTCTCGACACGAGGATACACGAACTTGTGTACGTGAATCTCGTCATAAGATGGCATTCCTGGTTTACCTAGTATATGAGTATATTGTTCGATATTGTTTCCTATACTTGTATAGACACCGATTTGGGAGTGGACTGGCCCCCTGCTCTTCGAATCCCGGGTTATGACCTATCATGTCTAGATTCATTATACTACTCGGGGATGGGGAGTTACTAGAGGTTATGTAATCATTACCCCTACATGTTTATTACTTGTGCATAGCTCCACCCTCACCACACGTAGGGTTTAGCCTGACCTTATACTACTTGTGCATAGCTTTCCATTTTGGTCGGCCTGATCCCTACACTATTATACTACCTGTGCGTAGCCAGTCAAATGGAACAGCCTGATCTTGACCCAAGCCGATCACATAACGCTCTAATATCTCATGGAACTTTCTTTTTTATGTTTGCATCATACCTTAGATTACTTTCCATTGTTTATATTCCAGTTTTATCTTATATCTCATGCATGACATGATATCCTGTCCTCTTGTACTGTTTTCCTTTCAGTCTTGATATTTTATCTTGTATTTCATTATAATTGTCTCTTATCGTATTTGTCAATTCACATAGAATTTCTATTAGCATTTGTTCTTGCTCGTATCCTGATAAGATAACCTTCGTTATTTTTCAGAGGAATTAGATGTAGATTGTCCGATCTACTATGGGTTTGGCATAGATGGAGCCTACGACCAGGACCAGCCTGTGGACCCGGTGCTCATAGAGGACGCACAGCCTGTAGTGACTTAGTCTAACTAGATTTTGCCTGGACTATATTCTAGCTTGATACTTTGAGACTTGTAGTATTTATTTGGGATCTTGTGATGTCTTTAAATTCTGAACTTGTGATTGTGACTCAGTACTATTTCAGACTATTTATTCATCTTGTTTCTTTATCATTTTCGTGCATATCTTTCTTAGATTTATGTGATTGAGTTGTGTTTGTATTCCTCCGTACGAAGATGACAGGTTATATTATTATGTCTTAGATTCTATATATTATAGATGACTTTTGCAGCGTTCTACCGCCGATACTGCGGCGTAGGCTAGACGTACCTACGTGCTCGTGCCCCTAAAATGGGTGCGGGTCGTGACACGTTTTTATGGTGGCCCTTGCAGGTCCGTGTCGCAACTAGTACAATTTCATAATGGTACTCGACTTTGAGTACTAATTATGAGCCTGCTCTTAGGATATAGGTTCTAGGTTATGATAGGAGTTACTCAATCACATATTAGGAAAATTCCGATCTTTTGATTACCATGACAAACTCTTATTGCATTTCAAAATAAATTGTCCTTCCTTAACGATATCTTATCATGTGACATATTGATCTCTTTGTTTATGACTTTTGAGAGATTCCTGGGACGACTCTTGAGAATCTTGGTTGAACGTCAATTTAAAATCCTTTCCTTTTGTTTCTGTTCGTCCTTGTTCCTTATTATTGAATTTGATTTTTGTTAGATCATCGCTGCTTTTGATTTTTTATATCGAGATGAATTCTATGGCCTGAATTACGGTATTTTCTAATAACATATGTTGACGAGAATAATAGGGAAGGTAAATGTCTACTTGGTAATGGAACATGGAGTTTATCGCAGCTATATTAGCCGGCGTGGCAGAAACGTAGAGACCTAACTTTGGATGTACATATCTTGGTCATGAGATTTGAGATTTCTCGTAGCTATACTAGTCGGCGTGGCGAGGATTCTAGACAATATGATTATAGAGGTGCATACCTAGTTATGGAATCTACCGTTTATCGCAGCCTTGCTTACTGGCGTGACGAGGATTCTGATATCATGATTTAGGACAGACGTGTATGATTATCAGATTGTATCTTGAGAAGGGTCCTAACATGTCATCTCTATCATTTCACTTCTATTATTATAGATTTTGTTCCAGCCTCAATTAGCTTAGGAGTAAGGATACTTTCGGTTCTTTAGTCCAGGTACTTGTAGATTCTCATTTCATTATAGATTCTTCGTAGTGTGATGGCTTGGTGATTTGCAATTGGTCTGTGTCCTTGAGTAATTGTGTTAATAGTTTAGAGTATGGTTAGGAAGTATTATTGTTGATAACTGAATATAGATGAGAAACCCTAGAGTGATTAATAAGTGTTAAGGTAGGAGTTGCAGCAGGTACCAGAATAGGAGGAGTACCCTAGTAGCTAGAGACGAAGTATTTTAAGTGTTACAGAAGATTAGGCACCAACAGTTTGTTGTCTAGATGGAGGAGAGACATGAACAACCTAGTATAGGGGTACTATCCAAGTATCATAAAGATGAGTTAGTGCCTTGTGTAGACAGCGTCAAGACTTGGGTAGACACCCTAGAGAGAGTATCCTAGATAGACGAATGTTCTTTCATGACTGATTTCTGGAGCGTCAGAAATGTCAATCTCTGAAAACTTCCTTCATGAGTTTGTAGCAGACAAGACTATGTTCATTTTGATATATCATGTCCCACTCAAACTCGTTCTCTTGTACTATCTTTGTATCGCACAATTTTTGGATCAATTTATGCCATTGACCATTCCCACTTTTATTTTATGATTATCATATGCATATTGCCATGACTTTTAATTTAGGAGCACAAGACTAGTTGTTTTCTCAAAACCAACTTCATATGCATGATCTAGATAAGACACCCTACGCCCATGACCTTTCTGTCCCACTCTGGCATACCATATTGTGTTTCATTTTATCACACGTCTTTCCTGACACAAGACCCAATCTTGATTCACCCCACGAAGTCACTTTTATTTCTGACACGAATTGGGGGCACCTGTCACGACCCGTACCCGCATTTCAGATACGAGACGTGTCCAAGCCAGCCTACGTCGCAGAGTCGACGGTAGAACGCTGTCATAGCCATGATGCTCAAAATCACAAAATAACAACTTTATTGCTTATTCACAATTCTAAATTTATTACAACATTTACAATATTTATAATTAAAGAAAATACAAAGTTCTCACAATTAATGAAAATGATACAACTGTTATCTATTTCTAGGTTTCTGTCTGCAAGTACACTCGTATCTCCCAAGGCTAAGTGAAGCCATAGCTAACCTGAAAAATATTGGTTTTCAGTCAGGAATGGAACGAGTACAATCTCACAACAGAATCAATAAATGACAAAATCCATAAATCTGTAATAATACTGAGATACATGATAAGGGATAAACAGAGAATCATGGTAGGAATCATGTGAGTAAAAGCAGGAAGACATGGTACACAGGACAAGCAATGACAAGAAGACTGTAATGTCATAAGACTATATCTAACAAGTGATTTGAAATACACTTTCGACATGTAAACGACTAAGGGGTAAATTCGACACCATGCACGTGTCGTATGCTGTTGCTATTATTCACGAATAGACATCATAGGATATTTCTGGGTAGGTTTACATGTCTACTAATGTACTTCTCTGTCTGACCAGTACTCATGGATCCAAACAGGTCACAAATACGATAATAAATTGGTCACGAACAACATGCAAGAATCCAAAACTACTATCACGTGTGAGAAGCGTGTCAAGAACTAACAGAATATCAATGTAAAACATTATTAAATACAAAAAGTATAGAGATAATCAAATACGAAACTATCAGAGATGTACTCGCCTGAGGTCTTGTGCTGGTGAAACTGATAGTACTATACCACTCAATGAGCCACAATCAATCAACATATGCAGAAGTCTCCGGATGGTGAAATAACATTACCAACATTCTCAGAATAGTCAAATTAGCTAGAATTGCTTGTCCTTAAGTCCAATTCTGGACACAAGGGGCAAAACGGTAATTTTGGGTCAAAATGGTATCCGTCGTTGGATCCGCTTTACACCAAAAGCGTGCCAGAGTCTATGGTCTCTAAAGTCGTCAAACTATATGTCAACAGGTCCAGTTTTCTGATACGAACCCAACCGTAAGTCTAACGTTGGATTCCGGCGGGCCGTGCACAAAATCGCCCGTTGAGTCGGACCGTGGGGCCCGTAAAATGGCGATCCGATCAACTGTATCAGAATGGGACCAAACTTGGCACACAGGACCAGAAAAATGATACAGTCCTGTTGGCGCAAGTTTTGTCTCGATCTGACAAACGTGCACAAAGTAATTGAAAAATTTGCAAAGAAGCCGATACGGTGAATTTTGACGAATACGTATCAAATTCGTCGCGCACACGCGACCAATTTGAATTCCGTCAAAGCCACACGTCTACGAACTCGATACACACGTTTCGATGCTTTCGGCTCGTGACCACGTCGTCCGGAGTGGCGGGACGCACATCGTATCGAAGGATTTTATTGTTTTTAAAACAAGTTTTCGGTAAACTTTGGGATCCGATTTCTCGACGCATAGTCGAAGAAATCATCTTCTGCAAATGGGTCATGGAGCCCTATATGTTGTCTATAATTGTGTTCAAGTAGAATTTCAAACGGTACCGGATCTATCGGAATCGATCTTCCAATGTGGGTTCATGGACTGTTTCGTGTTCTATTTTTTGACAGGTTTTCCATCGATTTTCAGTCAATTTTCTGAGCGATATATGGCATCTACATGTAAAGCAATTAAAGGAATTTAAAGGCGTATATATTGGCTTCGTACCTGAGGGGGAAGATCGAAAAATGATCGATCGATCGAGACGTGACAGATTGCGAAATTAGCCTCGCGGCTGTGTTGTTGCCACTGTTGTCCGCTGCCCCTATTTGCGTGCGCGTGCGGTGCTGTCGTCGTCCGGACTCGCGTGGCGGCGCGCCGTCGTGGAGACCGCCCAGCGTTGGGGATGGCATCGTGGGTGGCGTATAGGAGTATGGTTTGGAGTATTCCTTTCTCTCGATCTCTCTTTATCCCTACGTATATATTGGTTCTGCTGAACGT
>JANAVB010026797.1:384480-399480 GCA_029216955.1 Iris pallida
ATATATACGAATACCTTTTGGACAATCAAAATTAATAAATGCAATATGTACGTACATGGACACTTTGACCTCACTACAAGATTACATGGGCTCTGTTCGGTTGGGTCTAGTCCGAGCTAAATCGACACAACTGGGTCTCCTACAAGTCATTAAATAATAAATAACTTAATTAAATTCTTTTAGAGGTCAAGTCACAACTTGGCCTGGTTTTTCGCTAGTTGGGACACACTTATGGCTCGGCCATCCCTACTATGGCTAAAATACTAGTCAAACACACGTCGCGAACTATCCATGCCATGATTCCTAGTCGTCTTGTACTCAATTCCTATTCATGACTAAAATCATCTACCATAATAATTAACTAATTAATTATTTATAAAATTCTAAAAATCACATTTAAATCAATAATATATATAAAAATATTTCAAAAATTCGGAAGGGGAGCTACAAATCTACCCACCTTAAAATAAATTTGTCCTCGAATTTAAAGACACCAGGGTATTCAGACTTGTTCGGTTGGTGAGAGGTAGTTAAATTTATAAACAAAAGAATTGATCGAATATAAATAAAAATAGGAAGAAATGTTAAACTCTAAAAGTCCTAAAATGCTCAATTTATAATTTTGAAACAAGTTTGCTAAGAAAATAATCACAAACAAAGTATCGACGAAATCAGCGTTCAATCCCGACAAATAAAATATGTGAATAAATAAATGAAGAAATTTTGAAACTACTACGAAAGGAATCTAGGAATTTGACCCAATCATGCCCCCGAATCATTCATAAAATATTGTCTAAAATAATACCTATTACTTAGATAATCCTCGTAATGAAATCACTTGTCAAATATTTGTTAATAATAATCAGATGTTTATAGCTGTATATTTTTCACCAAATACAATATCTTCTAAAATAATATAGTACTAATTTGAATTTAATAAAACTCTTGATAAAAGTAATTCAAATAATCCTGGAATAGAATCTCTTCTAAAATTTTGCAAATCTCTCTTCATTTTTTTCTTTCTTCCAAAATATCTAAATAAAAAAATTATTTCCCAATTTGGAAAAATAATTAAACAAAATAAACTAAATGGAGATGTAAGAAAACGAAAGTGGGCTTACGACCTACCCCTTAGAATGATTTTTCCTCGAATTTGAGGACTAGAATGATCAAATCTTTCTAAGATTTAGATAAAATATTGGATCTAACAAATCAAATCATCCATAATGATTTTAAAAATAATTCAAGATCTATTAAGATATTAAAAAATGCATTTGGTCGAATCTAAATATAATACATAATAATTAAATGAATAATATTTATCAATGACTTAAAAATATGGTATATATTATTTAAAAAATATATCTTGTTAGTCCAAGACTGAATCAAACTAAATATGATATAACAAAAATGAATTTAATTGATAATTAATATTAGCAAATATTTAAACGATATTTTATAAATTTTAAATCAAAAAATAGTTTGACAAAAATTCTATTGTCATCTAAATATATTCGATAGTGGTTACAATTATTTTTTCTAACTAAAATTTTTAAATAAAACAAAATAAAACTTTTGAAAGCAGGGATGTGGGTTTACAATTCTACCTACCTTAGAATATTTCGTCTTCAAAATTTCAAAGAGCACGATTTGGCACGACCATGAAGAATAATCAAGAACCAAATTATTAATTGATAAGAATAAACGACGAATGGTATAATCAAGGGAGTGATATGATTCATGATCTAATTAGTCACGCGTAATCATGGATATGATCAAAACGATAAAGATAGTAGACAAAGGAGAGTATGATTTGGCACGATCAATATTCGGTCCAATGGTTGTGGTTGACAACCAAATATTTTTAAGAACGGTCAAAATTGAAACGGTTAGGCACGACCAATCTATGGTCAGCATGGTTGAGTCATTACCCGCCTTTAAAGGAATGACTAAGGTTCTCGATGAAATCTAACAGGATTTTAGTCGCATTTAAGATGCAGTCACGATCAAGGGCTAATCGTGCAAGTCATCTAAGCAGGGTGAAAATAGGAGGTTGCACGAGCATGATCATGATCAAAATAGTCATGACCGTAGCAGGAACGAAGGATAACCTTAGCCATGATTTAGTTGAAATCATAGACCGGTTATGATTTAGTCTTGATAAAAAGGTGTAAGATCGATCAAAATTGAAATCATCTGGGTACGAACAACTAGTTGAACAAAATTTAGGCATGATCATGGAATTGAATTCTAGGACGACAGGCAAATTGGCACGATCGAAATAGAATCGATAGTTTGGTCGTGATCAAAAGTATTTAAGGATGATCCAAACGAAATCGTTCCAACACGAACGATTGTGTAGGCAATCATAGAATCAAACCTAGAAAATGATACGAATGACTCGATCGAAATATAATAAAAGGGGTCTAGTCTTGATCGAAATTGTTCAAGGATAATCAAATCCAAAAATGCTTAAATATTATCCCCAATTATTAGGCACGAGTTTAGAATCAAATCTAAATAAGTTTAGGCATCCCGTCGAAATTAAATTAAAAGATGACAACCTGAAAAATAGAAGGTAAGAAAGAAAAAAAGAATTACCGTTTATCGGGAAGATTGTGACTAGGAATAAGCACAAATCAATTTGAAAACTTAACAGTTATATGCCAATAAGATGTAGTCTCTATGGTATTCGAAACTCGTAAACATAATCGAAGTCATTTTACCAGAATTTATGCCTCGCCCGTGTACAGCTAGCTGCAATAAAGTCTTGATTCCACGACTCAGCAAGGATACGGTAACAAATGCCCTATCAACTCTATCCAATCTGGACATAACATCTTAAGATGAAGATAGGCGACCAAGATATCTTTGACGACATTCGATAACTTACTTACTCGAGATTATTTTAACTTAAGGGTCATGCCTCGCCAGTGCACTGCTGCTGCAGTGAACCCACAGTCTCCATAAGTCAAATAAGTGGCGACAGTACGTGGCTGTCTGCCATCATAAGTCATCGATCATCCCTTCAACTATATTCTTAAAATATCAACGGAGGTTCAAAATCCTGAAACAAATGACCATGATGGAGAAAGCTAGAAATTTGAACAAATTGCATATAGGAAAGTGTACGTATCCATCCTTGAAGGGGAGATATCAGTTTTTTTAAAAAAATTTAAACGATTGATTAGGAAGGACTGGTCGAAGACAAGATAGTAATATCTTATAACCCTTATTTACGGATATTCAATATTCAAAGTTTGAGGTAAAATCCTTTGAATCAAAAAACTTAACTCGAGATTAATAGACAATTGAGGGAGAAGTTATTAGAAAATAATTCCTTAGGTCCCAGAAAAAAGAATAAGTGATAAGAACTTATGATATAGCGATGTTTAGAAAAAACATAAGATAAAGTTGTACAAATGATTATGATTGGAAGAAAATGACCGAAGGCAAAAGACATATAGACCTAAATTTATATTTCTCTAATATTCAAGATCGAGGAAAAATATGTAAAAAGTACTATGTCTACCATTTATGAATATATTTACACAATTATATATGTTTAGCTAAGTAATCCCAAGTAAATCCCAAAAAATTCCACAATTTCATTCTAAGAGAAGGTTATCATATTTCCAAGAAAATATAAATTTAAATAGCAATAATACATATATTATGTTCATATATAATTTATAGAAATTATTCACATTACTAGAAATGGACAACCAATATATACACATCTATATATCTACATGGACGACGTTGGTTGCACTACATGACCACAAGGACTTGGGTTGAGTTCGGCTAATTTAGAACACCAGGTCTTCTATGTTGACACAAAGTCACAAGTCAACCAAATATTGACAACATTGACTAAATAATATCTGTATTAATTCAATACGACACACGACGTCTGCATTAAGCTCAAGACAGACAACGCTCAGCCTCTGCTTCTCAGTTGTATTCAAGTCTGTATTTTACATTTTCTTTGAGTCTAGACAATGTAATCTGAGTCATGCTGAGCTCTTGAAACTTAGACTATAGCCTACCCAATAATCCCAAGCTCCACCAAACCAGAAATTGCCCAATGGTCCCCTTTGAACCACTCTGTGCTCTGGAGACAGAGTTCGGGCCGAACTCTGCCTCCACACAGAGTTCGGGCCGAACTCTGTCCCCTAGAAATCAGGAACCCTAATTTTAGGGTTAGCTGGTTGCTAGTTGTCCAACGGCCAAATTTTTGAATTTTCTACCCGAATTCTGGCCGAATTCTGCCTATAAAAACACTATAAATAGGGCATGAATTCTCTCATTTCAAATCATCCAATCTTCTCTTCTCTTTCTCTTATAGCTCAAATAAGCCATACCCTTCCCATCTACTAGCCACAAGCCTCCTAAGTCTCGAGTGCTCAGCATCTCTCAGTTAGGATTCTTGTGCAAGAGTTGAAGAAGTCGCTTGGACAATTCCAAGCAAATCGCCACTGCGATCCTCTGTAAGAAGTTGACGTGCTCTTCTGAAGTAAAGGCACGGGTTTAAACTACTATTTCACAAATAGTGGATTTAATCCTGAGCTAGAGTTCTCAGGCCTGGACTAGTCCTCCACGAGGGAAACCAGGTTAAAATCGCTGTGTTTGCGTATGCTTTCTTGCTCTTCATTTACTTTCCGCATTTTACTCTGATTATTCATAGATCGTGAAAGTTAATTTTTAATTGGTTATTTTCTATATAAACTCTATTCACCCCCCTCTAGAGTTGCCAAACTGTTCTTCAATTGGTATCAGAGCTCTGTTCTCTTTACAAGGACTTACATCCTAGAGCTGATCCATGGCAACCACACAATCCTTGATTTCCAATCACGGTGAAGGACAGTCCACTCATAGGCCTCCCCTATTTGATGGAACTAACTACACGTATTGGAAAACAAGGATGAGTTTTTATCTCAAGTCTCTAGACTTCGACCTGTGGACACGTCACTGACGGTTACAAAAAGCCCGCCAGGATAGTTGTCAACGGTGATCTCATTGAGAAATCCCATGACAAATATTCTGACGAAGAGGAAACAGGCAAGTCTAGACGCGAGAGCTATTAATGCTTTATTCTGTGCTATAGACAGGAATGAGTTTAACAGGGTATCCACATGCACCACATCTCACGAAGTATGGAAGCTTCTAGAAGTGACGCATGAAGGGACCACCCAAGTCAAGGAATCAAAAATCAGTCGTCTTACGCAAGAATACGAGGCGTTCAAGATGAAGCCAAACGAGACGATCACACAGATGTTCACAAGATTCCTCGACATCATCAACCCCCTGTCTTCACTTGGAAAACAATATTCAAATCATGAGAAGATTCGCAAGTTGCTTAGGGGGCTACCAAAATTTGGAACCCTAAGGTGACAGCCATCATAGAAGGGAACGATCTCACTACCATGTCAATGGAGACCTTGATGGGTAAGCTCATGACCCACGAGCTTGACCTCAAGGACTTCGAAGAGCCTGCTCCAAAGACTAAGGAGATCGCTCTCAAAGCTCATCGACGAAGGGCTGAGCACGATGAGACCGAAGACGACAACTCGGATGATGAAGACCAAGCTCTCATGGTTCGCAACTTCAAGAAGTTCCTTCGCTTCAATAGAAGAAAGAAGGAACCACAAGAAGACGATGAAGAAGAGCCAACCTGCTATGGCTGCAAGAAGACTGGACATGTCCGAAAAGACTGTCCATTCTTGAAGAAGAGCAACCGCTATGAGAAGCCATACAAAAAGAACTCATCAAAGAAATATGCCAACACAAGCATTTGGCATGAAAGTGAAGCGAGTGACTCCGAGGAAGAAAAGGACTCTCCTCAAGATAAAGCAAATGTGTGCCTAATGGCAACTTCCAACAAGGTATCTAACGAAACTTTAGACGACTTCTCTTTTGATGAACTTGGCGATGCCTTCACTGATTTGCTCGATGATCACAAAAAGGTCATCGGTAAATACAAACATGCCAAGGACAAAATCAAAAGTCTTGAAGACGAGATACAAAGAATTTCTTTACTTCTTGATAATGTTAGAAACACGTCACCCACTGATGTCACAAATGAAGTATCCAAGCTTAAAATAAGCTTACATGATGCTGAAGCACGTATTGAGCAACAAACTCAAGAAATCACTACACTCAACACGTTGCTTGCTGAAGAAAAGAGTAGACACAAGATTTCCATGACTAAGATATATGGCTTAAATATTAAGGTTGATGAACTGCAAGCTGTTTCTAAGAGATTAGAAACCAAATTGGGCAAACAGGTTGTTCAACCTCAAACCCAATCACATGGGCACAACACCACTCATGCTAGTCAACCACGTCATCCTCATACAGCACATAACCATGCTTTTATATACACAAACTTCCATAAACCACGTGCACGTAAGAATACACCTCATCATACTGCACAAAGACACAACCAACATCACTCTACATATAGAAATCATCACCATGCCATGCCATATAGACAAAATCATCATGTTATGCCACATAGACAAAATCATCATACCATGCCACACCCACATGCCATGCCATATAGACAATATCAGCATGTCACACATCATAGACAATATCATCATGCTATGCCACATAGACACCATCACCAGGCCACTCATTCTATGCATAATCATCATCACCATGCTAACTCTGCACATCATCCTGTTGCTTATAGATATTATTCTCATGCTCCTAGTATAAATAAAAATGCTATCTGTACCTACTGTGGATCACATGGACACATTTCACCACAGTGTAGAGTTAGAAGACTGGTAGACAAAAAGATATATGCATGGTTTCCGAAAACTAACTTTTCAGGACCCTCAAGAACATGGGTACCGAAGGTCACATCTACTCTTGATGTAGGTGGACCTTCCCTCCTCAACTGAGAGTAAGTGGATTCTCGATAGTGGATGCTCGCGACATATGACGGGAGACGCAAATCTTTTTGCATCACTATCGATGAAGAGAGAAGGATACGTATCCTTCGGTAACAATCTCAAAGGGCACATAATAGGTAATGGTATTATTGGTCATCCTCCCTCTCCTGTAATAAAGGATGTCTGCCTAGTGACCGAGTTAAAGCATAACCTACTCAGCATTAGTCATCTTGCTGATCATGGATATGATATTAACTTTGGACAAAACATTGCCTCATCTATGATAGGTCAACGGGAGACATTGTTTTTGAAGGGAAAAGAGAGGATAACATTTATATTTTCTATCTTTCTATAGATACTAACAATGCAGGTAGATGTTTATATGCCCACAAAGACGAACGACTACTTTGGCACCAGCGCCTTGGTCATGCCAACATGGATGCTATATCCAGGCTATCGACCAAGAAGCTGAGAGGATTGCCCGACATCACATTCAAAAAGGACACGGTATGTGCCGAATGTGAATTAAACAAGGCAACCAAATCCTCATTTCATTCCATCAACTCTGTAAGTACTACTAGACCCCTGCAACTACTCCATATGGATTTATTTGGTCCTAGTAGAATAGCTAGTCTTGGTGGCAAGCTTTATGCATTCGTTATTGTTGATGATTTTTCAAGATTTACTTGGGTTTTCTTTCTCGCAAATAAGAGCGATGCTATTTCTGTTTTCAAAGTTTTTGTAAAGAAAGTTCAAAACGAAAAAGGCTACATGATTACTCGAATCCGAAGTGATCATGGAGGCAATTCGTAAATTATGATTTTGAAAATTTTTGTAATGCAAATGGTTTTGATCATGAATTTTCTTGTCCAAGAACTCCTCAACAAAATGGTGTTGTGGAGCGGAAGAATAGGACTCTCGGCGATATGGCTAGAGTCATGTTGAATAAATTTTCACTTCCGAAATATTTCTGGGCAGAAGCTGTCAGTACAGCATGCCACATTTTGAATAGGGTGCTTATTCGTCCCATTACGAAGAAAACACCCTATGAGCTTTGGTTTGGGAGAACCCCCAATGTTTCTTATTTTAAAGTTTTTGGATGTAGATGTTTTATCCTTAACACCAAAGACAACTTAGGCAAATTTGATGCCAAAGCTGACGATGGTATTTTCCTTGGTTATGCCGCCAAGAGTAAGGGATATAGAGTTTTTAATAAACGCTCACTAATTGTGGAAGAGTCAACTAATGTGACTTTTGATGAAGATAACAGTGCAGTAAGTACTCTTGATGATGACGTTGAGCCATCAACTTCTACTCCAATGAATACTTCAACCGAAACTAATTCTCTGGAGGGTTTGCCTAAGAAATTTTCTTTCAAACCTTCTCATCCAGAAAATTTAGTGATAGGCGAAGTTTCACGTGGAGTAACTACCAGATCATCACTAAGAGACTCTATTGCTAGCACTGCCTTTATTTCACAAGTTGAGCCGAAAAACATTTCTGAAGCTTTTAATGATGAATTTTGGATTTCTGCTATGCAAGATGAACTCAACCAATTCGAGAGGAGCCAAGTGTGGGAACTAGTTCCTAGACCGGCTAATCACTCGATAATTGGTACTAAATGGGTGTTTAGAAACAAAGTAAATGAAGATGGTTCAGTCACACGCAACAAAGCTCGTCTAGTAGCTCAAGGATACAACCAAGAGGAAGGTATCGACTACGATGAGACGTATGCTCCTGTTGCTAGACTAGAATCCATTCGGATGCTTTGTGCATTTGCTAATTATCAAAATTTCAAATTATTTCAAATGGATGTGAAAAGTGCTTTCTTGAATGGTTTTATTAAGGAGGAAGTTTATGTAAAACAACCTCCTGGATTTGAAAATCACAAATTTCGACCACGTGTTCAAGCTAAAGAAAGCGCTATATGGCCTTAAACAAGCCCCCAGCTTGGTATGAAAGGCTGAGCAGTTTCTTGCTTGAGAAAGGTTTTTCAAAAGGGAAAATTGACACTACACTGTTTATAAAATCTTTTAAAGACACCATTCTATATTCAAATTTATGTTGATGATATCATTTTCGGTTCTACTGATGAAACCCTCTGTCAAGAATTTGCCAAGTGTATGCAGACAGAATTTGAGATGAGCATGATGGGAGAGCTCAACTACTTTCTTGGTCTGCAAGTAAAACAAATGGCTAATGGAACTTTCATCTGTCAGTCGAAGTATACAAAGGACATGCTGAAGAAGTTCGATCTTGACAACGTCAAACCAATCAGCACTCCAATGGCTACCTCAACCAAACTAGAACCAGATGAGAGTGGCAAACCCGTTGATCAACGTAAGTATCGAGGTATGATAGGCAGCTTACTTTATTTAACTGCTAGTCGCCCCGATATCATGTTTAGTGTTTGCCTATGTGCTAGATATCAAGCAAATCCTAAGGAATCACACTTGACCGCGGTTAAGCGTATCTTTCGATACCTTAAGGGTACGGTTACTGTGGGCCTATGGTATCCCAAGACAACATCATTTGACCTCATTGGTTACTCTGATGCTGACTTCGCCGGATGCAAGGTCGACCGTAAAAGTACAAGCGGCACGTGTCATTTATTAGGAAAGGCTTTAGTCTCCTGGTTTAGCAAGAAACAGAATTCTGTCGCACTATCCACAACAGAAGCTGAATACATCGCAGCTGGGCGTTGTTGTGCACAGATTCTGTGGATGAAGCAAACCCTTGAAGACTATAATCTATCTTTCATGCACATTCCTATATTCTGTGACAATACTAGTGCTATTAACTTGACTAAGAACCCTATCTGTCACTCACGCACAAAACACATTGAGATCAGACACCACTTTTTGCGTGATCATCAGCAAAATGGCACGATTAACTTAGAGTTTATTGACACTGATCATCAGCTAGCAGATTTCTTTACTAAGCCATTATCCGAAGAGCGCTTCAATTTCCTTTGTCGTGAACTTGGAATTTTAGATGAAGCTGTCATAAATTGAAACTCACCTGCGTAAATATCGATTATATTATGATTCTCTTACGATGACTTGCTATGGGTACAAGCCGAAAGGGCCCTTCTGACAACAAGGCGTAAAAGCCTAAGCGACACGGTGCACTAGTCCACAGGACTACCGCTAGCTGGGATCCGGCCCCTGCAGCTAACCCATGGCAAATTCAAACTATTGAATTATATATTTCCTTGTTTATTATATGGTTCGTTTTAATTTATTATTGCCTACTTGATATTTTCTAAGTTCATTCTGATATTAGTATACCTCACTATCTACTTGTTGATTCCATCAAGCTTTTATCCTCATTTCTAACTTTTTTCAACACTTAACCATTTTTTATCTTCTTGCCCATCTTTCTGTTCTGGAAGACTAATCCAGAACTCGGGCCGAACTCTGCCCCTACAGAGTTCGGGCCGAGTTCGGTCCCATTGTTCCAGCGTCGGGGACAGCCTCAGCCGTTTGATCATTTTAGATCCTACGGTCCAGATTCCCTCCGACCAAAGAAAACCCTCATCTTATTTTCGGGTTTTCATCTCTCCAACTTTTTCCTACAAACCCTAACCCTAGTTTTCTATCAAGAGTGCTCCATTGCTCATCAAAATCAAGGAGAAGGGCTCATTCCTCATTCTCTTTCACTGTTCCTTGTTGTTTTAAGGTATAACTCCTTCTCCCTTTCTATTTCAAAGTTCTCTATCTCTTGCAAATGGCTCCTCGCTTGTTTAACCGTGGGAAGAGAATTCGTCTCGAGGGAGCGTCCTCGTCGAATGCTCCTCCTCCCGTCAAGCAACCCTTTGAACAAATTCAACCACCTCATCCTTTGTTCAATCCTTCTCGTCCACGTGATCCAAACACCTACGATGACCGACTTTTTATATCACTAGCCGCATCCAATGCATGGTTTAGTGATTTTAGGTCACGTCCAGTGTTTGCGGGACACCCCATTGACTTCTCATTTTTCTCTCACTATGATACACTTTTTCATGACCTACATCTTGACGAACTTGTTACTTCTACTTCGGTCTATATCGTAGTGCAATTCAGATGTTTTACTGCAACCTGACTTTTGACGATACTCACATCTATTCACGTGTTGCTGGTATCGATATCTCCTTTGATTACTTTGACTTAGCCGAATATCTTGATCTTCAAGAGCCCAATTCTTGGGAAAAGCTTGTTGACGCTCGGTCGTTCCGCTTTCCCGACGGGATTTCCCTTGAAAGCTTCAAGGACGACTTATACTACTCCGTACACTCGTCCTCGCAAGCTTATGGCTAAATATCTAAATCCTTACTTCTTTGACCTTCATCGGATTGTTTTCAATACCATTTTACCCAAGGCGGGCTCTACCGATGAAGTTACATACTTTGAAATCTCCGCTTTATATCATCTCCACTTTGGTGTTTCTTTCAATCTTCCACGGACCATGATGGACTGGATGATTAGCTGCAGGAAGAAACCACGAGCCCTGGTTTATGCCTCATATCTTCCTATGATCTTTCGTGCATTCCATATACCTCTTCTTGCTTGTCCTTTCTTATCTGCTCCTGCTTTCCTGTCCAAGGCACGACATCTTCCGGCAGTCGTCGCCTCTCCTGAGACTTCTGAGCAGTCTGATGATGAGGAGCCTGACGCCCCTCCACTCGGTCAGGATGCACCATCTCCACCTGCCACTCTTGAGTCTATTCAGACTATGCTCCGGGATCGTTTTGCTCTTGAGGACGATCGCTGGACGCAGATGGATTATCGGACTACGCTGCAGATGAGTGCCCTCAGCAACTCGCTGCACGATATCCGGTATTCTATGTCTCGGCACCCCTCTATGCCCATTCCCATGGAGCGTGATCCTGGTCGCGCTGGATATCGCATTGACGACCCCTGGGTCATGCGGTACCTGGATCCGGATGCTGCTATCGTGGACCCCAGCCGCTCTTTCACTGATCATTCAGACTCTGCTGGGCCTTCTCGTGCTCCGTGATGGAGATTGGCTACTATCTGCTGCTGCTGATGATGATCTTAGTTGATGCTTTTTGATTTATAGTTATTTAGTTTGTTTTTGGATTTATGTACTTGGATATTCTATCACTCTGGTTTGACATTTGGCTCTATGTGATGACATTTTATGCTTATCGTAGTTTTATATTTTATGCTAGTAACTCATTTTGATTATTCATATACTGTTTCTTCTCTGCTTAGTGTGTTTTCATCACTATTAATTGTCTATACTGTAATTTTTATTCATTCATCTGCAGTCTATATTGCTAAATGCCAAAAGGGGGAGAACTATGTATATTCTGGATATATTTAGTTCTTTTGCATATCTGTGCTTGTTTGTGCTTTTTGGAGATATTATTTATCAGGCCAACAGGTTCAATACATTATTTACGGGGGAGCTATTGCTTCTAGCTCAGCACCGTTCAATGATTACGGGGGAGCTATTACTTCTAGCTCGGCATCGATTATGGGGGAGCTATGTTGCTATAATCAACTGTGTCCAGGTATGAATATTGAATATACATATATTATTTTGCCAATTATCAATATGGGGGAGATTGTTGACACAAAGTCACAGTCAACCAAATATTGACAACATTGACTAAATAATATCTGTATTAATTCAATACGACACACGACGTCTGTATTAAGCTCAAGACAGACAACAGCTCAGCCTCTGCTTCTCAGTTGTATTCAAGTCTGTATTTTACATTTTCTTTGAGTCTAGACAAATGTAATCTGAGTCATGCTGAGCTCTTGAAACTTAGACTATAGCCTACCCAATAATCCCAAGCTCCACCAAACCAGAAATTGCCCAATGGTCCCCTTTGAACCACTCTGTGCTCTGGAGATAGAGTTCGGGCCGAACTCTGCCTCCACACAGAGTTCGGGCCGAACTCTATCCCCTAGAAATCAGGAACCCTAATTTTAGGGTTAGCTGGTTGCTAGTTGTCCAACGGCCAAATTTTTGAATTTTCCTACCCGAATTCTGGCCGAATTCTGCCTATAAAAACACTATAAATAGGGCATAAATTCTCTCATTTCAAATCATCCAATCTTCTCTTCTCTTCTCTCTTATAGCTCAAATAAGCCATACCCTTCCCATCTACTAGCCACAAGCCTCCTAAGTCTCGAGTGCTCAGCATCTCTCAGTTAGGATTCTTGTGCAAGAGTTGAAGAAGTCGCTTGGACAATTCCAAGCAAATCGCCACTGCGATCCTCTGTAAGAAGTTGACGTGCTCTTCTGAAGTAAAGGCACGGGTTGTAAACTACTATTTCACAAATAGTGGATTTAATCCTGAGCTAGAGTTCTCAGGCCTGGACTAGTCCTCCACGAGGGAAACCAGGTTAAAATCGCTGTGTTTGCGTATGCTTTCTTGCTCTTCATTTACTTTCCGCTTTTTACTCTGATTATTCATAGATCGTGAAAGAGTTATTTTTAATTGGTTATTTTCTATATAAACTCTATTCACCCCCTCTAGAGTTGCCAAACTGTTCTTCATTCTAAAATCCAATAATTTTAATAATAAGTAATTAAATTATTCCTAGGGTTATGTCGCAGTTTGGCCTGGTTTTCTTAGTTAGTACACACCTATGACTCGGCCTCCTCTACCATGGCTAGAACACTAGTCAAAGCACTCGACCACACTCTCCGTGCCAAAATTCTTAGTTATCTTGTGCTCCAAAACTTAACCGTGACTAAGGACTTCTATACTAAATATTTATAAAGTTCTAAAAATCATATTTTAATTCAAACAAATAAATAAAAAGATATTTTTCAGACTTTCAGAAAGATGTTATGAATCTACCGTCCTGAGAAATACCATCGAATCAAAATGCGATAGTGTATCGTTCTATGAAAGTCATCTAGTGAGACCTATGTAGCAACCTTAACTACCAAAATGTCAAATTTAAATTAGGGACTCCGAGTCCTAACCATTCTCTTAAAATTGATTTACTCCTAGTTGTGAATGAGCATTTCCTAGTCGCAAGCTCGCAATGGTACGACTAACTTAAGTACCATCACGAGTTCGTAATCTTTTACAAAAACTGACCTGCATGGGCTACAATAAAAACTTATCACGACCTGCACCCCTTTTTCGGATACGAGACGTGTCCAAGCCATCCTACGCCGCAGAGTCGGCGGTAGAACGCTGTCACGGCCATGATGCTCAAAATCACAAAATAACAACTTTATTGCTCATTCACAATTCTAAATTTATTACAACGTTTAAATATTTATAATTAAAGAAAATACAAAGTTCTCACAATTAATAAAAATGATACAACTGCTATATATTTATAGGTTTTTGTCTGCAAGTACACACGTATCTTCCAAAGCTAAGTGAAGCCACAGCTAACCTAAAAAATGTTTGTTTCCAGTCAGGAATGGAACGAGTACAATCTCACATCAGAATAAATAAATGATAAAATCCATAAATCTGTAATAATACTGAGATACATGATAAGGGATAAACAGGGAATCATGGTAGAAATCATGCAAGTAAAAGCAGGAAGACATGGTACACAGGACAAGTATTGATAAGAAGACTGTAATGTAACAAGACTATATCTAACAAGTGATTTAAAATACACTTTCGACATGTAAACGGCTAAGGGGTAAATCCGGCACCCTGCACGTGTCGTGTGCAGCTGCTGTTATTCACGAATAGACATCATGAGATATTTCTAGGTGTGTTTACATGTCTACTAATGTACTTCCCCGCCTGACCAGTACTCATAGATCCAAACAGGTCACGAACACGATAATAAATTGGTCATGAACAATATGCAAGAATCCATAACTACTATCTCGTGTGAGAAGCGTGTCAAGAACTAATAAAATATCAATGTAAAACATTATTAAATATAGGAAGTATAGAGATAATCAAATACGAAATTATCAGAAATGTACTCGCCTGAGGTCCTGTGCTGGTGAAACCGATAATACTATACCACTCAATGAGCCACAATCAGTCAACACATGAAGAAGTCTTCGGATGCTGAAATAAACATTACTAACGTTCTCAGAATAGACAAATTAGCAAGAATTGCCTGTCCTTAAGTCCAATTCTGGACAC
>JANAVB010026797.1:404480-622810 GCA_029216955.1 Iris pallida
TAAAACTTTTAATATTTTAAATAAATATAGATACAGAATATTTATTTTTAATTTTAGAAATAATTTTAGAATTGTTTGGTATTTATTTCATTTTATGAGATATATATAAATATATACTATTTATTTATAAAAAGGGTTAGTAAATAGTATTTTTATAATAAATGAATATATATAATATGCATATATATGGATGTATATTTGTGTGTATATGTGTGTTATATATATATATATATATATATAATATATATATATATATATATATATATATATATATATATATATATATATACAAAAAAAATATACATGTATGTATATATATATATATATATATATATATATATATATAAATTGATATATAAAGTATTTAAGTAAAAGAAACAAGGAAAGGAATAAAGAAATAAAAGTCAAAATCAAAGGAAAAAGTCAAAATAGAAACCCAAACAAACGCACACGCACACAAATTGAACAAGCAGCAGCAAAACATATTGGCCGAGCCCCATGGGCTTTCAACCGAACGCAACCCCCCTTTATATGTGTTCGAGAGAGAGAGAGAGAGAGAGAGAGGGAGAAATTTTTTGTAATACCCTAACCCTAGCCGGCAACACTAGGACCCCGACCATCCCGACGACCCAGCGCTGCTACCACGACTGTCGGAGCCGCCAACGGTGGCCGAAACACGTACGCGCACACGCGTGTTTGACAACAGCCGCGAGCACCACGGAGCCAACTTCGGAGCGACGTTTTGCCACGCATACTCGATCGATTTTCGATCCATTTCTTTCGATATGATCCTAACCTATACACCTTTAATTCCCTTCAAATGGTTCGTATCGATTCGAATCATGTGCGACGAAAAACAAGTTCCAAAATCGAGAAAAAACTCGATTTTCTGGGTTTTGAAACTGTCCCGAAACTCCATGTTTGCGGTCGATTTGCGACCAGAATATCACGAACTTTGGAAAACCTTATGAAGATACTTGTAGACAACATATAGAAGATCAAAACCCTTCTTGTAGATTTAATTTTTATGCATTATACAGAAAGTTATTTATTTGTGAAGTTTGAGAAAAAAATGGTTTTCAAAACTGAATTTTTAGAAAAATTGTTCCGATACGACGTCCATCCCGTAAATCCGGGCGACGTGGTCACGAAATGAAAGCATCAAAAGGTGCTTGTCGACTTCGTGGACGTGTGGACTTTGACGGAATTTAAATTGGTCGTGTGTGTGCGACAAATTTGATGCGTATCCGTCAAAATTTACCATATCGACCTTTTGCAAATTTGTCAATTACTTTGTGTACGCTCGTCATATCAAGGCAAAACTTACGCCAATAGGACCGTATCATTTTTCTGGTCCTGTATGCCAAGTTTGGTCCAAATCTGATAAGGTCGACCAGAACGCTATTTTGGCAGGCACGCGACCCGATCCAACGGGCAAAATTGTGCACTGTCCACCGGAATGCAACTTTGGACATACGATTGGGTTCAACTCGTCAAATCGGACCTGTAGACATATAGTTTGATGACTTTAGAGACCATAGATTCTGGCATATTTTTCGGTATAAAGTGGGTCCAACGGCGGACACCATTTTGATCCAAAATTATCGTTTTGCCCTTTTATCCAGAATTGGACTTATGGGTAGGCATTTCTAGCTAATTTGACCATTCTGAGAATATTTGTAATGTTTGTTTCATCATTAGGAAAGTGTTGTGCGAGTTGACCGTTCATGGCTCATTGAGTGGTTTTAGTTCGATTTTCTCAGCTTAGGACCTCAGGCAAGTACATTTTCTGATAGTTTTCATTGCTTTGATATATACTATATCTGATTCTGTTGTAGTGTTATACTTGATTCTCGTACGAGGATATACGGACTAGTGTACGTTAATCTCGTCATAAGATGTCATTCCTGGTTTACCTGGTATATGAGTACATTGTTCGATATTGTTTCATGTACTTGTATAGACACCAATTTGGGAGTGGGCTAGCCCCCTGCTTTTCAAATCCCGTGTCATGACCTGTCATGTCTAGATTCATTATACTACTCGAGGATGGGGAGTTATTAGAGGTTATGTGATCATTACCCCTACTTGTTTATTACTTGTGCATAGCTCCACCCTCACCACATGTAGGGTGTAGCCTGACCTTATACTACTTGTGCATAGCTTTCCATTTTGGCCGGCCTGATCCCTACATTATTATACTACCTATGCATAGCCGGTCAAATGGAACAACCTGATCTTGACCCAAGCCGATCACATAACGCTCTAATATCTCATGGCACTTTCTTTTTTATGTTTACATCATACCTCAAATTAATTTCCATTATTTATATTCCAGTTTTATCTTATATCTCACACATGACATGATATCCAGTTCTCTTGTACTGTTTACTTTCTGTCTTGATATTTCATCTTGTATTTCATTATAATTGTCTCATATAGTATTTGTCAATTTACATGGAACTGCTGTTAGCATTTGTACTTGCTCATATCCTGATAGGATACCCCCTATTATTTTTCAGAGAAATTAGATGCAGATTGCCCGACCTACTACGGGTTTGGCATAGATGGAGCCTACGACCAGGACCAGCCTGTGGACCCGGTGCTCATAGAGGACGTACAGCCTGTATTGACTTAGTCTAGCTAGATTTTGCCTGGACTATATTCTAGCTTGATACTTTGAGACTTGTAGTATTTATTTGGGATCTTGTGATGTCTTTAAATTCTGAACTTGTGATTGTGACTCAACACTATTTCAGACTATTTATTCATCTTGTTTCTTTATCATATTCGTGCCTATCTTCCTTAAATTTATGTGATTAAGTTGTATTTGTATTCCTCCGTGTGGAGATGATAGGTTATATTATTGTGTCTTAGATTCTATATATTCTATATGACTTTTACAGCGTTCTACCGTCGATACTGTGGCGTAGGCTGGACGTACCCACGTGCTCGTGCCCCTAAATAGGGTACGAGTCGTGACACTCGATATGCATCCCCCAAGAAATCTCAAAGAGCTATACGAACTTCAAGGAAGGCTAGCCTACATCAGACGATTCATTTTGAACCTCTCTGGAAGGTGTCAACCGTTTACTCAGCTCATAAAGAAAGGCGTATCTTTCGTCTGGACTGAACAATGTCAACGCGCATTTGACGACATCAAAAAGAATTTCACAAGCCCCCCAGTATTGGTGGCTCCAATAATGGGGAAGCCCTTCTTACTATATATCCGTGCTATGGTCCATTTTCTTGGTGCCCTATTAGCTCAAAAGAATAAAGGCGGCCATGAACATGAAATCTACTACCTCAGCCGCACAATGGTGGGTACCGAGCACAGATACACACATGTGGAAAAGGAATGTCTTACAATGGTATTTGCTATCCAGAAGACACGTCCCTATGTGTCTGGGCAGACTATCAACATCATATATAAAGTCAATCCTCTCGGAATACTCATGACTAAACCGGGTTCTCTTAATTCCCGTTTAGCTACATGGGCAATGTTGTTGACTCCATATGATATTGTTGTTCGTCCCTCAGAAAACATTAAAAGGCCAAACGTTAGCTAATTTCCTGGCAGCTCATCCGGTGCTAAAATCTTCCAAACTCTACAATAAAATCCCCGATGAGGTAGTAGAGTCTAACATTACAACTAAAAAAATCTACATTTGGCAAATGTTCTTTGACGGTGCATCAAGAACAGGACCTAAAGGAAATATCGTGGCCAGAGTAGGCATCGTGCTTGTGTCACCCGACCATCTGGTTATACATCGTGCATATTCTCTCATGGAACCCTGCACCAACAACGTGGCCGAATATAATACCCTATTAATTGGCCTGCAACTGGCAAAACAACTAGGAGTTAACTATCTAGAATCTTACGGCGATTCTAAGCTAATAGTTAGTCAGGTCCGAGGGGATTATGAAGTTCGTCATGAAGATCTCATCCCATATCACAAAGCGACAATCGAATTGGCTTCTACTTTTCCTGGATTCTTCATCGAGCATGTGCCTCGACTACAGAATATAGAAGCAGATGCTTTAGCCGGTCTCGCTGCTTCCCTGACCATTTCTACCAATACTCAGCAGTCGATCACAGTGTCCGGTCAAGAATTATTCTGTGTGAAAGACGCCTTGCATATTCATCACAGTTACACAACGGAAACAAACGTCGATGTTAAAGACTAGAAATTTCCTTTCATAGACTACACGGTCTATGGAATCCTTCCTGAGGACCCAAAAGAAGCAGTATCTGTTTAAAGGCGATCCCTCATATTCTACTATGATACAGCTACCAAAATGCTGTACCGATGCTCTTACGATGGGCTACTGTTACGATGTTTATCAGACATAGAAGCCAAACATGCACTCTAGGAGGCTCACGGTGGAGCTTGTGGTACACATCAACCAGGCCCTAAATTACAAGATTGCCTCAGACGAATAGATTATTATTGGCCCACGATGATAGCAGATGCTGTTGAATATGCAAAAAAGTATAGGGCTTGTCAGTTCCACGTCGACTTCATTCATCAACCTTCGGAGTTTCTACACCCGACGACAGTATCTTGACCTTTTGAAGCCTGGGGTATGGACGTCATAGGCCCAATTAGCCCGCTATCTTCCAGAGGACATTGCTTCATCCTAGCCATAACCGATTACTTCTTCAAATGGGCGGAAGTTATACCGCTCACCGAAGTGAAGACATCGAACGTGATTAATTTCATCAAACATCACATTATCTATCGTTTCGGCCTACCTCGCAGGATCATCCATGATAATGGTCCACAATTCGCAAGCGATGCATTCTATCGATTCTGCGATAAGAATCGAATCCAGAATGTAGACTCTACTGCCAATAATTCAGCTGCTAATGGGTTAGCAGAAGCCTTCAATAAAACTATCATTAAACTTCTCAAGAAGTTTGTGTCTTCAAACAAGCGTGTTTGGAATGAGAAGCTCGGCGAATGTATCTGGGCCTATCGTACAATGGTTCGGACTCCAACAGGCAGTACGCCATTCTCTCTGGTTTATGGGAGCGAAGCAGTTCTTTCCCTAGAAATCTAGATTCCTTCTCTTTGAGTAGCCTTAGCTAGTGAGTTGACTGCCGAAGAAAGCAACCGTCTGCGACTACAGGAGCTCGAAGCACTAGATGAAAAACGCTTATTAGCTCAGCAGTGTATTAAGCTATACCAAGCACGCCTTTCCAGATCCTTCAATAAAAAGGTGAAGGAAAAAATCTTCCAAGTTGGTGATCTAGTCTTAGCAGTGAGAAGACCAATGGTCATGATGCACGAGACAAAAGAAAAAAATCCATCCCAAATACGAAGGTCCTTTCGTTATAGAATCAGTGTATTCTAACGGGGCATATTGACTAACCAAGCCTGATGGTGTATTTCTCACGATGCCTATCAACGGCAAGTTCTTGAAGAAATATTATGTGTAACAGCGTTCACATATACCATATTTTTAGTCATATAAATGTACAATGTAATGTTTATGTGATTCGAAAAATTATCTAACTATTATCCGTATTTCAAGAGTCTTGAATACGCCATAGATAATACGTCCTCTAAAAGATTCTCCAGTGGAATTATTTTCGTTTTTAACTTGCCCAAACTCGGTTTGACGAAAACAAGTCACGTTTCTATTACCTCTGAATTATTTTCCGATAATTATTTTCCCAGTGGAATAAGTAAGAAACATTTTGCCACGTCCATATAACCTCTGAGCAAAGCATTCATCAAGGATAATAACGTCCATATTACCTCTGAATTATCCACTCCTACCTAATATTATATATCCTTCCACGTCCATATTACCTCTGGTCATATATAGAACATTCTATGCTATTACGTCCATATTACCTCTATTAGCAGCTTCTTTCCACTTATTATCTATATTCAAAAACCCTGAATATAAAATGGATAATAGGTCCACATCAAATTCCCTAGCGGAATACCTACCGGAAATATCCTTACTACGTCCACATTACCTCTAGTTCTGATATTTCACAAACTTCATTCATGAATTTTGAAAGCCAAAAGATTCTTTATTCTTTAAACGTCTATCAAAAGACAGAAAAAATATACAAGAGTCTTGATGGCTAAAAAAAACAGTTACAAATGAAAGACTTAAGGGATACACAATCGATTGATGCTATCCCTCAGAGCCTTGATCTCAGCCTAAGATTTGACGGTGGCACGACGACGTGATTCTTCCTGCCGAGCGGATTCATCCTCGAAAGGAATCAGTTTCAGATGCTCCTCTTCAAACTTCACCAGATGATCCTTCAATTGATCTGAAGTTGTAGCAGTCGCAGCAGCCTGAACCACGTAGTCTTTCTGCTCAGATACGACTGTTCGCAAGTCAGCCTCGAGCTGAGCAATCTCTTCGCGAAGCTGCACAATATGGTTGTACTTTTCAGCGATCTGGATGGCCAGCTTATTCTTTGAGGCAATACGAGCCCTACTGGCAGCATCAACCTATTTATACTGATCAGCCAGCTCGCTGATCTCTTTAGCCAGAGCCTCTTTCCTTGCCTGGAAAGTAGCTTTCTCCTCCTCAATAGCCGCAATTTGAGCCACTTCCTCCTCAAGAATGATGATGTTGGGCTTCGCTGACTGACCTCTTGGAATTTGGCCACTTGATTTTTTAGGTCAGTCATGACCTTCCTTAAAGCATTAGCTCGCTCTTCATAACCAGCAATGCTTTCAAGACCTGTCACCTGGCATTCAGCGACAGCCTTCACAGGCCCAAAGGCGGCATTTTGGTTCAAAACTCTAGAAAGTTTTACTTTCAAAACGGAGTAGAAAGCTCTTATGACTTCCTGAGCCATCTCATCATCTTCAGAAGAGGTCGTTGGAGATGAAGCTTGATGAGGATCTTCCATCCCAGTAAGAGCTACTTGGGAGGAAGATGAACCTGACAAATAAAGTAATACACATATCAGTAACAAAAAAACTTACTTAAAGAAGGAGTTGTCAGTTTATACCTCCTGCCGGCTCAACATCAACTGGAACTGGAGAAATGAGAGCAGGCCCAGGTCGCTCACTGTCAATATCTGCCAAAGCAGCATCAGGCTGCTCGCCTTCCACGGTCCCGGCTAGACCCGAAGCAGATTTAATAACGGTCGGCTCAACAGGCCGATCAAGAACTTCTTCAGTAACCGATGCCGGTTTATTAGGAGAACCAAGGACAACTTCCTGTCTAGCCCCGGTATCTGGAGCAACCTCCGTGCTTTGTTCCCTTTCCTTGTCTACAAGGGAATATACGATAGAAGTCAGCCTCACAAGTTGCACGCAAAATTGAAGTCGAAAAATCTCATCCGAAGAAAAGTGAAAGAATGACATACACAAAGGAGGGTGAGCTGATTGGACTTGATTTTCATCCAAGTCTTTCATCACAGCTCCTATCGCAGACATATCCTCCAAAGAAATATCATAGGAGGGACTGATTTTATGATCGTCGTCATGGTCGGGCCCTTCACCCAGATCATCCCTTCGCTTAAGCCTTACAACTGAAGAAGACCTGCCCTCATCCATCGGTTGAGGACGAGCATGGGAAACTGTTGTTATGTCCACCTTTTCAGTCAAAGAAACATCTGTCGCAGTTGCAACTTCAATGTCCTGCGCAAAGGACAAACACAATGGTGAGAAAACTCCTAACGGTTTGACCAAAATGGCTATAGGATCTACCTCCCGAATGGTAACGGCCTGTGATGCCGTTTGCCGAGAAGATCTTCTGGGAGGAGGCAAGCCGGCAGTCACGTTTGCGACCTTCTTTCTTCCTCCGGAAACAACAACCTTCTTCCTCTTGAGCCGTGGAACCAGCTCGGTGGAAGCTTTTCTCTTATGAGGAATGTCAGGAAGAGGTTCTTCAGTATCCTCTCTCCGAGGTGCTGCAACAATAGGCTCTTTAAGAACAACTCTCTGCTGTGGCGCTGCAATCGGCTCAACTGTGGGTGCGACGCCTTCCTTTCCGTAACTCTCCATTGCATGCACTCGTCCTATATCAGCAAGAGTAGGGCAAACCTAGTCTCCGATATTAAACTCTGGTCACGGTCATACCGAGAATGAAGGATATTGACCTGAATATAGAACTTAGCAGCAGCAAAGAGCATGTGGGTGTCAGGCTTATCTTCGGGCAGGGTAAAAATTGCCTCCGTACATACAGCGTTATAGTAGCCCCATGCACGTGCCCCGTCGATCAGACTCCCTATCGACTGTAGATGAGGGCTGGGATTGCCCAAGAGAAGCTGGCTGTAGACGAATTGTCGTACAAAACGACTCGACAAATAAGGTTCTAGGAAAGTATGGTTCTTATTCCTGAATACCAGATGGGAAGGCCTGATGGACTGGAGCCAACAAAATTTCCCAATAGGAAGGCTAGTAGTGAGTGCTCCATCATCTACTTGGGTGTCTCCTACACGGCCACTACCAGACGGAGGCGACACTCTAAAGAATTCATAGTTCTAAAGAAAACTCAAAGCCTTCCTACAAATAGGCACCCCTGTAACGGTCCAATCCGTATCTCTGAATCTCCGAAGAAAGGCATCCTCCGCCAAAGAGTCTGCCATCAGCCCGACATTCATCAATCTGGGACAATGCGGCACCAGCCATCCCATCAGATAATAAAAGCGAAACTTAGTCCTAGGAAAATCCTTTCTGTTATCGAGTGTTATTGCATTTACAACAAAGTATCGTAAACCCCGTTGGATGGCACAAACCATCGCTGGAAGCAGAGCAAGTTGGCATCCAAAGGCCAGCTTTACAGCCAAAAGTATCATACCCCGGCTTATTCTTTCAATAGACCCTGAACCACCAGGGATTACACAATCACGAAGCCATATCACCAGGAAAGCGGCTAACACCGTCTTTTCTGACAGCTTGAACTCGCCCTGCTTGAAGAAATGATAATTCGGGAAGTTTCCCTCAAGATCATCACTATCTTCAGCGTTTACAGCTCCGTGATCTGCCATCAACTGATCTAACTCAGAGCTTGTCAAGGGCTTGCGAGACGAGAAAGAGACTAAGCCGTTCCCTTCTTCTCTGGTGAAGAAGTAGTTGGTCCAGGCCCTCGTATGGGGAAGGGACCCCTCAGTCTTACCCTTTTTCGTAATCTGGTAACAAATAAAAAAGTGATAGAATAACACTTTGTACACCTCCGTCGTCTCAGAGTTCTCCCTCTCCAAATCCAGAAGCTCCGTATCACAGGGGTCGTATTCTACGTATGGCTCCATCCCCCAAGGAAGTTTGGATATTGCCTGCATCTCGTGGAGAGCCAAATCCATCTCCCCACCCGGAGTGAAGAAGGTGCACGTGTGATGGTTGTATAACACCGTCAAAGAGACAAACATTGGCCAGTTAACCTTAATGCCATATTGGGTGGCTCTAACGGCATAAAGAAGATCGACAACTTTTAGGGTGGCCTCGTAAGTCGAGAGCACCCAACCCGTAAGGTCGCTCCAGAACAGGACAAAATGTCTCCAACCTTCCATCTGCAGCTTCCCTTTCGGATATGACTTCTTCTTTGACAGCATCAAGTTGGAGAGAGTTTCAGCAGCGTAGGGATGAAGATCAGTCGGGACATCGTTCATTATGACACCAGGTTACAGCCCCCTCATGGAGTAGGACGTGGAACCCTTGACACACTTGAACGTGTCCTTCTTTCGGTCACCAGAGTTGAATTGGATCCTACCATAAACAACCCCATGCAGTTCAGGGGTCAGGTCGCATTTCATCTGCCTCTGTACCGCCAGATCAGTAAATGCTGACAGAGGTTATTGGCGCTTCATCGATGGCAACCATATTCTTTGGTTATTTAACTTAACTACCAGAGGGTCTTTCAGACATATCGTTTCATCATTCTTCGAATCCCACACTGTCACCGAACAGGAAATATGGCTTCTTAAAATGATGTGCCCCTCCAAGTAAGAGCTTCTCGTCGTTAATCATCTACTTCAGGAAGATCTTGTCCTGTTCAAGTATGGAGATCGTCTGTTCCGTAGGCTGGTCATAACTGATCTTGGCCTGAACATTGCTGACCATGTTGGTTATGAGGCTTGTGCCAAGGACTTGGCAAGCAGAGCCGAAAGGGATTCCACCAAGTTCCGAGACAAACATGTTAACTGCAAGGACAGAAGAGAAATTCAGACTCAGAATCTGCAGAAAAAACTAAGTGCTGGAGGAATCTTATGTGTCCAAAGGGCTATACGCCCAAAGGGTTATGCGCCCAAAATAGCATGTGGGCGCATAACATAGAGCAGCATGTGGGCTCATAACATGCAGCAGCATGTAGGCGCATAACATTCGACAGCATATGGGCGCATAACACACCACAGTGTTGGCGTATACTTCTGTGTACGCATATGAATACTGTCACGACCCACACATCGAATACGAGACGTGTCCAAGCCAGCCTATGCCGCCGAGTCGGTGGTAGAACGCTGTCACGGCCAGGATGCTCAAAATCACAAAAATATAACATTTATTGCTCATTCACATTTCTAAAATTTATTACAATAGTTACAAGATTTATATTTGAAAGAAAAATACAATGTTCTTACACATATTTGAAATAGCTACAACATCTATCTAAAGTCTAAGTTTTAGCCTGAAAGTACACCCGTATCTTCCATGCTAAGGGAAGCCACAACTAAACCTAAAAAATATTGGTTTCCAGTCAGAAATGGAACAAGCACACAAACCGACGACAAATCAAAAACACAATAGAATTCACAAGACATGAGAATAACATATGTGAGATGAAAACAAGAAAGTAAACTGATGTCATGGCAAGTGGTGAAGAAAACAAGAAAACAAATAAAAGACAACTATCTATGTGTTTTAAAATATTAGTTTTGATATGTGAACGACTAGGGGGTAAATCCGGTACCCTGCACGTATCGTGTGCAGCTGCTATTCTCCACGAAAGACATAGGGTATAGTTCAGGGTAGTCCACATGTCTACAAAGATATTTACCCTCCTGACTAGTACTCATGGACTCGAACAAGTCACGAAACATGAAAACACGACAATCACAAAATATAGTTTACAGAGATCCATGACACTAATCCGTGTAATAATGTGTCAACAACAAAGATAACATATGTATAAACATGAAATGAAAAGACTACTATGAATCGAAAGCAATCAGAAAGTGCACTTACTTGAGGTCTTTCGCAGGTGAAACCGATAATACTATACTACTCAGTGAGCCACAACAGTCAAACTCGTACAACAGTCTCCAGATTCTGAAATAGATATTACCAACATTTTCATAATAGTCAAATTAGCTAGAATTGCATGTCCTTAAGTCCAATTCTGGATACAGGGGCAAAACAGTAATTTTGGGTCAAAGTAGTATCCGCCGTTGGACCCACTTTGCACAGAAAAGTGTGCCAGAGTCAATGGTCTCTAAAGTCGTCAAACTATATGTCTACAGATTCATTTTAATGATACGAACCCAAACGTATGTCCAAAGTCGGATTCCGGCAGGCCGTGCACAAAATCGTCCGTTGAATCGGATCATGGGGCCCGCAAAACGGTGATTCGATCAACTGTCTCAGAATCGGACCAAACTTGGCATACAGGACCAAAAAAATGATACGGTCTTATTGGAGTAAGTTTTGTCTCGATCTGACGAACATGCACAAAGTAATTAGGAAATTTGCAAAGAGGTCGATACGGTAAATTTTGACAGATACGTATCAAATTCATCGCGCACAGGCAACCAATTTGAATTCCATCAAAGCCCACACGTCCATGAAGCCGATACGCACCTTTCGATGCTTTTGATTCACGATGATGTCGTCCGGATTGGCAGAACGCACGTCGTATCGAAGATTTTTCTAATAATAAATCTGCTTTTGAAAATAGTTTTCTCTGATTTTCGAGATCTATTTTTTTTGGCATATATTTGATGAAATCAAAAAATACGAGAAGGGTTTTAATTCTGTATATGTTGTCTACATAACTGTTCAAATGGATTTCTAAATTCCTCGATAACCTGTGCGCAAACTATCTCCCAAAACAGGGGTTTGCAACAGTTTTCAAAATACTACGAACAGCTTTTTGGCCATGTTTGCATCGGTCTTCTAGGCAATCAAGGTCATATAAATTCGAACTAAATGAAGGTGTTGGAAGTCATATAGGTTGGATTTATACCTGCGAAGATGGATCAAAGATCGCTTAACCATGCACGGAGAACTCGGTCGATGAAGTCGGGTCTGCCAACCGCTATTGCTGCTGTCGCATCCATGTTTCACGCGTGCTCGCAGGTTCAGTCGCCGTCCGGTGACTCGTGCGGCGGCGCACGGTCACGGGTGGCCGCCCAGGGTGGCTGGGGTCGACGCTGGGGTTGGCTAGGATCGGGGTTAGGGTTTTTAGATGTATATCCTCTCTCTTGCTCGAATATATATATATTTGTGCTCTGGTTGTCAAACAGCGCCGAGGGGGGAGGTCGGGCCTGGCTCGGCTGGGTTGGGGCTTAGGATCGGGTCGGGCTGCTTCTTTGTTTTCTTTTCTTTGCTTCGCTTTTTTTTCATATATGTTATATATATATATATATATATATATATATATATATATATATATATATATATATATATATATATAATATATATATATTTATATATATCTATACATACACATACACTCTTATATATACATATTTATATATACATACACATATATGATGATATATGCGTATAAATTGTAAATCACAATATAACAATTAAATATTACAAGTATAATCCTTAATTACGACACTGTAATCTTAATTTATATACTAGGTTATATATAAAATAAAATTATATTATTATACATATATATTTATATAAAGCCTAAATTTTATAACAGGAATATAATCATATATATGCACATGTATATACCTATATAGCCTACATAAATCCCAAAATACATGTTTAAGGAAATATTCACTATTATTGTCAGATAAAATATTATTGATATCTTTATATGGCAATTATTATATATATAAAAACATTTACTAGACCACTACATAAATTATGAAGTACACACATTTTCTACAATACATCTATTGTCGTGAACGTCTTTGGTCGCTCTACAACATACATGGGCCCGGGTTTGGTTTGGGTCAAGTCCGGACAAGTTTGGTACAACCGGGTCACTTACAAGTCAATAATATAGTTAATAAATAATTAAAATATCTTTAGAGGTTAAGTCGCAACTTGGCCTGGTTTTTCTAATTAGGACATCACTATGGCTAGGCCTTTCCTACCAAGGCTAATAAACTAGTCAAAGCATGCACTATCCGTGCCATAATTTCTAGTCACCTTGTACTCCAATTCCAAACCATGACTAAAATCATCTACCGTAATAATTAACTAAGTAATTATTTACAAAAAATCTAAAAATCACCATTTAAATCAAATGAATAATAAAAAATATTTTAAAATTTTCGGGAAGGGGAGCTACAAATCTACCCACCTTAAAAATAATTTCGTCCTTGAAATTCTAATTCATAACTATTCCTTAAAATTCAAAGAGAAAGTCTACCTTAACCTTAATCTCCTTAAATTCTAATTCCTCAAAATAGTTTATATCCTCCTCCTAGCCATTTTGTAACTACATAACCTCTAGGACTTGTACCCACCTTTGGTCACACTACTCCTCAAAATTAAAATCTTATAATCTTCTAACTAGTTGCTAACAATACTACCAATAGATATCTACTGCATATGGTATCTATAATCCTCTCCTATCTATCAAGCAACCCAAAATTTAACAAGCAACAAATTTACACAAGTAGCTAAGAAATATTGATAAATTCTAATAAGCATGATCATTCGTTGCTCGGAAATATAAAGTACAAGAAGAATAATCGAGAGAAAATATGAAGTTTCAAGTGCGGTAGAGAGTATCCAATGATGCAGATAGAAAGAATGTTTATGAACCTATTGACTTATTTGCTAGATTGGCTACTCTAGTCTAGTCACTTGCTAAATCCAACCCTTCGTTTCTTAGAGGGGCTTGCAATCCGTACAATACAGAAGCTCTGTTCTCAAAATTAATCTAAACAAGGTTCTAAAATAGAACAAAATTTAAGAAATCAAGATTGTGATCTTTTTCGTGGTTATCTAAACACACGAGCAAGGGATATAAATGCAATACAAGATCGTATCGCGACTTCCAGGTAGATGGAATAATGGTCCGAATAACACCACATTCTAAAAGGTGGAGACTATATAATAGGTATAGGGACCTATTTCAATTAGTACGGTTTTATAGTCCAAATATGGTGGTATGGGCTGTAGTGATCATGTATTGCCGTTTATAACTGGTAGATCATAATATGACAGGGTATGTAAGTTATGGTAATGGCTAAGTTAGTGACTGTAGTGTTCCAATACTAGTTAGGTGTTAATAACAAATTTTACATAACTAGGGTAATATTTGTTGGAAACCAATCTCGGGATGAGTGTCTACCATAGTCATGGTAAATGATTGTCCTTACCTTTGTCTATTCATCTTATGTCTAAACTGTGGGCTTTGGTCGAAGAAAGGTTGGGTTAAGGCTTAAGGGTTGCTAGTTAAGGCAAGCTTCAAGCAAATTATTAGAGACACATAATAATTGGTTTCTTGAGAATAGATAGTCTCCTAGGTTGGCATTTTGACTAAGGATAAAACCCTAATCATTCTCAAATTCAGATGGCTAGAAGGTCTCAATAGTAGTTTGAGGGTCGAGAGGAGAACGAGTAACTCAAGGCAAGGTTCTAGTCACATAGCTGGCCAATGGTAGCTACACTTGTGTATACAATTATTATAACCATGGAGGATACTCTGTATCTATCTACCAATTACGAGCTTTCGTCTTTCCAAAGCAGTGAAAGATAAAAACAATAAATAGTTCAAGAAAGATGTCATTGAATACAATTACGTGATTCAAAGGCAAATGTATACTTCAAGAGGAATTGTCAATGCAGTCGCAGATAAGATCCTAGAGACATCTACATGTCAATCCACGTAAGTTAATCAGTGGAAGAGCGAAACGAGTGCACTAAGGTTGATCAGACCGTAATATCAATTTTGATTAGACAATATGGTAGTAGGCGTCCCCAATAAACATGTCTTGAATCAAGCTCGATAAAAGAGTAAGCTTGCGAAACTAGGCTGTAATAACAGCATTGGTCAAGATAGTCAAAATACAAGTATGCAAGATTTTTGAAAGGAGGCACGAGTAGTTCGAGTTTTATGAGAATCAAAACCTTACTTGGTGTTATTGCTTATATAGTCGTCCTACTATCTTCTTATCCATAAGGCTTTGCTCGACTAATGGGTTATGGACCTCTAGATTCTATATTCTAGGTAAACCTATTAGTGTCAGTCAATTACCTCGTTAATAGATCACAAGGACCACAGAATGCTAGGTTGGGAGACATGCTACCCAACTTACAAAACTTTTACTAGTATTGACTTTGGATCATAAAGGACATACAGGGCATTTTCCTATCCTCTATAGTATCCTAAACTTGTAATCATGTCTGAAGTCATTTTACCGAGAATTATGCTTCGCCCGTATACTCTGGCTGTGATAAACCCTTGGTTCCGTGATTCAAATGTGATATGCTATCAGATACTCAATCTTACGTTGACACAAGGGTATCTAAGATTTAAGAGGTCAACAAAGATATGGTTTTAGCAATGTTCCATAAACTACGGTTCTTTGAAATAATTTCAAATCTATGGGGCGTGCATCGCCAGTGCGCTGCTGTATAGCCATCGCAGTCGTTAAAACTACTCCAACTATATTCCTAAGAACTTCAAGGAGCTGCTAGAGATTCAAACTAATTGACTATAATAGAAAGCGTAAACATCTATCTATAAGTCTCAATCCTTAAAATAAAAGATTGATCGGGGAGGAAATAACTGAAGACAAGGGAAGTAAGAACATCCTAATCTTTATTTCATATGTATTTCAAATGGTTGAAGGAAAACCCTGAAATCAATCTACCTCGAGATTCGTATACGAATAACAGAATCAAAAATAATAAACTAATTCCTTACGGCAAAATATAATTTTAAATAGGCAATTCTAACTTATGATACAAGGTTTATATCTAATAGAGCAAAAAAAAATTGTATATTTTATCAAGATTAGAGCCTTAATTCTAGGAAAGCCTAACTTACCAAGTGAATAATATATCCATATTGGATCATATCATCATATCAAAAGTAATGGTGTATCTATAGAGATCTGGAAAGCTATCTAAATTTAATAATTCCTTATCTAGATTGCATGGCCTATCTGACAACCTTAACTACCCAATTAGTCAAATTAATATGGGACTCTTATCCTAGTTATCCTCCTAAATCATCTTAATCCTAATTGTGAATGAGCATTTCCTAGTCGCTGGCTTGCAATAGCACGATTAACTTAAGTACTATCACGAGTTCGCATATTTTGCAAAAACGGACCTGCATGGGCCACCACAAAAACTTGTCACGACCCGCACCCACTTTTCGGATACGAGACGTGTCCAAGCCAGCCTACGTCGCAGAGTCCGCGGTAGAACGTTGTCACGGCCAGGATGCTCAAAATCACAAAAATGTAACATTTATTGCTCATTCACATTTCTAAAATTTATTACAACAGTTACAAGATTTATATTTAAAAAAAAAATACAATGTTCTTACACATATTTGAAATAGCTACAATATCTATCTAAAGTCTAGGTTTTGGCCTGCAAGTACACCCGTATCTCCCATGCTAAGTGAAGCCACAGCTAAACCTGAAAAATGTTGGTTTCCAGTCAGGAATGGAACAAGCACACAAACCGACGACAAATCGAAAATACAACAGAATTCACAAGACATGAGAATAACATTTGTGAGATGAACACTAGAAAGTAAACTGATGTCATGGCAAGTGGTGAAGAAAACAAGAAAACAAATAAAAGACAACTATCTATGTGTTTTGAAATATCAGTTTCGACATGTGAACGTCTAGGGGATAAATCCGGCACCCTGCACGTGTCGTGTGTAGCTGCTATTCTCCATGAAAGACACGGAGGATAGTTCTGGGTAGTCCACATATCTACTAAGATATTTTCCCTTCCGACTAGTACTCATAGACTATAACAAGTCACGAAACACGAAAATACGACAATCACGAAATATAGTATGTAGAGATCCATGACACTAATCCGTGTAACAATGTGTCAACAAGCAAGATAGCATATGTATAAATATGAAATGGAAAGACTACTATGAATCGAAAGCAATCAGAAATTGCACTTGCCAGAGGTCCTTCGCTGGTGAAACCGATAATACTATACTACTCAGTGAGCCACAACATTTAAACTCATACAACAGTCTCCAGATACTGAAATAGACATTAACAATATTTTTAGAATAGTTAAATTAGCTATAATTGCTTGTCCTTAAGTCCAATTCTGGACACAGGGGCAAAACGATAATTTCGGGTCAAAGCGGTGTCCGCCGTTAGACCCACTTTGTACCGAAAAGCGTGCCAGAGTCAATGGTCTCTAAAGTCGTCAAACTATATATCTACAGATTTTTTTGATGATACGAACCCAACCGTATGTCCAAAGTTGGATTCCGGCATGCCGTGCACAAAATTGTCTGCTGAATCGGATCGTGGGGCCCGTAAAACGGCGATCCGATCAACTGTCTCAGAATCTGACCAAACTTTGCATACAGGACCAGAAAAATGATACGGTCCCGTTGACGCAAGTTTTGTCTCGATCTGATGAACGTGCACAAAGTAAATAGGAAATTTACAAAGAGGTCGATACGATGAATTTCAACGGATACGCATCAAATTTATCGCGCACACGCAACCAATTTGTATTCAATCAAAGCCCACACGTCCACGAAGCCGATATGCACCTTTCGATGCTTTCTGTTCACGACGATGTTGATCGGATTGGCAGGACGCACGTCGTATCGAAGGTTTTTCTAATAATAAATCTGTTTTTGAAAATGGTTTTCTCTGATTTTTGAGATCTATTTTTTGGCATACATTTGTTGAAATCAAAAACTACGAGAAGGGTTTTAATTCCGTATATGTTGTCTACATAACTGTTCAAATGGATTTCTAAATTCCTCGATAACCTCTGCGCAAATTGTCTCCCAAAACAGGGGTTTGTAACAGTTTTTGAAATACTGCGAACATCTTTTTGGCCATGTTTGCATCGATTTTCTAGGAAATCTAGGTCATATAAAGTCGAACTGAATGAAGGTGTTGGAAGTCATATAGGTTGGGTTTATACCTGCGTAGATGGATCGAAGATCGCTTAACCATGCACGGAGAACTCAGTCGACGAAGTCGGGTCTGCCAACCGCTATTGCTGCTGTCGCATCCCTGTTTCACACGTGCGCGCGGGTTCAGTCATTGTCCGGTGACTCGTGTGACGGTGCGCGGTCGCGGGTAGCCGCCTTGGGTGGCTGGGGTCGGCGCTGGGGTTGGCTAGGATCGGGGTTATGGTTTTTAGATGGATCTCCCCTCTCTCGTTCGAATATATATATATTTGTGCTCTGGTTGTCAAACAGAGCCGGGAGGGAGGTCGGGCCTGGCTCGGCTGGGTTGGGGGCTTAGGATCGGGTTGGGCTGCTTCTTTGTTTTCTTTTTTTTGCTTTTTTTTCATATATATATATATTTAAGAGAAAGCATTTTATTGAATAAAAAGTAGGCTCGAAAGAGCAATACAAGCTGAGTCTGGCCAACAAACAAAAGGCCCGGAATGGAGGGAATAAAAAGTAGGCTCGAAAGAGCAAAACAAAATGAGTCTGGGCCACCAAACAAAAGGCCCAGAATGGAGGGTACGGGAAACCGCAACCCGGAAAGGCCAAACCCGGAGGAATTCGAAGATATTCAAAAATTCGAAAAACGAATTTTTGAAATAATTCGAAAACTCGAAGCGGCACGGGCGGAAGGACTGGGCACGAAGCCCAGTATAATCCTTAATTATAATACTTATATATATATATATATATATATATATATATATATATATATATATATATATATAAATATATATATATATATATATATATAAGAGTGTATATTTATATATATATAAGAGTGTATATATATAAAAGTGTATATATAAGAGTGTATATATATATATATATATATATATATATATATATATATATATATATATATATACACTCTTATATATACATATTTATAAAAAAACATACACATATATGATGATATATGCGTATAAATTGTAAATCACAATATAACAATTAAATATTACAAGTATAATCCTTAATTACAATACTGGAATCTTAATTTATATACTAGGTTATATATGAAATAAAATTGTATTATTATACATATATATATTTATATAAAGCCTAAATTTTATATCAGGAATATAACCATATATATGCACATGTATATACCTATATAGCGTACATAAATCCCAAAATCCTAAAATACATGTTTAAGAAAATATTCGCTATAATTGTCAAATAAAATATTATTGATATCTCTATATGGCAATTATTATATATATAAAAATATTTACCAGACCACTACATAAATTACGAAGTACGCACATTTCCTACAACACATCTATTGTCGTGAACGTCTTTGGTCGCTCTACAATATTACATGGGCCCGGGTTTGGTTTCGGTCAAGTCCGGACCTGTTTGGTACAACCAGGTCACTTACAAGTCAATAATATAATTAATAAATAATTAAAATATCTTTATAGGTTAAGTCGCAACTTGGCCTAGTTTTTCCTAGTTAGGACATCACTATGGCTCGGCCTTCTCAACCAGGGCTAATACACTACTCAAAGCATGCCACTGCACTATCCGTACCATGATTTTCTAGTCATCTTGTACTCCAATTCCTAACCATGACCAAAATTATCTACCGTAATAATTAACTAAGTAATTATTTACAAAAAAATCTAAAAATCACCATTTAAATTAAGAATAATAAAAAATATTTTAAAATTTCTGGGAAGGGGAACTACAAATGCTCACAGAAACATGTTACCTTGGGCGTATGTGCCCAGGCAGAGGAAAAGTCTGAGCGTCGCAAATTAACGCTCAAGACTTTGTTTTGATGCGTAACCTTACCCAGGATCGAGTTTTGGACTGCCGAGGACGCTGTCGCAGGAGGAGAGCCACTCGGTGCATCCCCCTTCCCCTTTGCAGATCACTTGGCGGCTTTGGGAGACATGGTTCGTGCAGAGAAGAGATGAAAAGTCTTTTTAAAAGTTCTGAAGGAAAAGAGAGTAATAAATTTTCTCTCTCTTCAAAAGCCTATTTATAGGTATAGGCCATACACTATGCGTCCCCTACTCCTATGCGCCCACTGCGTGCTATACGCCCATTACGGCTTATGCGCCCACATGAAGACCCAGTCTCTTGCACATTATGCGACTGCTACTTCCTGACATGGACAACGCATGAAGGATGGACCTCTTCAAATTCTATCCTGATGAATCTGTCAGTTCAGATTTTCAAAGAAGATCTCAACAACCATCTCTCTAACAGTCTGGCCAAACTCTATGTGCCCAAAGGAAGAGCTATGCTATGCGCCCACTGCATCACGAGAAGACGGTCCATGCTTCTTTCAAAGTATTTTGAACTTGTTCATGTATCGAAAACTTTGAAGGGGGTCTTGTAAAAGCATGAAAATTTTAGCAGACTCGACAACCATGCGCCTAAGCAATCATATGCGCCCAAGTCACCAGTGAAGCCATATGCGCACAAGTCACCAGTGAAGCCGTATGCGCCCAAGTCACCAGAACGAGCTATGCGCCCACTTTAGGCTCCTTCAGACGGGGGTGCATAGCCTTATTTCAGGCTATGCGTCCAAGTCAAAACAGCCCCCGACTCGGTCAAACCCACGATCAATCGTGTACCGAAGCATACAGCCACGTCAGTCTCCACGAACAGTCGTGCACCGAAGCATGCGACCACGTCAACCCCACGATCAACCCACGATCACGCAGTCTACATGTGCCTACACCCTATGCTCCCAAAGTAGGACCATGCGCCCACATGAAAACCAGTATGTTTTTTCATGTGGGCGCATAACATTATTCCAGCACAGAAACGACTATAAAAAGGGGTCTCATACCCCCTTCAAAGCACAGAACGGAAAGCATTTTCAAGAGCCGAATTGCTGCACTTCTTGCCAGTGAGCCGAGAGTTAGCAATTTTCTTAGGTTTTGTCCCACTTTTGTAATCAGAGTGTCAACGGAGTAAAGGAGCAACTGCCGCTCGATCTCCATCGCCCTATTCCCCAGAATTCTTTTTGTACTCGAGGATCCTCAGCGCAGGATCTCTCAGGTGTACTCGATTTGTGGTGCCTTGCGCCAATAAGAAAAGATAGTGTTTTTTCTTTTTTATGTGTGTCCACAATTTGTATCATACCCGATTGTATCAAACATGTAAACACAACATATGCACTCTAAAATATATTGAGATCACACCTCAAGATTGGTTATGAAACCTTTATATAATAGTTATTGTCGAGCCAAACCTATATTATGCAACGTTCATATAAAAATTAACAATAAATTGTAAAATCCTTTCTCATCAAATAATATAAAAATAAATGTGATATTAGTCTCATCTCATCAGGACAAAATTGGTATGAGCGTACCCAAAAAATACATCTAAATAGCGACGACAAGATATATCATTTATCTGTCACTAAATTCAAATAGCAACAAATATGGGACAAAAATGGTGTTTAGAAATCATACATCATTGTCGAAAAGGACGTCGCCTAGTGGATGATGCATTAACTGATAATCGAAGACTCGGTGATGGACGAATAGTGACTTCTACGTGGCCACTTAATGACGCACTGTACTCGACAATGAATAGGCGACACATTAGTAACTCTCATTAAATAAAAGGATGTCAACATATGAGCAACGTATTTGTGATAACTTTACGACGTATTGGTGTCACACCCCAAAATAGAATATTGGAGAACAGAATGGACTTGGGCCATATACATCATAAGAATTACTTTGGTATCCCTATAGTGATCACGATTGTCTAAACACAAGTGGTGGGGGGGAGTATGATCAAGCCACTGATGTCATCCTAGGGTCTGACAAATTTTATATCTCAATCCATACTAACAAGTTAAAAAATAAGAACAACCACATACCAAAAGCTATAAGGCGTTGCAAATGTTGAGACATACAAGATCATGAAGCTAGTATAGAGAAATATAATATTAACAGAATACACAACATAATACATGATCGTATAAACATTGGCAATCTAGAATATACAATCATGTCGTCAAATGGCGATTGGAGTAGGCTTCCAAATACAAGGGCTAGTATACTTGCCTTGGATTAAACTTCACAAAAGAAATACATTATATATAAGTAGAATATAAGAAAATATTCACTCATGGTCCGGTGTCGCAGTCCTCTGAGTATAGTGATCCATGGAAGAAACGAATAATCCTCTAGCTCTATTAATAGACCTGGTCATGTAAAACCAGTAAGGTCAATCTTAAATAGCAAGTACTATAAGGAAATTTCGAAAAAGCGACATAAAAACAATCATAAAATAGTAAAAGGATAGCATAAAATTTTGAACTAATTAAGAACCTTAGTTTGTCAACAAGGCGAACGACCACATCTACACCAAACAAGGACAAGGGCTAGGTCTCTGTGACGAGGACAAGTCTACGTTTAAAGTCTAATACAGCCTGCATCGCGGAGTAAGATCCATAGTTTTATCATTGATGTAATAATATATTCCTACTCCAAACAAGAAGAGGTGGACAACTACGTCGGGACAACGTTACGTACCAAATTCTACTAACATGCAACAATAATAATATAGGAAATAAATGCAGTAACATGTGATGCAATTATGCGGTCAATTAACTCATACGACTTGCTATAGTTATATTCGGGTTATCCAAGTCATAATGCAAATAATGATTCATAAATCGTGTGCAGTCCCTCGTATGGCAGTACGTATACGAACGACGAACGTATGTAGTGGGTTTGTTCATATAGCATGCAGTATTGGTACCAAAAATATCATGTATTAATTATTATTATTATTATTATTATTATTATTATTATTATTATTATTAGTACTATTACTACTACTTTCGACACCCTGAACAAAACACAAGTAAAAAATATCAGTTGGTCCAAAACATTTTGACACTAGTCTATGTTAACATTAAAATATTAGAGAGAAAAAACAAAACACAACTCCAAATTTTAGTGCTGTTTCCATAGTGCAATCGAAAATAAGCTAAGGGCACGTCAAAATTAGAACCACACTTGTTTTTCTGCATCAATTATGCTATTTGGCTTCCAAAATTTTTAGGTGATGTCATCTCTCATTATGTGGCATCTGACATGACAACTAACATGTCACATTTTAATATAAAAAATTAACTACCAAATTTTTTTATTGTTAATGTTAATGTTAATGCTAATGCTAATTTTAATTTAGTGTTAATATTAATTTTAATGTTAATGTTAAAATTAATGTTAATGTTAGTATTAATATTAATATTAATATTAATATTAATATTAATATTAATATTAATATTAATATTCATGTTAATTTGATATTATATTAATTTTATTGTTAATGTTAATGCTAATTTTAATTTAATATTAATATTAACTTTAATGTTAAAGTTAATATTAAAGTTAATGTTAATTTTAATATTAATGTTCATGTTAATTTGATATTAATATTAATTTTAATAATAATTTTAGTTTTAATATTAATTTTAATGTTTAATTTTGCCATGTCAACTGTCATGTCATCAGCCACGTCAATGCCACATAATGAGAGATGGTATCATACAAATTTTTGGAAGCCAAATAGCATTTTTGTTTATACATATATCTCTCTATCTCTACTATTATAATGCGACTAGAAACAAAATACTTGTTCAAACCGTACGTATATCCTCCATTGTATTACGATAAAAATTTAAAAAAATTCTAACTAGTATGAATCTCTTGCGAAGTTATATAAGGAAAAAAAATGAAAGTTCTAGAATTCTTCTAACCTTAAAATATAACAAACAAAAATTTTCGTCCAAAGGAACAAAATTAGGCAAATTTGCGCGTAGAGGGAAAGGTTTGACGAAATTGCAAAGTACGGGACGCAACTCCAATTGAGTTGGCGGTCCAAGGGGAGCCTCCAACTCAATTGGCGGTCCCTAAGGGGAGCCTCCAAGTGAGATGGCGGCTCCACCTTTCCTTCTTTTTCTTTTTCTCTCTCTCTCTCTCTCTGGCCGTTTGCTTTTATTTTTTCCTTCTTATTTTTTTGCCCATTGTTTTATGCTTGGGAGGGGGGTTTTGCTGCTTGTTTTTCCAAAACAGTGGCTGCCTCTCCTCTATATAATTCTCAATCGCTTCTCCTCTTCTTCACACTCTAACTCAGATCTTCTCTTTTTTTTCTCAGAGTCCCTACCAAGCTCTCCTCTCTCTTTTCTTCACAATCACAGCAGATGGCTAACGATGGTCGTATTTCCGGTGGACCGAGTACGGAGTTGATTATGAAGCAACATGAAAATCATATATCCGAAAAAATATTTACCGGAGATAATTTTTTTATCTTGATAATTTGGATGAAATATATATTAGGTCGATGGTCGATTGTCATGTTTTTACTATATTGTCTTAAATGTTATTTTAATTAAATTATGTAAATATCCATTTTAGTTAGTAGTATTTTGAATGTTATTTTTTAATTTTTAATAGTTATTCGATCATGATCTGAAATTACGTCTCCGTGAGCATGGAAATTGGCGAAAAGAGAGACAATATGACACGTAGGTGTTAAATGACGTCCAAAAGGCCTTGGTCCATTCTTTCTGGTTTCAATATTTAGACCAAATTAAATTTCTCATTTACGACGTTCATCTTATTTTAAGTCTTGCTGAACGTTGGTAGCCCGAACGCAATACTTTTCAACTTCCAGTTGGGGAGATGACGATCACGCTATGTGATGTCGCAAACATATTGGAATTGCCTATCACAGGAGACCCAATATATTTCAACCAACAGTATACTCCATCTGATCTGATTACTACCTATCTCAGAATTATGCCTCCATCGGATCTGCGAGGTAGCAGTTATGTCACATTTTCATGGCTTTGTGGAAACTTCATAGATTTAAATCACACCATGGACAACGAGGCGGTTGACGTAGATGATATACGGGTATGTATTTTAATTAGTAATATTTCTAAGGATTGATTTAGTATTTGGTAAAATATTTGCTTTATTAATTTCAGATTATTCAGTGTACTAGAGCATACTTGCTCGCTTTATGTGGTGCTATTCTCTTTCCTGACTCAAATGGAAATAAGGTTAATGTACGACTTCTACCATTTTTAGCTGATTTGACCAAACCCACTAGTCATGCATGGGGAGCTGCTGCTTTATCATTTCTATACGCAATGCTGACTGAATTTGTTAATATGAAAACGACCAAGAGTATTTGTGGATATATGTCACTAGTTCAGGTAAGAAAAAATTTATTCGTATTTCATTGTATTTACTTTGTACTAAATTTTCTTACTATATTTGCTGTAGGTCTGGTCGTACGAGCACTTCTATATTGGTAGACCGGTTACCAGCGTAGCTAGTAATTTTGGAGTCATTCCTGTTGCTATGCGCTAGTCAACGGATGTTGTAGATCAACAACATTGTCAATACAAGGCTGTCACACTTTATCGTGAACAATTTGATACATTAGAGCATAGTGAGATAATAATTTAATTATTTGATGAATGACTTTAAATTATTGTACTTATTCGTATATTGTCGTTGAACAGGTGGCATGGGCACCATATACAATTACAGATAATGATCCAGAAATTAAAAGATTGTCATATTGGTATAGTATGCATAGATCGTATATTATATACGATCGATATACAATGTATCATCTGGGAGATCGTGTTCTTCGACAATTCAGAAGGAGACAGATAATTCCGGATGATCCGCCCTCAATCAGTTATACTCCATCGAATGCAATCAGTAGAATCAATGCTACAATTGGTAAATGGAATAGTCGATTTGACAATTATAGCGTGAGGGATATATCTCCAATAATCAAATCTCCGGATGATTATAAGTAAATTTTTAGTCCAATTATGACTTACTCAATTTTGTCCAATTGCGCTAATATTCTCCTACGTTATGCAGACACGGGTAACTACACTTATAGAAAATGGTGGGGATTTTCTCGTTTGGGAAACAGAGTCTATAAATATGAGGAACACAGGTTCAAATATAGAGCAGTCGACGATTCTAGTTTGCATACTTTTGTTGATGGGATATCTGATTTGGTATTATTAAACCCTAAGTTAGATATCAACAACTACAAATATAATCAGTTCTTATCAACTGCTCTTATATTTCAGACTGTTGAATTCTAACACTCTTTCCGACAATCAGAGACCCTGGAATATTTGCGGCATAGTCGAGGGCTTATGCAGGAACTAGTAGACCGTGTTATTCGCCTAGGCCTTGGACGGGACCCTGATATACCTCCAGTACAATCGCATCTTTCGTCAGATTATCCAACCGGCGTTGTACCACGGAGACACTCATGTCGTAGGAGGGACGCTGCTGGAGAGGACGTGCTGCTCAGCAAGAGGAACCTACTCAGTACTACCCTGGGGGGATCTACTCAGTACTACCCTGAGGGAGGATCTACTCATCACTACCCTGGGGAGGGATCTACTCAGTATTACGCTGGCGAGGGATCTACTCAGTACTATCCTGGAGAGGCATCAAGTCAGCTGCCTCTAGTAGTAGCTGAGTTTCCAGTTATGGAGATATACATCCAACTTTTTGACACTCCATCAGACTCAGGCAGAGCAGGATACCGATGATAACCAAGAGGAAGAGGAGGAGGTGAGAGGGGAAGATACTGCAGGCAGAAGGAGGAGTATAAGCCTAAGCAATGTTGCAAGACAACCTTATCGTAGAATTACTCGGAGATCTAGATAGATTGCAAACAAGTAGTAGTAAAATTATAATATCCTGTCTTTAAGTAGTAGTTGTAGTAAAATGAACTCTTGTATGCAAATAATTAGAAGTAAAATTACAATATCCTGTCTTTGAGTGGTAGTAGATAACTTTAGCATCACCCTCTTGGCTGGTTGGTACATCTTCTTCGGTTGTGTCCTATTGCACCACAGTTGCTGCAACAAAGTTCTTGGGTCGATTCTTCTCGGAATTTTATGCGGTAATTTCTTTGGTCTGCCGGCTTTACGTCGTATCGCTGGTACTCCAATTTCTCCTCTTACCAAGGGTGCTTGAATCTGGTAGGGTACTGGAATTGGTTCCATTTTTGCTTCATATACATTTCGTAAGCTCGCTGTTGAAAATAGTGAATGATAAAATCTTTCAATATTAAAATTACAATATCTACACACAAAACATACATGTATACATGGAATATAAGTATAATACCATCTACCACATGTACAAGACCTATCGTCTAACCGTACAACATATGTTCTACTTGTTGCACGATCCATTACTTCATATGTATAACCATCAAATGCTAATATCTCCAAATGATTTCTCTCTTTGATAATATGAACCAGAGTTTTCAACATTGTCGGAGAATAATCTGTTTCTATCATTTCAGCTGCATTTCTATTCTTATCATGAAGTGTTATAATCTTGGCTCTAATACCATCGAGAAGTGTCGTTATTGGTTTTTCGCGTAACTTCTTAATCCAATTGTTAAAACATTCAGCGAGATTAGAAGTGTTAATATCTAATCTGGGACAAGGAGCATATGCTGTACTCCAATGTTCAAAATGACGATTTTCATCGTTCACACCAATAAGCCAATCATACAATATCATGTTCTCGGCTTTAATTATATTGAACAAATGTTCTGCATCTGTCGGATTGTACGATCTAGCAAGCGAGTCTAATAAATTTTGAAATGTTTTTTCTTTCGCAACTTATTTCATGTCCTGTTTGAAATGTTGAATACAAAAAAATGGGGTGATTCTGGAAAAACAACACGTATCGCATTTATTAAACCTTTTTGCTTATCAGAAATGAAAGAAATCCTATTCTATTCAATAGAAGAACTTTCAAAAGAAATTCTTACCGCATTTAAAAACCAAGACCAAGAATTAATGTTTTCACCTTCAGCGACAGCATATGCAATTGGATATAACTGGTAGTTTGGATCATGTGCACAAACAATAAATAAAATACCTTGATATTTAGAGGAAAGAAACGTAGCATCAGTACTAACTATAACCGGTAAACAACCTCTTAAAAAACCGTCAATGCACGCCTTAAAACAAATATATATTCTTTGGAAGCTATTGTTTTCTGCTGTTTTTAGAAAAAAATCTACTACCAGGATTAGTTTCCATAATTCTAAATCCGTACACCTCAAGACTACCACAAGCCTCAACATAACTTCCATTTATTTTGGCTAAGGACATCTCTCGGGCTCTCCATGCTTTGGAATAAATAATATGTACATGATGTTCTCTATATATATCTTTAACTACCTGTGATGCACTATACGAATGATTATCTTTAATTATATTAATTATCCTGCTCTTAACCCATGCAGCGCTAGCTAGTCGATGATGTCCGATTGTAAGCGCACTAAAACAAGAATGACGACTTTCTAATGTACTTATTTTTACTATGTTTCTATTTCCAATGTATCTAGCATATACTCTCCAATTACAGTTCGGTTGATCACAAGTATATATAATTCTACGAGAATTGTTCATAGTACTAGCTGAACAACTAAAATTATGTTCAATTGCAACATTACTTACAAAACTTCTAAATTCAGAACGAGAAAAAAAATCTTGACCGATAACTAATTTACGTGTGGAAGCATTATCTATATTATCATCTAAGTCATATTCCAGATTTTCAATTAAATCATCACTATTTTCGTCGTATTCGTCGTCATTATCATCGTCGGATTCATCCGATGATTGATTTTGTTGAAAAGATGGAACAATTTGATGTGAAGAACTACCACCCGCAAAATATTGACTATTTCTGTTATCAAAAGTTGTGACTATTTGAATAACAAAAATATTTACATAGCGTGGTTGAGAATTAATTTCAAAAATATAATTGCATGCTTCATCACTATCTATTAAAAAACATCTACAATTAAAAACAGACTTCAAAATAAATTCGTAATGAATAGAACAACGTTGAATAATAAGATTACGTAAATTTTCATAAGTAATACTTTCATTAGTTGAAAATATTTGAGTTTCTCCTCCTTCGTAATCTAGCCCATTTAGGTTACCTCCGTGCGAACATATTATTCTTATGCTACGATCCATAATATTGATCAGAAGGAGGCAACTGCTAGAGATTGATCAGAACATTCGGCTGGAGAACTTGATGAATAGAGAACTTGATCAATGTGTAATGTGTGCTGGTGATTAATAAGAATAGTGAATAAGGAGTGAATTGTGAGAAATGAGTGCTGGTGATTTAAAGATGGAGCCGCCAACTCCAATGGAGGCTCCCCCAAGTAAAGAAGAAAGGAAAAAAAAAATGTCAGAAAAAAATAAATAAAAGAAGAAAGAAGTAGCCGTTAGAAAAAAGAGAAGAAAAAAAAACCCAATGGAGGCCGCCAACTCCAATGGAGGCTCCGCCCTTGGGGCCGCCAACTGAGTTGGAGTGCCCAAAGAGGGCCGCCAACTCAGTTGGAGTTTCCTCCTGTATTTTGCAATTTCGCCAAACTTCTCCCTCTGAGCACAAATTGCCTAATTTCGTCCCTTTGTTTGAAAATTTCTGTATAACAAATCATTAAATAATATTTAATATTCAAATTATATTTAAACTAAGTACATTGTATTATCTAACTAAACACATATCCAAATTTTTTTAAAATATATCTATAACAAATCATAATTAAAATATATTACAATCATATTTAATATAATTTAAAAAAATTTATGTAATGCTTTGTTTAAGCATAATAAGGTACAACCCACGTCAACCCCATGTCAACGTGACTAAGTAAATTATAAAAGCCTTCACAGGAGTTGCTCTGTCGAGCCAGACCGACATTATGCAACTGCAGCAGCATCGTTACTCGCCGTCTCTGTGGCCGGCGCCACCAAGGCCACACACTCGAACACTCGGCCCCGACAAACCGGGCAGAACTCCGAGCCCCTGACGAGCCACCGGTCGATACACTCCCTATGGAACATATGGTGGCACCGCGGGAGGACCCTCACCTCCTCCCCTCCTTCGTAGTCGGCCAAACACACAGGGCAGCTCGTGTCGCCCTCCCACGCACTGTCGCCGCTCTTGTAGACTGCGACGGGGATATTGCCGGGCGGGGGGAGCTCGGTCGCGCTCTCGAGGTCCTGCTGCGCTAATTGATCTTGGAGGGGAGTAGGCTGCAGCTGGCTAGTGCGGTGCCGGCGCAGACAGATCATGCATTGGTGGATGGAGAAGATGAGGAGGCAGCCGAGGGCCGCGGAGAGGGCGCCGGCAGCGAAGCCGATGATCAGAGTCGTGTGGAGGTGGGGGGTTCCCATTGCATGCTACGTGGAGGAGAAGAAGAAGAAGCCATAGCCATGGTTGGTTGGTTGGTTCCTTGCGTTTCCCTCTCTACAGCAACAATTATTTTCTTAGTTAACTCCGAAATAAAGGCTATAACATCCATTAAAATGCTTAATTAAGGAGTACTATATCCATGCGTGTGTGTGTATATATATATATATATATATATATATATATATATATATATATATATATATATATATATATATATATATGTTGAGAACTAATAAGGGACTTTAGTCCCACATCGGAAGTTGTATTGTGAAGAGGAGGTGTACTCTCTATAAGTAGTGGCAGGAGCCCATCAATAAAATCATCTGAGAAATTTCACTCATTTCAACTTGGTATCAAAGCCAGCTTCCAAATTTTTTTTTTTTACCTCCATCCCTGACGCAAGCTCCCCCAAACCCCCCATCTACTATTCCAGCTCCTTCCCCCCCCGGACTTGCGGTGCAGCGCCCCGGACCTGACCTCCCTCCCTAACGCCAGCCACCCCACCCCCCGATCCACTATTCCAGCTCCTTGCCCCCCCTCCCGGACCTGCGGTGCAGCGCCCCGGACCACCCCTCCCTCCCTGACTCCAGCCCCCCTAACCCCCGATCTACTATTCCAACGCCACCCCCAACTTGGACCTGCCCTCCCCCCTCCCCCGGACCTGCTGTGCATCGCCCAGGACCTGCCCCCCCGGACCTGCTGTGCAGCGCCCCCGGACCTGCCCCCCCGGAACTGCTGTGCAGCTCCCCGGTTTTTTTTTTGCACCTATGGAAGTGCTTGCAAAAGTTCGTTATTTTTGCACAGCTCCTAATCGGAGTTCTGGAAATATCGATCATGCACAAAGTCACGGTCCAATTGGTTATGCTTGCACTATCTACCCTCGTCATCATGACGTGGTTCTAATTGCTCGTATGCCTGAAGAATTTCTGTGAGGAGGCCCCTTGTTGTTCCCCCTGGTCTCTATAGTTGATGACATAGACACCCGAGATCATGACACCCAGCAGTTAGTAGACGACGACGAAGACGACGACTAGGGATACAACAAGACCTCCCTACTCACAGTTGAAGACGTCATGGATTCTATCAATGGTAAACTGACGACAGAAGAGATGAAAGCCCTGGTTGATGAGATCTTATCAAAGAGATTAACCGAGGCAACCCCACGGGTGACCCATACTGATGTGGATCCATCATCATACAAAATGGAGAAGTTGGAAAAGCTGGAGACAAAGATGGAAGGAACGTCCAACTACTTGAAATGGTCGAGGCAGGCGATGCGGATGCTGAAGGGACGTGGCTTGGTTGGCTATGTCAATGGCCAAACGAAGGCGCCATCCGATCCCTCCTCAAAGGAGTTTGCTATCTGGGAGATTGTCAACAACGTCGTAGCTGGGTGGTTGACAGGCTCCTTGACCAACCAGGTGTCGAGCAATGTCGAGGCGATGGAGGCTGCCGCTGATATATGGCAGACTTTGAAGGATATGTACTCAGGCTCGGGCAACCCTATACGGGTCTTCCAACTTCAGAATGAACTCGATAGGGTGGCCCAAGACGACCGTACCATCTCTGAGTAAGCGGCCCTATTTGTCACTGCCACTTTTCTAGCTTGAGGGTATTTTGGTCATTTTCAAAATTTTGGAATTATTTTGGGATTATTATTATTAATTATAATTAATGTGATTTTTAGATGATTTTTAGTGTAATTGATTTGTGCTAGTTTTAGATTTTGACTCATGTTGACTAGGAGACTGTCCTATTGGCTAACCTAGGTCAAGACATCCAGGTTAGGTTAAGAAACCCTAGTGTGACCTAAGTTAGTCATTTTAAGTTCATTAGAATTGGTTTGGGGCAAATTAGAATTAGTTTGGTCTAAGAATGGCTTGTGAAGTCACAAGTCAGAATCATGACTTAAACCAATTAGGACTCAACCAACTAGGCAAAACCCTAGTCCTAGGGCCCTATGGCCGGCCAAGAGACAGCCTCCCCTCTATAAATACTCTCCTAGAATTTAGGGCTAGCCTCCTTGTTAGGGTTTATCAAAAGTTGGAGGAAAGAGGTGAGTTCCATCTTCAAAAATTCCTATTAAATCCAAATTAAATCCTTTTTCCCTCTAATAAATTGCAATATGACCTAAATACCATGTTCTTGCTGTTTGTAATAAGTTTTGACAGGAAGGAATCAATTTGGAGGACTTTGGGTGGTTTGAGGAATCATCCCTTTGAGGCTTTTTGGGAGCTTGTGCACATAGAGGTATAATCCTATCTATTGCTCCTAAAATCTGTTAAAAATCATTTTAGGGAAGCCCTAGCCCTCACCTAACAGTAGGATAGGCTAACCCTAGGTTTTGGACCCATTTCGTGTCCGTATCGGACACGTATCAGGGAGTAGTCTAGGAGTTCGACGAAATGTCTCAAAGGACATTTCGTTCGAGATTTTCGATTCTAAATGAATAGAAAATTAGCCCTAGGTGTCGTCTAAGGATCCCCAGTGTCGTGTGCGGTTTTGTGTGTCGTGTCGAGTCGTAGGGACACGGGAACACGCGAGTCGGGGGCGTGCGCGCAGCACTGTAGCTTCCCTGCTACTCGGGGGCTACTGTGCGCTCATTTCTCCACCTCGACACGTGATTTTTGACATGGAGTTAAGGGAAGTGACTGTGTCACGCCCCAGAATCCGAATACTGGAGAGCGAGGGCAGACATAGCCAGCTACGTATATGAAATGGAATCCATCTCGCTATACGGTCACGGCTGTCTAGATACATGAGGGTTTATCTACAAGCCAACAGTCTCTTAAGGTCAAGAACAAGCCTATTGTCTCAATCACAAGCAAGTAAATAGATGTTACAAGATGTATGATCATTAAATATAAAATAATAAGGCGTCCCAAATATTACATATTCAGCTGATCATGAAGCTAGTCGTTACAAAATGTTAGGACTAGCAAGAGTTCAGTCATACATGATCAACCCTAGGATTTGTTAATCATGTTACAGCCCGTAGGCAAACAGTAAGTAAATGCAATCGAGCTAAACAAGTGCTCGTCAGCTAAACGCCTCAAAAGAATATTTTTACAATAGAGTGGAAGAGCCAAAAATAACCCGTTGCCAGAATTCCTTCTAGTGTTCACCATCTAGCAGGAAGGTCGGTAGATCCTCGGTAGCTGCTCCGAAATCTGGCCACACAAAACCAGCTGGGTCAGACCCCAGAAAGAGCAAGTGCCACAAAGGAGGCTTCACTTAAGAACTAAAACCAGCAATCAACACAGGAATATAAATATAAATAAAATAAGGACTGGAATAAAAGGAAACATATCAGGATGATATACGACGAGATAACCATGGAACTATTCCGATAGCCAGGTTACAACCCGTAAACCAAACAAGGACCGGGGTTGTAACCCTTCGTCTGAACGGAGCTTGGTTTCTCACCATTTATCGGTAAAATAAATACAAGCATTCTGGTCAATCAATAATCTGGAACAGGATCAGGACAAGACTAGACTGGTTAAACTCCATCCAATCACTTCACGGCCAAGCAAGAATTACGGCTTGATACTTTAACTAACTAGGGTTGTCACAAGCCTAATTACTAACAAGATGCAGTGAGATTATTCCACAGCCACAAGCCCTGCAGACCATCCAGGTCACCCAGGTCGAGAGATTAGGGTTGAATTCAGGTGGATACATCGTCCAGGAAACGCATGTACCCTTAAGTAGCTTGAAGGGTGCAACACATGACAGTGTGCTGGAAATGTGCCCTACTCGACGGCAGGCTACAGATCCCAAGCGCGCCCAGGTAACGGGATTGCCTGTAGCTGGAAAATCTCTTCATGACTAATGTATTAATCTAGTTGTTAACCTTAGTCCATTTTAGTAGGTACTCCTGACCGTGGTACTCAGGAGTCCCCTCCTAGACATGATGCAAAATAGGACTGGATTATTTGTACAAGCACAATCGCCTACGGTGTCCAGGTTATTATACAAGTCATGTCATGTCAGGTAGCCGTCGCAACAGCTTATCAGATATAACATGTCAGGTTTATCATGTCAAGTGTTCTTGTCAGGAGTGCGCCACGACGGGCCACTATCAAGTCATGTCAGGTTATTATGTCAGGAGTGCACCACTACGGGTCACTATTACGTCATGCTCAATTATCAATTCCAAACATATTAAGTAAATTCGTGATTATCAAGTTCAGGACAAAAGGCGTAAGGATATAAAATGGACGTTAAATATCTAATAAAATATCAATATACAAGGCTATAGAAGATCAAGGGTAATCAGGCTACGCTCAAGCCAGGCTACGCTCAGGCTAGCGTGCGCTCAGGTCTACGTACGCTCGAGCTAGCGTACCAAAGGTTCCATACACTTCTAATGGGAAGCGTACGCAAGGGTCAGCGTACACAAGGGCACGCTCAAGCTACAGGTCAGCGTACGCTCAAGCAAGCGTACGCTCAAGACTGCTACTAACAGGCACCGTATCAAGGTGAGCGTACGCTCACTAAAGAGCAACGTACGAAGGCTAGCGTACGCTCGCTAAAGAGCAGCGTACGAAGGCTAGCGTACGCTCGCTAAAGAGCAGCGTACAGCTTAGCGACATAAGCTAAAAAGCTAGCTCACTGTTCACTGTCTTCTCCAAATGGCAAGAACAGCAAGAACTCTAAAGTTGAATCTAAGCTTCAACAGTCCATATCTTGGTCAAAACAAGTCCGAATCCAACTTTCCAAAGGTCAAAATTGGGTAGAAGGAGATGCTCTAAAACATGGAACCGTCAAAACTTGAAAACAAGGAAGTTTAATAGATCAAAACCATCAAAATCCGAAAATAGTAAAACTCTAGATCTACAACAATTAAAGCCTCAAAATGGAAAATGACAAGTTCTAATGTGGTTTAGAATAATGAGGAGAAGCTAATGAAACCATCAAAAGGAGTTCTCTTGTGGAAGCAAGTTGCACTTGCCTATGGTGTTCTTGGTTGGTGGAGAAGAGTAATGGTGGGGGAAGGAGAAGTAAATGAGAGTTATGGAGGAGAGAGAAGGTTGGTGGGGATAATAAAGAGGGGGGTTGTGGTGGAAATGAAGGAGAAGCATAGGCTAAGGTGTTCCACCCTTGGCCCATGATGAACCAAGCATTGGGCCGGCCGAACCAAGCCAACCCAAACCGAGAGTAAACAAGCCAAGCCAAACCAAGGAGATATGCAATTACAAGATAAAATACGTATACGTTTTCCAAATACGTAATACGAACAACAGGCATTACAACTCTACCCACCATAAAAGAATTCCGTCCTCGGAATTTAATCAAGAGGCTAGAGGGACAAGAACAAGCTACATTAATCACATGCAAGCTATAACTAGGCAGACAATCACTCATTCAAGTAAGGAATCGAAGGCATGAGGCATAAGAAAGACATTATACCTCACGAGTCAAACAAGTCGGGATATCGCGATCGGATATCATCCTCACGCTCCCACGTTGACTCTCCCAAAGAGTGATGACCCTAAGCAACTCGGACTAACTTGATAGTCTTGTTCTTGAGGATCTTCTCTCTTCGATCCAATATAGACACGGGCCTCTCTTCATACGAAAGGTTGGTACCAACAACCAATTCCGAATGATCCAGGATATGGCTCGGGTCCGGGATATATCGTCGTAATTGGGATACATGGAACACGTCATGCACCTCTCTTAGCGACGGTGGAAGAGCGAGACGATAGGACACATCTCCTACTCGCTCCAAAATGTCAAACGGTCCTATATACCTAGGACTAAGCTTGTCCCGTACGCCGAAACGAATGACGCCACGGTTAGGCGAAATCCTCAGGAATACATGATCGTCGACCAAAAACTCGAGAGGACGCCGATGAGAATTAGCCCAATGGCACTGGCGATCTTGGGCAACTCGAAGAGGATCTCGGACTCTCCTGACCACCTCAACTGTCTGGGCAATCATTTCTGGACCAAGCATCTGTCTCTCTCCAACATCATCCCAGGCTAGCGGGGATCTGCACTTCCTACCATACAGTGCCTCGAACGGTGCCATCTGGATACTGGCCTGAAAACTATTGTTGTACGAGAATTCCACCAGGTGCAAGTGATCTTCCCATGAACCACCGAAGTCAAGTGTGCAAGACCATAACATGTCTTCAAGAGTCTGGATCGTGTGCTCCGACTGGCCATCTGTCTGTGGGTGATATGCTGAACTGAACTGGAGATGAGTTCCCAAACTCTCTTGTAAGCTACGCCAAAAGTGCGACGTAAATTTTGAATCTCGGTCCGAGGTGATACTGACTGGCACACCGTGCAACCTGACAATCTGCCTGAGGTACATCTCCGCTAGCTGAGCCGTCGACTGACCAACTCTAAACGGGAGAAAGTGCGCTACCTTGGTAAGCCTATCCACAATGACCCAAATAGCATCTCTACTAGCTGGGGATCTAGGTAATCCAGTCACGAAATCCATGGTCACATGCTCCCACTTCCATTCTGGAATCGGTAAGGGCTGAAGAAGTCCAGCCGGTCTCTGATGTTCGGCCTTAACCTGTTGGCAAACCAAACACCGAGAGACAAACCGAGCTATCTCCCGCTTCATGCCATTCCACCAGAAGTGCTGACGGATATCACGGTACATCTTCGTACTGCCGGGATGGATGGAATACTGCGAACTGTGCGCCTCTGACATGATCTCCTGTCTGATATCTCCATTGGGTACACAAAGACGCTTACCATGTCGAAGTGTACCATCCTCATGAATACATAACTCTGGTCTTCGTCCTGCCTCATACTCGGCTCTGAGTTGCTGAAGCTTGGAATCTGCCGACTGCGCCTTCCGGATCCTCTCGACTATAGTGGACTGAACTTGCATACTGGCCATCAATGCCACACTGGAAGGGAGAATAACTTCTATACCCATCTTCTGAAGATCTGCTAACAGCTCTGGTTGTGCTGTTAGGAAATAAGCTCCGGCTCTCCTGCTCAATGCATCTGCTACGACATTGGCCATCCCAGGATGATACTGCAGGTTGACATCATAATCCACAAGAAGCTCCAGCCACCTTCTCTGACGCATGTTAAGATCCTTCTGGGTGAAAACATACTTCAGGCTCTTGTGGTCGGTGAAAATCTCCACCCTATCTCCGTATAGGTAGTGCCTCCATAATTTAAGTGCAAACACTACTGCTGCCAGCTCCAAGTCATGGGTTGGGAAATTCTTCTCATGATCACGAAGTTGTCGTAACGCATAAGCTATTACCTTCCCATGCTGCATCAGAACACATCCTAAACCTCTTCCCGAAGCATCACAGTACACTGAGAATCCTCCGGTCCCATCTGGAAGCGTGAGAATAGGAGCTGTTATCAGGCCTCGCTTCAACTGCTTAAAAGAACTCTGACACTCTGCTGTCCAAGCAAACTGCGCATCCTTGCGGGTCAACTGGGTCAATGGTGCTGAAATCCGAGCAAAGTCTGAAACAAATCGTCGGTAATAGCCGGCCAATCCAAGAAAACTACGAACCTCTGCAACTGTACTGGGCACCGGCCATGACTCAATGGCCACGATCTTCTGGGGATCCACTTCTACTCCTCCTCTGGTGATGATATGACCCAAGTACGAAATGTGATCGAGCCAGAACTCGTATTTACTGAACTTGGCATATAACTGGTGCTCTCTGAGGATCTGAAGAACTATATGGAGATGCTGCTCATGCTCCGCCTCACTCTTGCTGTAGACCAGGATGTCATCCAAGAACACGATCACAAACTGATCCAAGTAAGGCATGAAGATGCGATTCATGAGGTCCATGAATACTGTCGGCGCATTGGTTGCTCCAAAAGGCATAACAAGGAACTCCCAATGCCCATATCTCGATCTAAAAGCTGTCTTCGGGATGTCCTGCTCTCTGACTCTGATCTGATGATAACCTGAGCGCAAATCAATCTTCAAGAATACTGATGCCCCTTTGAGTTGATCAAACAAGTCATCTATCCTCGGAAGAGGGTATCTGTTCTTGATTGTCACTGAGTTCAAGGTACGATAATCAACACATAACCTGGACGTACCATCCTTCTTTTTCACAAGAAGCATCGGGGCTCCCCACGGCGATCCACTAGCACGAATAAATCCCTTGGTTCTGAGTTCTTCAATCATCTTGTACAATATCTCCAACTCTGACGGCGCCATCCTGTAGAGTCTCTCTGATACTGGGGCTATCCCGGGAATCAAGTCTACAGTGAACTCGATCTCCCGCTCCGGAGGCATACCTGGAAGCTCCTCTGAAAAAACATCTGGGAACTCATCCACTATCCTGGGCAACTGAACTGCTGCTACTGCCATCCGTAATATCGGAGGAGAAGGCTCAACCTCGCCTCGAGAGAAAGAAAACTCCGGCTCTCCTGGAATGCTAAAAACAACCCTACCAATATAGCAGTCTATCCTAGCATACTGGTTCCTCAACCAATCCATCCCTAATACCACATCATAATCGGCCATCGGGAACTCTATCAATCTAGCGGGGAATTCTCTACCGCTAACTATGATCCGACACGAGGAAAACACTCTATCTACTCCCACAAGTCCGTTACCAGTAAGTATATTAAGCCTTACTGATAATGACTCGGGCTCCAGTCCTATCCGTGTCGCGAATCGTACAGACATAAAAGAATATGATGCACCAGAATCAAATAAAGCTAAAGCTGGAAAGGAGTTGACGAGAATAGTACCTGTCACTACCTCTCCTGGTGCCAATCCTTCTTCCACGGTCATCATCATAGCCTGACCATGCCCTCGGGGTGCTGGTCCCCTCTGCTGAATTCCTCGCTGCCTATTCTGACTCAAGGCCTGGGCTTGTGCATACTGCTGAGGGCTCTGCTGCTGAAATGCCTGGGACTGAGGCGGCAAGGGCCTCATCAATGGATACTGCTGCTGCTGCTGCTGGACTGGTGCTGGTCCTCTCACCGAAGAGCTAGAAAGGTTGGACGATGATAAACAATACCTATTTGGGCAGGATCCAACCCTATGGTCTGGTGCTCCACAAGCCAGACACAATCCCTGTACCCTGCGATAATCTGCCACCACATGGCCTGGCTTCCCACAATGAGAACATCCCACAGCGGAAGACTGCTTCTGCTTCTGCTGCTGAGGGTGCGTCGGAGTGGAATACTGAACCGACGTTACTGAGGCCGCTCACCTCGGAGCTCCAATAGTCAAAGCCCTGGCTGCCGGGGCCGGTGCTGAAGACTGATTCATCTGGCTGTGAGATCTCTTCCGACCTCCGACCCTATCCACAATCCTCTGGGAGGTATACTCATGCCTCCTAGCTGCTCTCAAGACTGCATCAAAAGTCTGATGCTCAAACTGCTCGACTGCCAACAAGATCTCTAGGTGAAGTCCCTGCTGGAACCGCTGGGCTCTATCATACTCGGTTGCCACCAAGGTAGGAGCAAACCGACTGAGTCTGGAAAACTCGGCCGCATATCCGTCGACCGTCCTGCCTTCTTGCTTCAGATTGGTAAACCTCGTCTGCAGATCATACCGAGTCACGGCATCAAAATACTTGGTCTGGAACCTCTCTCTGAACACTGCCCAAGCAATGGGGGCTGCTAATCCAACGGCCTGCGCTGTCCACCAGCTGCGGGCAAGATCTAACAACTGCAGGCGCACAACGGCCACCTTCTCGTTCTCTGGGGTCCTGGCTGCTTCTAGAATCACTTCTGTTCCTGAAGCCATATATCTGCCGCGATAGCATCTTCACTACCGTCAAAGAAGGGAGGGTTCAAGCGCTTAAAGCTGTTGGCCGCGCTGTTCCCTGGATGACCGCCTCTGGTCAAAGCATATGCCACTGCCTATTGCAATGCATCTCCACGACGATCTTGAGAAGCTATCAAGGTCCTGACGAGTCCTACTAATGTGCCATCATCAGGTTCGGCAGGATGAACCGGCTGAACTGGGGGCTCTTCTCCAATAGGCTCGACTCTGGAGGCTACTCCGGAATGCTGGGCTTGATCTCCAGGTTGCTGCTGGTCCGTGGGAGGTGCTCCTCCTTGCGGGTCGGCAGGTCCACGAACAATGCTGCTGAAGAAGATGACATAGGGAACAATAAGGAAGGACCAGGACAGATCAACGATACAAGCATATGATCAGGATAAGAATCCAGGGATTCAGAAGATACGAGCAGAGATCAAGGACGAATATTGATTGAGACATCTATTCGGTAAAACCCTCACATATCTTGATTTATAAGACCTGCATGGGCCACCACTTAAACCATGTCACGCCCCAAAACCAGAATACTGGAGAGCGGGGGCAGACATAGCCAGCTACGTATATGAAATAGAATCCATCTCGCTATACGGTCACGGCTGTCTAGATACATGAGGGTTTATCTACAAGCCAACAGTCTCTTAAGGTTAAGAACAAGCCTATTATCTCAATCACAAGCAAGTAAATAGATGTTACAAGATGTATGATCATTAAATATACAATAATAAGGCGTCCCAAATATTATATATTCAGCTGATCATAAAGCTAGTCGTTACAAAATGTTAGGACTAGCAAGAGTTCAGTCATACATGATCAACCCTAGGATTTGTTAATCATGTTACAGCCCGTAGGCAAACAGTAAGTAAATACAATCGAGCTAAACAAGTGCTCGTCGGCTAAACGCCTCAAAAGAATATTTTTACAATAGAGTGGGAGACCCAAAAATAACCCACTCGTTGCCAGGATTCCTTCTAGTGTTCACCATCTGGCAGGAAGGTCGGTAGATCCTCGGTAGCTGCTCCGAAATCTGGCCACACAAAACCAGCTGGGTCAGACCCCAGAAAGAGCAAGTGCCACAAAGGAGGCTTCACTTAAGAACTAAAACCAGCAATCAGCACAGGAATATAAATATAAATAAAATAAGGACTGGAATAAAAGGAAACATATCAGGATGATATACGATGAGATAACCATGGAACTATTCCGATGGCCAGGTTACAACCCGTAAACCAAACAAGGACCGGGGTTGTAACCCTTCGTCTGAACGGAGCTTGGTTTCTCACCATTTATCGGTAAAATAAATACAAGCATTCTGGTCAATCAATAATCTGGAACAGGATCAGGACAAGACTAGACTGGTTAAACTCCATCCAATCACTTCACGGCCAAGCAAGAATTACGGCTTGATACTTTAACTAACTAGGGTTGTCACAAGCCTAATTACTAACAAGATGCAGTAAGATTATTCCACAGCCACAAGCCCTACAGACCATCCAGGTCACCCAGGTCGAGAGATTAGGGTTGAATTCAGGTGGATACATCGTCCAGAAAATGCATGTATCCTTAAGTAGCTTGAAGGGTACAACACATGATAGTGTGCTGGAAATGTGCCCTACTCGACGACAGGCTACAGATCCCAAGCGCGCCCAGGTAACGGAATTGCCTGTAGCTGGAAAATCTCTTCATGACTAATGTATTAATCTAGTTGTTAACCTTAGTCTATTTTAGTAGGTACTCCTGACCGTGGTACTCAGGAGTCCCCTCCTAGACATGATGCAAAATAGGACTGGATTATTTGTACAAGCACAATCGCCCACGGTGTCCAGGTTATTATACAAGTCATGTCATGTCAGGTAGCTGTCGCAACAGCTTATCAGATATAACATGTCAGGTTTATCATGTCAAGTGTTCTTGTCAGGAGCGCGCCACGACGGGCCACTATCAAGTCATGTCAGGTTATTATGTCAGGAGTGCACCACTACGGGTCACTATAACGTCATGCTCAATTATCAATTCCAAACATATTAAGTAAATTCGTGATTATCAAGTTCAGGACAAAAGGCGTAAGGATATAAAATGGACGTTAAATATCTAATAAAATATCAATATACAAGGCTATAGAAGATCAAGGGTAATCAGGCTACGCTCAAGCCAGGCTACGCTCAGGCTAGCGTGCGCTCAGGTCTACGTACGCTCGAGCTAGCGTACCAAAGGTTCCATACACTTCCAATGGGAAGCGTACGCAAGGGTCAGCGTACACAAGGGCACGCTCAAGCTACAGGTCAGCGTACGCTCAAGCTAGCGTACGCTCAAGACTGCTACTAACAGGCACCGTATCAAGGTGAGCGTACGCTCACTAAAGAGCAGCGTACGAAGGCTAGCGTACGCTCGCTAAAGAGCAGCGTACGAAGGCTAGCGTATGCTCACTAACGAGCAGCGTACGAAGGCTAGCGTACGCTCGCTAAAGAGCAGCGTACGAAGGCTAGCGTACGCTCACTAAAGAGCAGCGTACGAAGGCTAGCGTACGCTCACTAAAGAGCAGCGTACGAAGGCTAGCGTACGCTCGCTAAAGAGCAGCGTACAGCTCAGCGGCATAAGCTAAAAAGCTAGCTCACTGTTCACTGTCTTCTCTAAATGGCAAGAACAGCAAGAACTCTAAAGTTGAATCTAAGCTTCAACAGTCCATATCTTGGTCAAAACAAGTCCGAATCCAACTTTCCAAAGGTCAAAATTGGGTAGAAGGAGATGCTCTAAAACATGGAACCATCAAAACTTGAAAACAAGGAAGTTTAATAGATCAAAACCATCAAAATCCAAAAATAGCAAAACTCTAGATCTACAACAATTAAAGCCTCAAAATGGAAAATGACAAGTTCTAATGTGGTTTAGAATCATAAGGAGAAGCTAATGAAACCATCAAAAGGAGTTCTCTTGTGGAAGCAAGTTGCACTTGCCTATGGTGTTCTTGGTTGGTGGAGAAGAGTAATGGTGGGGGAAGGAGAAGTAAATAAGAGTTATGGAGGAGAGAGAAGGTTGGTGGGGATAATAAAGAGGGGGGTTGTGGTGGAAATGAAGGAGAAGCATAGGCTAAGGTGTTCCACCCTTGGCCCATGATGAACCATACATTGGGCCGGCCGAACCAAGCCAACCCAAACCGAGAGTAAACAAGCCAAGCCAAACCAAGAAGATATGCAATTACAAGATAAAATACGTATACATATTCTAAATATGTAATACGAACAACAGGCATTACAGACTGACACGAGGCTCGCAATGTTTCATGAGTCCTCATGTCGTGTCGGACACGATATTCAGTGTGCACAGGTAAGCTATTGTATGTGTGTGGTGCTGTGTATGTGTTCTGCTTATTAATCATTTTTAAATAATTTTAAATGATGTTTTAATGCTTAGTTAGATCCGAAAAATCATGCTAATCTCTGTTAGTATAGGTTTACATATTGTATGGGTTTAATGATTGTGTTGGCTCGATTTTGGGGTCGAACAGTGCATTCTCTGATACTGTGTGACACTGGTTAATTCCCAGTTTTTCCCAACCTAGTTTAATACTCTTGTGATATGTTTTCAATTGGTTTTTGATCCCCACATATTTCATTTTATGTTAGCTAAGTGTTTCATTCAAAATTTGGGATTTGTATGGTGTATTTTGGATTTTGGTATTCGAGTTGAGTTGGTTTCAACTGTTGTGAACTAATGTTTTTTTTTCTATTTATATGAACTGAGTTTTGTTCCCAGTTTCTTCAACATTTATCTGAAATACTATGATTGATATCTGAGAATCCTTTGTTAGAAGCCTGAGTTCAGTTTTCCCTGTACTGTAAGTAAGTTGGTTGAATCTTCCTATTTTGAAATGTGTTAACTGTTGAACTTGGATTCAATGTTCTTCCTTTTGATTTTTGAGAATTAGGCTATGTCTTTTAAGACTGTTTTGAATGGGACATTGGGTTGAAATCCCAGTTCCTTGAATAAACCTGAGTTCCAGTTCTTTTGAACTATGTTAATTGATCATTAACCTGGGAATTTAATGCTAGGATTGATCTTTTGAGAAATTGACATGGAATGTAAACTTGAGAATAGTTTAACTATATGGTTTGGTTGTAAACTAATTTTTCCTTTTTTCCTTGATTCTGAGTTTGAAGTATTTAAAAACCTGAGATGGGATGTTCCTGGCATTACAAAACCTGAGTTAAACCCTCAATGCACTGTAAAATTGAGTTAAGGGGCATTGGTTGGTTATTAACTGATTTTATTGTCCTTCCATTTGACTGAACTGAGTTATAGATGTGATTTATAGGTCTAAACTGTATTCCTGAAATTTCTCACTGTTTTACTTTTTGACACTACACACAAGTCACACACTGTTAGTTTTTGTCACTGTTTTCCATTCCTTGTTTCACAAGCTCTTCATACACACATACACATGTTCACATGAGTTTTGCCCTCACTCCCTATGTGTATATATATATATAAGCCTTGTTATATATATACAAGCTTCCCTATATATGTGTATTTGTGTTTATATATATATATGATATATATGGTGTCATGTTATTGGGTTATTATGTGTTATGATAGAGTGTGAACATAGGGCATGGGTGTATTGGTATAGTGACTATAGGATGGGTGTTTTCTTAATAGACTATTAGACATAGACATGTCTTGTGGTTGTGTTAGGCATGTTTAGGCATGGTATGCCTAGGAGAACCTAGAGTAGACTTGTTATAACTTAGAATAACTTGCTCGACCTAGATTAGACTAGTTTGACCTAGATTAGACTAGTTTAACCTAGATTAGACTTGGTTGACCTAGTTTGACTTCTAGGGTTGACCAGAGTTGACCAAGAGTTGACTTTGGTCTAGATTGACCTAGTTTCATGTAGAATGCATTAATTTGCATTGTATTATCATTGTAGACTCATAGTGACTCGTACTGTTCTATAGGAGACAGATACCCCTCCTCGGACAGTATACTTTCTCCAGATTCTCAGGATACAGGCGAGTACATTCTCTGATCATTTCATATCCTGCATTAGGAGTATATTTCCTGCTTTAGATTACTATACATGATGCTGACACGTCGGAAACACGGATTAGTACTATATGGATCTTGTTCTGCGATGTTATCCCCTTAGCGGATACATCGGGTATTCGTGTTCGTGGACTTTATCATGAGCATCGTGTACTCCTTGTGTTCGTGCTTTTCGTGTACAAATCGTGTGAAATCGTGTATACTCATGTGCTCACATGATCTCGTGTGCGACTATACTTCGTGTGCAATAACATATCATAGCTGGATCCTTGTGTATTGATTGGGGCGGGGAGTAGAAGTGGTTATGTAATCAATCCAGTAGATTACTCGTGTACAACCTCTGTAGATTACTCGTGTACAATATCGTGTCGTCTACATAACCATCTTGTGCTCTGAATTACTAGACACTGCTAGTCCTTTATATACTGTAGCTATTTATTTATAGTTCTTCCTGTTTATCATGATATTCCTTCAATTTCTTGTATTTTACTCTATAGCATGATTATATATCCTGACCTGCTATGATTTGTTGAGATGTACTGTGCTCGCTCCTGTCCTGACTGGACCTGTTGAAATATTACAGAGGACAAGGCTGAGGCGTTCTACCCTACTTACTACGGTGCTACACTAGACGAGTGCCTGGACTTGGACCAGCAGCAGGAGCCACTAGCTGTAGATGATACTCCTTTAGACTAGGACTGTCTTTTCTATTCTGGATTACTGTATTAGACTTTGAGATATTCTGGGATGTACTATTTTAGACACTTAGAATTCTGGATTGTATCTCTGTGTTTCTCTGTTCTGGATATTATTTTATCTTTCATTATCAATCTATCTTACCTGTTCTACCTTAGCTGTGGTTGAGTTTATATTCTGTTATGTCACCCCCATCCGGGGAGTATAACTGTTTTACCTTCAATTGTTAGTTGTTGTGATCTAGGACAGCGTTCTACCGCCGATACTACGGCGTAGGCTGGACGTACCCACGTCTCGTGCCCTTACTCTAGGGTGCGGGTCGTGACACATTTTTAGTGGTGGCCCATGCAAGTCTAGGATATAAGTGTAGTGGTATTCGAACTAGAATATCGCTGCAGCCTGCAGTAGAAATTAGCATATATTTTTTTTGAAGGTACTCAATCACACTAGGAAAATTCCTTATCAGATTCCGTATATCTATTTTTCTGCTTATTGTCTTCCTTAGAAATTTAAATTGTCCTCCTTTGATTTTTCGACTCATTCTCAGTAATTGCTTCTTGTTTGATCTGTGTCTCCAGGATGGTTGAGACGCGATCGCATTGCCCCGTGACGGAAGAGGCTGGAGAGGGGTCTGCCACCTCTCGTGTCCATCATCCAGCTCCCGGTGCCATAGGGCCAGTGCAGCCCTCAGGAGTGGGATTTCTGCCACTTTTGGAGGAGCACCTCCAGCAGTCAGGAGGCCAGTTGTGATTCCAGAGATCCTTCCCACGCAGCAGCCTCCGCCTGCGGGGATGGTAGATGCTGCCCATCTCTTATCCTTCCTGGAGAGGATTCTGGAGTCCTCGCACCAGCGGGATCAGAGGCAGACTGCAGACTTCACGCAGGGGATTGATGAGGCGCACCAGCTGGTACGTACGACTGTTGAGATGGTGAAAGGTCAGGGGACTCAGCAGCAGCCCCGTCGGAGGGAGAAGGATATTCAGGACTTCCAAAAGATGCACCCTCGGGAGTTCTTGGGCACGGAGGGCATTCACTATGCCGATGACTGGATTGAGCACATAGAGGAGATCTTCCGACTGACGGAGATACCAGTTCGGCTTCATATTGAGGCAGCGGGCAGCCAGATGCAGGATTTGGCTCGTGCATGGTACCAGACTGATCCCAGAGTGGGGGTAGAGGGCCAGACTTGGGCCCGATTCAAGGAGCTGTTCAAGGAGTAGTTCTTTCCCGATGTAGCCTTGGGTGGGATCTAGGCGCAGTTCGAGGCTCTGGTTCAGGGGAACCAGACAGTTGCTGAGTATGCCGGGAAGTTCTGTCGACTGGCCCGGTTTATTGATGATATGACAGAGAAGACCAAGGCGAGGAAGTTTCGCCGAGGTTTGATTAGGAAGATTCGGTCGCTGACTAAGAGCGACCGGAATGCTACTTTTGTTGAGATTTATTCTGGGGCCATGGCGGCAGAGGACGACCTGGGACTGAGGCAGAAGAGAGGTCGCAACTTTCAGTCAGACAGTAGCAGTCAGGGGCAGGCCAAAAGGCCTCATTTCCAGCAGCAATTTCAGCAACAGAGGCCAGTGCAGCAGTTTCAGCAGCAGGGCTGTGCACCTTTCCAGCAGGTACAGCACCAGCATCAGAGGGGGCAGCAGGCACCCAGGCAGCAGGCTATTAGTTGCTCTTTCTGCAAGAAGCCTGGGCACAAGTGGGACGAGTGCAGGAAGAGACTCGGCAGATGCTTGATGTGTGGATCAGCAGACCATCAGATGCGAGAGTGTCCAGTTGCGTCGGCGCGTCCGGTACCAGGAGGAGCTGGGGCAGCCAAGGCTCCAGCAGGCCAGCAGAGGGGACCAGCCCTGCAGACCCAGCAGCAGAGGTTCCAGCAGCACCAGCAGCAGACACGGGGTGGACAGCAGGGGCGAGCTTTTGCCATGGCAGCTGAGGATGCTGAGGTCATCGAAGAGCTGATAGCAGGTTCGATTCTTCTCGACTCCCTTCCAGCATTTGCACTCTTTAATTCCGGGGCTTCCCACAGCTTTGTGTCTTATCGTATGCTATTAGACACAGTTTGATTTCGGAACCATTGCCTAGGACCTGCAAGATCACGACCGGGGGTGGGGTCATCCTCGTGGGTGATGTTTGCAGAGGGTGGAGTGTTATATTGGAAGGCCGAGAGTTGGGGGTGAGTCTACTAGTCATGCCATTACCGAACTACGACATTGTATTAGGTATGGACTGGCTGAGTAGACACCACGCCCGTATTGATTACCGTGGGGGTAGAGTTTTGTTCGGGGCGCCAGGAGAGCCAGAGTTTTAGTACACCCGACGGCAGGCAGAGCAGGACGGCGGAGTCTTTTGTGGAGCGTCAGTCGAGGAGAAGGTGGCTCCACATCCCTTGATCGCAGAGTTTATGGACATGTTTCCAGAGGAGTTGCCAGGGCTTCCACCGGACAGAGATGTAGAGTTCTCGATAGACTTGGTTTCCGGTGCGGAACCAATATCCCAGCATGTCTATCGAGTGAACAACAGCGAGTTAGTGGAGCTGAAGAAGCAGGTGGATGAGCTACAGGACAAGGGCTTCATTCGCTCGAGTTCTTTACCTTGGGGTGCACCGGTACTCTTCGTACCGAAGAAGGATGGGTCGGTACGGATGTGTATCGACTACAGGGCACTTAACAACCTGACGATCAAGAACAGATACCCACTGTCGCAGATCGATGATTTGTTTGATCAATTGAGCGGAGCTCGGGTGTTTTCCAAGATTGATTTGTGGTCAGGCTATCACCAGGTGAAGGTGAAGAAGGAGGATATTCCCAAGACCGCCTTCAGGATGCGGTATGGGCAGTTTGAGTTCTTGGTTATGCCGTTTGGGCTAACCAATGCTCCAGCAGTGTTTATGAACCTAATGAACAAGGTGTTCCACCAGTACTTGGACAAGTTCGTGGTGGTGTTCATTGATGATATCTTGATATATTCTAAGACGGAGGAGGAGCACGAGGAGCATCTGCGGATAGTGCTGGAGACTCTCAGGCAGGAGCAGCTTTATGGGAAACTCTCCAAGTATGAGTTTTTCTTGGACCGGGTAGACTTCTTGGGGCATGTGGTGACTGGAGATGGTATCTCAGTTGACCCCAAGAAGATAGTAGCAGTTGAGGCTTGGGCAGCGCCGACTTCAGTGGCAGAGATCAGGAGTTTCCTGGGGCTGGCAGGGTACTATCGGAGATTTGTACAGGATTTCTCCCGGGTTGCAGAGCCGTTGACACGGTTGACCCAGAAGGATACTGAATATGTTTGGTCAGAGGAGTGTCAGGCAGCTTTTGATGAGTTGAAGAAGCGGCTTACGACAGCTCCGATTCTGACATTGCCTTCAGGATCGGGTGGATTCACTATTTATAGTGATGCTTCAGGGAAGGGGCTGGGTTGTGTCTTGCAGCAGCATGGGAAGGTGATTACCTATACTTCTAGGCAATTACGTCCCCATGAGAAGAACTACCCTACCCATGACCTGAGCTGGCGGCAATGATTTTTGCTTTGAAGTTATGGAAGCACTATCTGTATGGCGAGAGGGTGGAGATCTTCACAGACCACAAGAGCTTGAATTATGTGTTCACTCAGAAGGAGTTGAACATGAGGCAGCACAGGTGGCTTGAGCTGATGAAGGACTTTGATATCGCACTCCAGTATCACCCGAGGAAGGCCAACGTGGTTGTCGATGCCTTGAGTAGGTATCCGACAGCCATGTGTTTGACTATGGATCGGCACCTGCTTGCAGATTTGGAGAGCCTTGGGATAGAGGTGATTGTGCCCGGAGTGCAGATGCAGTTATGGGGCCTTCAGATGCAGTCGGACTTAATGGACAGGATCAAGGCGACACAGTTTGATGATGTGGCTCGGCGGTGTGTCCGAGAGCAGATCAGTATGGGAGTGGAGGATACTAAGTTCTCACTTGTAGAGGATGGTGCCCTGAGGCACGGTGCCAGGTTATGTGTGCCCAGCGGGGAGCTCAGAGAGCAGATTATGTAGGAGGCTCACAGATCGCAGTACTCTATACATCCTGGTGCCAACAAGATGTACAGGGATCTGCGAGAGCATATCTGGTGGTACGAGATAAAGAGGGAGGTGTCCAACTTCGTAGCTAGATGCTTAATCTGTCAGCAGGTCAAGGCTGAGAGACAGAGGCCTGGAGGATTATTGCAGCCGCTGCCCATTCCAGAGTGGAAGTGGGAGCATATTACCATGGACTTTGTATCAGGATTGCCCCGTACACCAGGAGGAAAAGACGCGATTTGGGTCATCGTTGACAGGTTGACCAAATCGGCCCACTTCTTGCCATTCAAGGTGGGTACGTCTACAGAGAGGCTGGCGGAGTTGTATATGAGGCAGATAGTCAGGATTCACGGAGTTCCCGTCAGCATAGTCTCAGATCGGGATAGCCGCTTTACTTCCCATTTCTGGAGGAGTCTGCAGACTAGCTTGGGCACTCAGCTCAAGTTCAGTACTGCATACCACCCCCAGACAGACGGACAGTCAGAGAGGACTATTCAGACCCTTGAGGATATGCTGCGGACGTGCGTCCTGGATTTTGGAGGTTCCTGGGAGGATCACCTATATTTGGTGGAGTTTGCTTACAACAACAGTTTTTAGGCCAGCATTGAGATGTCACCGTTTGAGGCTCTGTACGGGCGTAGGTGTCATACACCCTTATCTTGGGATGATATTGGAGAGCGAGCTTTACTGGGACCAGAGATGGTTGTTGAAGCAGCCGAGAAGGTGAAGCTCATCAGGGACAGACTTCGCGTGGCGCAGGACAGACATCGGCACTGGGTCGATAGCCACCGGAGGCCGCTGGAGTTTGAGGTACAGATTTAGAGCTAAGATTAGAAGTAGGTTGTTTTGTTTTGTTTGATTGATCATGTTTGATTTTTTTAGTAACTTGAGACCTTGCTTGTGATTAGGTTGGAGACATGGTTTTTCTGCGAATATCTCCGACTCGTGGTACGATACGTTTTGGTGGAGGTGGGAAGCTTAGCCCGCGCTTCATCGGCCCTTTCGTTATCTGCGAGAGAGTCGGTGACGTGGCATACAGGCTAGACTTGCCACCTGCACTAGTGGGTACCCACAACGTATTCCATGTATCACAGTTGAGACGATACGTGGCTGACCCTAGCCATGTGCTCGATCACTCGGAGATAGAGGTTGGACCTACTCTCAGTTATCCAGAGCAGCCTGTGGAGATTCTGGATCGCCGAGAGAAGGTATTGAGGAACCAGGTGATATCCTTGGTACGCGTCGCATGGAGGCATCATTCTCCAGGAGAGTCTACCTGGGAGCGGGAGGATGAGATGCGCGAGCGGTACCCCTATCTTTTTGGACCTTAAGGTATACTTTTCTATCCTTCTTAGCAGTTAGTTTCGCCTTTTAATTTCGAGGACGAAATTATTTTAAGGTGGGTAGATTTGTCACTGCCACTTTTCTAGCTTGAGGGTATTTTGGTCATTTTCAAAATTTTGGAATTATTTTGGGATTATTATTATTAATTATAATTAATGTGATTTTTAGATGATTTTTAGTGTAATTGATTTGTGCTAGTTTTAGATTTTGACTCATGTTGACTAGGAGACTGTCCTATTGGCTAACCTAGGTCAAGACATCCAGGTTAGGTTAAGAAACCCTAGTGTGACCTAAGTTAGTCATTTCAAGTTCATTAGAATTGGTTTGGGGCAAATTGGAATTAGTTTGGTCTAAGAATGGCTTGTGAAATCACAAGTCATAATCATAACTTAAACCAATTAGAACTCAACCAACTAGGCAAAACCCTAATCCTAGGGCCCTATGGCCGGCCAAGAGACAGCCTCCCCTCTATAAATACTCTCCTAGAATTTAGGGCTAGCCTCTTTGTTAGGGTTTATCAAAAGTTGGAGGAAAGAGGTGAGTTCCATCTTCAAAAATTCCTATTAAATCCAAATTAAATCCTTTTTCCCTCTAATAAATTGCAATAGAACCTAAATACCATGTTCTTGCTGTTTGTAATAAGTTTTGACAGGAAGGAATCAATTTGGAGGACTTTGGGTGGTTTGAGGAATCATTCCTTTGAGACTTTTTGGGAGCTTGTGCACATAGAGGTATAATCCTATCTATTGCTCCTAAAATCTGTTAAAAATCATTTTAGGGAAGCCCTAGCCCTCACCTAACAGTAGGATAGGCTAACCCTAGGTTTTGGACCCATTTCGTGTCCGTATTGGACACGTATCAGGGAGTAGTCTAGGTGTTCGACGAAATGTCTCAAAGGACATTTCGTTCGAGATTTTCGATTCTAAATGAATAAAAAATTAGCCCTAGGTGTCGTCTAAGGATCCCCAGTGTCGTGTGCTATTTTGTGTGTCGTGTCGAGTCGTGATGACACGGGAACACGCAAGTCGGGGGCGTGCGTGCGACACTGTAGCTTCCCTGCTACTCGGGGGCTGCTGTGCGCTCATTTCTCCACCTCGACACGTGATTTTTGACATGGAGTTAAGAGAAGTGACTGACATGAGGCTCGCAAAGTTTCACGAGTCCTCGTGTCGTGTCGGACACGATATTCAGTGTGCACATGGAAGCTATTGTATGCGTGTGGTGCTGTGTATGTGTTCTGCTAATTAATCGTTTTTAAATAATTTTAAATGATGTTTTAATGCTTAGTTAGATCTTAAATATCATGCTAATCTCTGTTAGTATAGGTTTACATATTGTATGGGTTTAATGATTGTGTTGGCTCGATTTTGGGGTCGAACAGTGCATTCTCTGATGCTGTGTGACACTGGTTAATTCCCAATTTTTCCCAACCTAGTTTAATACTCTTATGATATGTTTTCAATTGGTTTTTGATCCCCACATGTTTCATTTTATGTTAGCTAAGTGTTTCATTCAAAATTTGGGATTTGTATGGTGTATTTTGGATTTTGGTATTCGAGTTGAGTTGGTTTCAACTGTTGTGAACTAATATTTTTTTTTTTGTTTATATGAACTGAGTTTTGTTCCCAGTTTCTTCAACATTTATCTGAAATACTGTGATTGATATCTGAGAATCCTTTGTTAGAAGCCTGAGTTCAGTTTTCCCTGTACTGTAAGTAAGTTGGTTGAATCTTCCTATTTCGAAATGTGTTAACTGTTGAACTTGGATTCAATGTTCTTTCTTTTGATTTCTGAGAATTAGGCTGTGACTTTTAAGACTGTTTTGAATGGGACATTGGGTTGAAATCCCAGTTCCTTTAATAAACCTGAGTTCCAGTTCTTTTGAACTATGTTAATTGATCATTAACCTGGGAATTTAATGCTAGGATTGATCTTTTGAGAAATTGACATAGAATGTAAACTTGAGAATAGTTTAACTATATGGTTTGGTTGTAAACTGATTTTTCCCTTTGTCCTTGATTCTGAGTTTGAAGTATTTAAAAACCTGAGATAGGATGTTCCTGGCATTACAAAACCTGAGTTAAACCCTCAATGTACTGTAAAACTGAGTTAAGGGGCATTGGTTGGTTATTAACAGATTTCATTGTCCTTTCATTTGACTGAACTGAGTTATAGATGTGATTTATAGGTTTAAACTGTATTCCTGAAATTCCTCACTGTTTTACTTTTTGATACTACACACAAGTCACACACTGTTAGTTTTTGTCACTATTTTCCATTCCTAGTTTCACAAGCTCTTCACACACACATACACATGTTCACATGAGTTTTTCCCTCACTCCCTATGTGTGTATATATATATATATATATATATATATATATATATATATAAGCCTTGTTATATATATACAAGCTTCCCTATATGTGTATTTGTGTTTATATATATATATATGATATATATGGTGTCATGTTATTGGGTTATTATGTGTTATGATAGAGTGTGAACATAGGGCATGGGTGTATTGGTATAGTGACTATAGGATGGGTGTTTTCTTAGTAGACTATTAGACATAGACATGTCTTGTGGTTGTGTTAGGCATGTTTAGGCATGGTATGCCTAGGAGAACCTAGAGTAGACTTGTTATAACTTAGAATAACTTGCTAGACCTAGATTAGACCAGTTTGACCTAGATTAGACTAGTTTGACCTAGATTAGACTTGGTTAACCTAGTTTGACTTCTAGGGTTGACCAGAGTTGACCAAGAGTTGACTTTGGTCTAGATTGACCTAGTTTTATGTAGAATGCATTAATTTGCATTGTATTATCATTGTAGACTCATAGTGACTCGTACTGTTCTATAGGAGACAGACACTACTCCTCGAACAGTATACTTTCTCCAGATTCTCAGGATACAGGCAAGTACATTCTCTGATCATTTCATATCCTGTATTAGGAGTATATTTCCTGCTTTAGATTACTATATATGATGCTGACACGTCGGAAACACGGATTAGTACTATATGGATCTTGTTCTGCGATGTTATCCCCTTAGCGGATACATCGGGTATTCGTGTTCGTGTACTTTATCATGAGCATCGTGTACTCCTTGTGTTCGTGCTTTTCGTGTACAAATTGTATGAAATCGTGTATACTCATGTGCTCACATGATCTCGTGTGCGACTATACTTCGTGTGCAATAACATATCATAGCTGGATCCTTGTGTATTGATTGGGGCGGGGGAGTAGAAGTGGTTATGTAATCAATCCAGTAGATTATTCGTGTACAACCTCTGTAGATTACTCGTGTACAATATCGTGCCGTTTACATAACCATCTTGTGCTCTGAATCACTAGACACTGCTAGTCCTTTATATACTGTAGCTATTTATTTACAGTTCTTCCTGTTTATCATGATATTCCTTCAGTTTCTTGTATTTTACTCTATAGCATGATTATATATCCTGACCTGCTAAGATTTGTTGAGATGTACTGTGCTCGTTCCTGTCCTGACTGGACCTGTTGAAATATTACAGAGGACGAGGCTGAGGCGTTCTGCCCTACTTACTACGGTGCTACACTAGACGAGTGCCTGGACTTGGACCAGCAGCAGGAGCCACTAGCTGTAGATGATACTCCTTTAGACTAGGACTGTCTTTTCTATTCTGGATTACTGTATTAGACTTTGAGATATTCTGGGATGTACTATTTTAGACACTTAGAATTCTGGATTGTATCTCTGTGTTTCTCTGTTCTGGATATTATTTTATCTTTCATTATCAATCTATCTTACCTGTTCTACCTTAGCTGTGGTTGAGTTTATATTCTGTTATGTCACCCCCATCCGGGGAGTATAACTGTTTTACCTTCAATTGTTAGTTGTTGTGACCTAGGACAGCGTTCTACCGCCGACACTACGGCGTAGGCTGGACGTACCCACGTCTTGTGCCCTTACTCTAGGGTGCGGGTCGTGACACTATTGAAGAAGTACTGGTCTGATCTGGATCGCTATGATCCTCTTGGGATGGAAGATGCACAAGTCGAACCGACATTTATGAAGTATTTTCAGACGTTCCTGGCTTATATTTCACGATAGCGAATGATAAAGTTCGTGAAGGGGCTCAACCCTGTGTTTGAGCAGAAAAGAAATATTCTCCTGTCCCAACCCACGTTTCCAGCCTTGGAGCAAGCTATAGCTGTCATGACACAGGAAGAAGCTCGATTGAAGTTGATACCCAATAAGGGCTCCTTCCAAGGGGACCAAGTCGCGGTTGAGAAGTCTGCCCTTGCTGCTTTCACTCAGCCTCCATCTGTGAGTGGTGTGTGCCACAACTGTGGTTAACTCCGGACATTACATCCAATTTTGTCCAAAACCCCTACGAAGTCAGTTTAGTGATCGCGGACGGGGACGTGGAGGACGTCATGGTGGTAGAGGAGGATATGCTGGTAGAAGGGAAGATTATTTTGGAGGACACAAAGCACATCTAGCGGAGGAAGGGTGAGAAAATCAACTGGCAAAAATAACCCCGCTTTAGCGGGAGTTCCTTGCGAAGTTGCGAGGCACAAAGCTGGGTTCGGCCGACTGTCATGTCACTCCTGGGGTGTCATCTACCTCGGAGGATCACATCACTTGCTTTGTCCAACCCAGCACAGGTATACCTGCATGTGCTCTTGCATCTGTCCATCAGCCAGGTTTGATTATGGACTATGGGGCATCTCGCCATGTCACGGGGTCCCGTGGTGAGTTTCAAGACTATACTCACATACCATTGCCGGAGAGTATTCAGACTGCTGATGGTAACTCTAGACCTGTAATGGGTAAAGTCACTATCGCATGCACCCCTTCCCTTACTCTCAACAATGTCTTACATTCTCCTTCTTTTTCTGTCAATCTTATATCTATTAGTGCCATTATCCTTGATCTAAACTGTATTGTTTTCTTTAACATTCCTAAGGTAACTTTTTAGGAGAAGGGGACAGGACGACGACTAGGGACTGGCAAATGGCATAAGGGGCTATGGTACTTGGATATGACCGGACTGGACAAAGCATTGGCATCTCTAGTAGCAGACGCACAACCGGACGCTTCACGTAGCAGTGTAGAAGACGAATTGCTCCTCCATCACCAGCGTGTCGGGCATTCTTCTTTTAAAGTTATTAGTCGAATGTATCCGTCCTTATATCAAAGGGCTAATAAAGAGAAGTTATTTTATAATGCTTGTGAGTTGGAAAAACATACCAGAAGCTCGTATGTGAGCTCCGAGAATAGAAGTTCAGCTGTATTTGACATGATACATTCGGACATATGGGGCCTTTGTCCTACAACCGGTATTAATGGTTTTCAATGGTTCGTCACTTTTATTGATTGTTATACTCGCGTGACTTGGGTCTACCTTATGAAGAATAAAAGTGACGTCTTTGAGGCATTTCGAGATTTTTATCGCCGGATAGAAACACAATATGGCACTAAAATTAAGTGCGTACGGTCTGACAATAGAACGGAGTATACTAATAAGAAGGTTGCTGAGTATTTATCCACTCATGGAATACTACACCAAACTTCATGTGCCTATACACCGGCATAAAATGGTGTGGCCGAACGGAAGAACAGACACCTGATGGAGGTCGCACGGACGATGATGCTGGCTATGAATGTCCCTAAATACTTATGGGAACAAGCTGTCTTGACGGCCTCTTATCTCATCAACAGAATGTCATCTCAGGTATTGGACTGGAAGACACCGTTAGAAATGCTTACTGGTGTAACCACTTACACAGTTCCACCAAAAGTATTTGGGTGTATGTGTTTTGTCCAAGATAATAGGCCGGGAGTTGGTAAACTGGATCCTAAAGCGGTTAAATGTGTCTTTGTCGGGTACACGGCGACTCAGAAGGGATATGCATGTTGGAGCCCGGTTGAGCGGAAACTGTTTGTAAGCATTGACGTTACATTCCGAGAACTGGAACCATACTATGGTTCATATGAACGTTCAGCATTTGGTGACACACCTAACATGGAGGGTGTTAGACGTGAGGGGGAGAGAATAAGCCCAAACGTGGTAGTCGGATCGGTCCCTTGCTCGGTCGTAGAGAACTGGACGAAAGAGGAAGATAGCAGTGACTCCGATGAAGAAGACGATACATATGTTACGCAGAGGGAGAAGCCGTGCCCAGTGTCAGTGCCTACTGTACCAAGTCCAGTGCCTACCATACCAAGTCCCTCGTCTACTCCTGCCCCGGCTCTTGAAGATGTTGCCCCGCACTGAATCACTCTGATTCCGATGTGGATCTCTCTGACTCTGATGGTATGTCCTCTCCACCACTTATTACTCCTTTAAGGAGATCTTTTCGCATCAATACGGGTAAGGCTCCTCGTCGTTATGATGATTATGAACATGACATTACCAACTTCTTATCTTATTCTAACATTTCTCGAAATTATCGAGCCTTCATTGCATCGTTACACTCTACTTCTTTTTTCAAGTGTTAGCAGGAAGCAAAGAAAAATCTAAGGTAGAAAGCTGCAATGATGGAAGAACTTGGGGCACTAGAGAAAATAAGACATGGAAGCTGGTTCCATTACCCGAAGGGAAGAAAGCTGTGGGATGCAAATGGGTGTACACAGTAAAGGAGACGCCAGAAGGAAAAGTAGAACGGTACAAGGTGAGGTTGGTTGCAAAAGGATACACACAATCATATGGCATTGACTATGATGAGACGTTTGCCCCAGTAGCAAAAATGAGCACGGTAAGAACTCTGCTATCCATTGCAGCAAATTATAGGTGGAAGCTATACCAGTTAGATGTGAAAAATGCCTTTCTCCATGGGGACCTGCAAGAAGAAGTATACATGGAACCTCCGCCAGGGTGCTATGTGACAGAATCAGACGGAGGAACGTTGTATGGTAAAGTGTGTAAACTAAAGAAGTCACTATATGGACTCAAGCAATCTCCTCGAGCCTGGTTTGACAGATTCAGAAAGGATGTTACAGGCATAGGGTACCATCAAACAAATACAGATCATACGGTCTTTCTCCAGCATACAAGTGGCCACATTACAATACTTGCTGTATATGTGGATGATATAATAATCACTGGTGATGATAAAGTCGAGATTACTAAGCTGAAGTCAAAACTCGCGAAGGAGTTTGAGGTGAAGGATTTAGGAGTGATAAGGTATTTTCTGGGTATCGAGGTGTGTGACGGCGAACAAGGAATTATTCTCTCACAGAGAAAATATGCACTAGATCTGCTAAAGGAGACAGGGATGCTGGGATCAAAGCAGCAGTAACTCCAATTGACCAGAAGTACAAGTTGGAAGCAGAAGCAGGAGAGACTGTTGATCGTAAAAGGTATTAAAGACTTGTAGGAAGATTGATTTATCTGGGGCACACTTGCCGGGATATCTCATTTACGGTGAGTGTAGTGAGCCGCTACATGCATGATCCAAAAATGGGTCATATGGAAGCAGTGTTTCAGATCTTGAGATATCTGAACGGGACGCCGAGAAAAGGACTATGGTTCAAGAAGAGTGGACATATAGAAGTTGAGGGATACTGCAATGCAGATTGGGCAAGCTGCATAGACGACAGAAGGTCTACCATGGGGTACTGTGTTTTTGTAGGAGAAAACCTAGTCTCATGGAGAAGCAAAAAACAGCCAATGGTAGCACGTTCGACAGCTGAAGCATTATACAGGACAATAGCTCTGGGAGTGTCAGAGTTGCTACGGGTAAGAGCACTGCTGACAGAGTTGAAGCTGGATAAGGGAGCACCATTACATCTTCTGAGCGATAGTCAAGCTGCAATAAGTATAGCTAACAATCCAGTTCAGCACGACAGAACAAAGCAAATCGAGATCGATCGATTCTTCATCAAGGAGAAGCTGGAACAAAGGATACTGAAGATTGACCATGTTCGCTCAGAAGAACAAGTTGCAGACTGTCTGACTAAGGGTCTTAGTTCATTGAGTCTGTCAAAGCTATGTAACAAGATAGGGATGATTAATATCTATCGCCCATCTTGAGGGGGAGTATTGAGAACTAATAAGGGACTTTAGTCCCACATCGGAAGTTGTATTGTGAAGAGGAGGTGTACTCTCTATAAGTAGTGGAATGAGCCCATCAATAAAATTATCTGAGAAATTCCACTCATTTCAACTATATATATATATATATATATATATATATATATATATATATATATATATATATATATATATATATATAAGTAAGGGATTGGCATCCCCTTTTTTCGGCCACATGAGGGCCACATGCCTCCATAGTAACCATTTGGGTTAGTGGTCAATGACGTGCACACACACACACACACACACACACACACACACACACACACACACACACACATATATATATATATATATATATATATATATATGTATGTATATATATATATATATATATATATATATATATATATATATATAAGAGAAAGTATGAGTGGTAACCCAGGCAATTTCGACCCTCCATCAGCCTTCTCTCTCCTTTTAATCTCTCCCTCGCAACCTCCTCCTCCATTTTCGGTCGTGCCTCCTAGCCTTCCCCTCCCCTCTCCTTCTTGATGTCTGTGTGTGATGATGGGTGGACAGCAGCTGCTAGTCGACAGAAAGGGAGGAGCTTGAAGGGAATTTTTGGGGTAACCAAGCGAATTCCCCTATCTAGACGTCTAACGATGGGTAGGACTACTCCTTCCAAGCTTTCGACGGGGCCTCGAAACATGTTCGTATCCAGCTAAGTCTCCCGCTTTTGCGACTGGACCTGCCCCCCAAGTGTTCGTGAATATGTCACATAGGGCCCCTGTTCCGTTTAAGATATTCAGCCTTCTTCTGATCCCTTGGGCAGACATATGCAAGCCTGGAATGATTTGGGAAGAGTTCATTATATAATACATCAAGAAAAAGTACGTCCTAAGGAGGAAGGTGGTGGAGTGAACCAAGGACCACCTTACTGAAATGAAGGAATACTGGAAGAACACCATCATCCTCTACATCATGGGTGCTAAACCTTTCTTTGGTCAATCAGAGGCTTCGCCCTCAGAATGTGGCAGCCGAAAAGTAGAATAGAATTTTTTTAGAGAGATTGGGTTCTACTTTATTACGTTTGTTCTTACATAGGACATTGGTAGAGTCCTTCAAAATGACCATTGGACGTTTGATGGGGGCTTGAAGTTTTGAGAAGATCGAACCCTTCCTATAACTTTGAAAAGAGATCGTTTAGCTTCGTTGTCCATATCAATCACTCCATGGCTCTCCCCTCAACTGTTGAGTACTCCGACCATCATGAAGATGGCCCGTCTCATAGGAAAGCCTCTTTGAACCAACTTTCCTATGGATTGCAGGGAACAAGGCACTTGCTCAACTTTTGTAGAAATAAATGTGATTGACTCTTTTGTCAGACAAGTTGGAGATCATGCTCCAAGCAGGAGATATTATTCTAAAAAGTTGAATATGGATGGATCCTGCCATGTTGCTGAAATTGTCAGAGCTTTGGCCGCATCCCTTCTCAATGCCCTGACAACACTACCAAAATATGATGATTTAGCGACATTATTAGCGATGTCATAAACATCGCTAATATTAATTAGTTTAGCGACTCAAATAGACGATGTCATCGTTTTTGGTGGCGAATAGCGACTAGTAGCGACTGTACTTCGTTTGTTTGAAAGCATAGTCGTTGTACGCTTCTATAACGTCACTAAACATTGCTACTATTTTTGGATTAGCGATGTTTTGCGACGTATGTTCTACAATCATCGCACTCAACTAAAATTTTAGCGACCTTTAGCGACGTCAATTTACGTCGTCGCTAAAAAGTTAATATAGGGGGTTTGACATTTGAGTTTTCATTTCCTCCCATTCTTTTAATCCCCCCCTGAAAAAATCTACTCCCCCCGAGCTGCTGCCCCCCCTCACCCCGCCCCCCAGCCCTCGAGGATCGCCTGCTGCCTGGCTCCCGGTGCCCCTTTCGCTCCCCCGTCCCCCTCCAAGAGACCTGCTACCCTGGCGACCCCCTACCCCCGGCTACCCCCTGCTCTGGCAACTCTTTGCCCCAGTGACCCCCTGCCCTAGTGACCCTCTCGACTCTGACTCAAGTAACCCTAACCCTAACTCCCTCTTGCTGACACGATACGACACTGACACACGGACACATACTCACTGACACGACACACATACACACACACATACATACATACATATATACATACATGCATACATACATGCATACATACATACATACATACATACATACATACATACATACATACATACATACATACATACATACATACATACATACATACATATACTTGGTCCACAAATATGTTGGACACTGACATATACACACTGATTTCCTTGTCAATGATTATTATATATGTGTATGTATTTGAGATTATAGCGACATGGACACACAAATCGGACATGATTTTGACACACAAATCAGACACTGACATAGACGCAAATCAATGAGTATGTATATATGTGTATGGATTGCATTCTAATTTTTGGATATTATATATATGACACAACATAGATACATAAATGAGTTAGTATGAATACATGTTAGTTTGGTACCGTGAAATGATTATAGGTGTATTTTCTAGTTTAGGGTGTGAATACAGGCTTGTGTCACATCTCCTACCAATGTATATACTAAAAATAAAACAAGTTATAGTATATCGAAAAAGAATAAGTTTGAATAAGTTGTAATCGACACACATGTTGGAACTATTTTTGTGATAATCTAAGAAAGGTTATATGTGTATGACGGGTCCTAGATTTAAGTTATCTAAGAAAGGTTGTATCATAGATATATTTTGATATCTAAGATACAAAAATATGTATCCATCTAATTATATATATATATCTATATTTATATTTTGATACCAAGATATTAAGGAGTATCGTAGTACCTAGAGTGTATAGAGTGAGTATCCTAGAAGTATATAAGATATTTTAGGAATTGGGTAATTGTCAAGGTAATTTTGGGGTTTATATGAAAGTATCTAGAGTGTATACAGTGAGTATCCTATAAGATATGGTATGGTGTCAAGTGTAGGTATGATTGGTATAATTTCAAGATACAAGTATGTATCTTGAGTATATGAGTGTCCACATGTTCCTTGTGGGTCAGCTCTTAAAGGAAAATTTATTTATGCAACAGTTTCTACCATAAATGGCTAGAGTGTTATCAATACATGTGTTACATTTCGAGGTCAAGTGTTCCTTGTGGGCTGACAAGGAAAACATGACGACAAAGATATCAGTATCTCCTTTGTTAAGTGTCAGTGTTAGTCCGAAGTCAAGTGTCCATGTCAACCCGAAGTCAAGTTTCCATGTCAACCTTTTTTCTGAAAAAGTAAATTTATACCTGTAATCCTTTTTTATGCTTTTAGAGTTCTATAACTTTCCAAAAAAATAGGAGAAAAGATAGAACAAAATGAGTAAAAATTCGTAAAAAAACAAAGAACGAAAAAGCCTAGGAAAGAAAATTTATCATACTTAGCCTTAAGTATTTTTTGAAAATCTTTTAGAACTCTGAAAGCCTTAAAAGGCTTGTAGAAGTAAATTATCTTTAAAGAGAAGGGATGACATTGAACATGTGATGACACTTATTTAACAGGGTTTGAAATCGGAGTTGTCCACACGTCTACTAGTTTTTGGATAGTCACGAATTATAAAACGGATACTCATGAATCAGGATTTGGATACTCACGTATCACGACTCGGATACTCATGCATCAATTATAGAAACAAGAGCCCTGATATACGACGACTAGTATTTGGAATCTAATGATGCAATACTGAAAGTATTCAATGTATTCGGAAAGCCTTCCATAAAAATAAAGAAGAAATTTTGGAATGAGCACGAGCTAAGGGCTGCTCAGTTGTATATATTACTTAACTGCGGTGAAGATGAAGTGGAAAAGCTAGAGCACTACCAAAATAAGTCATATCAGCGATGCAATTAGCGACGCTTAATCAAAATGTCGCTAAAATTTTGCAACTTAGCAACGTAAAAATTTTCGTCGTAATACGTCACTATTAGCGACTATCAACAATATATTGCGACTACATTTTTTATAACAAAATTTTTCGTCGTAGAAAAGTCGGTGGACTTCATTATGATTTTATTATCAACGACGATTAGCGACGTCTTACTCTGACTTCGCTAATTTATTTCTAATATACCACTAGGGTTTTCCTTTCCACCCATTCTCACTCGAAAATTTCCCAAAAATATTTCGTTCCCCCCACGCCGACGACCCCCTGTGCTACTTCGCCGCCCCCCTCCTCCTCCTCCACCGCTCCTCCGCCTCCACCAAGCTCCTCCTCCTACTCTTCCTCTGCCGTCCGCTCGCCTCCACCACCGACCGCCCTCCTCCTCATTTTGCTCCGTTGCTGCGTGCTCCTCCTCCTCTCCGGGATACTCCTCCACCGACCCCCTCCTCCTCAACTGCCTACACGTGCCGATCTCCTCCTCCTCTTGAACATCCCCTTCCTTGGTCACCCCCAAAATCAGGTAAACCCTAACCATTTCTCTACTAGCCATTTGACATGGACACGACACAAACACGAATATGACACGAACATATACACTGACATGACACAAACTTAATTCTAACATAAAAATAAAGATTTCATGTAAAACAAATAAGTAAAAAAAATTAACTAGTAAAAAAATTATTGGAAAATCGAGATCATTATTAAATAAAGTTGTATGGTTTTACAATGTTTGGTGTCATTATTAAAATTACTAGTCACAACCTTTACCGACACTGACCCAATTCGAACAAAGTTTGGTGTAAGTATCATAAGAGTATCGGAGAAAGTCCCAATGTTACAGTAATATGTGATAGATCATTTTGTGCATGTGGTGTCACATGTTCCTGTGAAAGTCCTAATGTGACAGTAATATGTGGTATAGTGTGTAGTGCATGAGTATGGGTATATGTGAGTGAGTAATGTGGGTTAGGTAATGTATGCATACATACATATATAATGTGTGGTATAGTGTGTAGTGCATGAGTATGGGTATATGTGAGTGAGTAATGTGGGTTAGGTAATGTATGCATACATACATATATAATGTGTGTATGCATAGAGTGTGTTAAAATATGACAGTTGAATGTCTTCCTGTGATAGTATATCCTATAGTGTGTGTGTCTTACCTATGAGTGTATGTTTGCCACCCATATAATGGAGTTTGAAATTGGAGTTGTCCACATGTCTTTAAGTTTGAAATCATGTCTTCATGCTATTACTTTTGTAAGCCTTTGAACAATGGGCATGTATCTATCTTATAGAAGTATCTAAAAATGGATATGGATTACTATCTGTGGCATCGTTCATAGATGTACAATCGTCATCCTGATGACATGTGCGGTGTGCGTTATGAATTCATTGAGGGTGTACAATAGTTCCTGCAGTTCGCCAAGGCGTTCCCTCAGTACATGGACGGTACCAAAATTAAGTGTTCGTATGTGAGATGTTGCAACTTGAAATATCATCCAGAAGTGGAAGTCACATATCATATATACTCGAAGAGTTTCACTCCGAATTACTATCAGTGGACCGCGCACGGAGAACTTGTGTCTTTAGCATCAGAGTCTGAGCCTTATGTGGATGTCCAAAACCACGCTGCTTACGACGATGGGTGGATGAACATGGTTTTTAATGCGACGGGGCCAAGTTTCGATCCACAGCCGAGGAGGCACCGAACGTCGATGCTATAAAGTTTATAGAGTTGTTGGAGAATGTAAGGACTCTACTATATCCTGGTTGTGAGGATCATTTACCGTTGGAGGTGGTTACAAGATTGTTGAGCATTAAGTCCAATTTTAACATGTCGTAAGATTTCTACAACCGACTGATGGAGTTGATTATTGAGATCTTGCCTAAGGGTGCTAAGTTTCCTAAAGACTTCTACCGATCTAAGAGTATGGTGAGATCGCTCTGGATAGGATACGAGAAAATCGATGCATATCGCAACATGTGTATGTTGTACTACAAGGATGACAAGCATAAAGATGCCTACAGATTTCGTGGTGCTCATCTCTACAAGGGCAGTGTTAGAGGAAGGTCTGTCGGTGTAAGGAAGCCTAATGATTCGATGCACTACTTGCCGTTGACGTAGCGGTTGCAGCGATTGTTTATGGGGAAGGAGACTGCAGAAAACATGAGTTGGCATAGGCAGGAATAAATCGAAGGAGTGTTGGATCACCCATCTGATGGAGAAGCATGGAAGCACTTTGATCGAGAGTATCAGGATTTTTCTTCGGATCTGCGTAATATCAGATTGGGGCTCTGCTCCGATGATTTTACCCCATTCGGAATTTCGGGCTCCCAGTATTTGTGTTGGCCTATGATCATCACTTCGTACAATCTACCGCCTTGGATGTACATGAAGACTCCGTATATGTTCCTTACCATTATTATCCAGGTCCGAACAATTCGAAGAGGAACATCGATGTGTATTTACAGCCATTGATAGATGAATTAAATCAGTTATGGGAAGTAGGTTCCAACACGTACGATGTTTCTAGAAAACAAAATTTTCAGATACGGACAACACTTATGTGGACCATCAATGACTTTCCGACCTATGGAATGTTATCAGGATGGAGCACGCATGGCCGTCTTTCATGTCCGTATTGCATGGACTGTACTAAGGCTTTCCGTTTGAAATATGGAGGCAAACCGTGCTTCTTCGATTTTTATCGACAATTCCTGTCAAAGGATCATCCGTACCGGAGGAACATGAATGCTTTTCGTGCCGACGTTATGGAAAAGGCTAATCCACCGCCAAGGTGGCCCAGATACACGATATGGAAAGAGGTAAAAGATTTACCAAGAGCTGTTGAAGAGCCTTCTAAGGGCTACAAGTGTGACAGATTTGGTCGCACTCATAACTGGACGAAGAGGAGTATATTCTGGGATCTGCCATATTGGGGCACCAATCTGATCAGACATAACTTTGATGTCATGCATATCGAGAATAGTATATTTGATAACATAATTAATACTGTAATGTACGTAAAGGGGAAGACGAAAGACAATCCAAAGGCCAGATTGGACTTGGAAGAAATATGTAGACGTCCTGCATTGTATTTGATAGAGGAGGGGAATGAGAAGTTGAAGCAGCCTAAGGCAATTTTTTTACTAGAGAAGGGGGATAAAGTGAGACTTTGTAGGTGGATTTAAGGCCTAATATTTCCAGATGGGTAAGTTTCGAACTTGAGAAGATGCGTCGACCTCAAGGAGAACAAACTGACGGGTATGAAGAGCCATGATTGTCACATATTCATGGAGAGGTTAATTCTAAGTGCATTTCAGGAATTCTTACCCCAGGTTGTTTGGGATCCATTGACTGAGCTTAGCATATTCTTCAGAGATCTTTGTTCTACTAAGTTGTTTTCTCCTGGATTCTTCGATCGTCTAGAAAAGAAAGAAAACGATATTGCGGTAACATTGTACAAGCTTGAGAAGGTGTTTCCTCCTGGATTCTTCGACTCCATGGAGCATTTGCCAATTCATCTTTCCTACAAGACACGCGTTGGTGGGCCCATCGATTATTGATGGATATACCCGTTTGAGCGGCATTTGAACCACCTAAAGATAAAGGTAAAAAATAAGGCTCAGGTCGAGGGTTCTATTTGTGAAACCTGTGTTCTCGAGGAGATTACAAACTTTTGCTCGACGTGTTTCAAACCTCATATTGCTACTAATAGAATGAGAGCTTCGAGAAACGACGACAGATATCAGGAATCTAATGATGTAATACTGAAAGTATTTAATGCGTCTGGAAAGCCTTCGAGGAAAATGAAGAAGAGATATTTGAATAACGAAGAGCTAAGGGCTGCTCAATTGTATATATTACTCAATTGTGATGAGGATGAAGTGGAGAAGGTAGAGGGGTAAGTAATTAATGATGAGCTGGTTTACGTCATCTCAATATAATAGTATAAGCTAATATTATAGTACTAATCGACTGTTGCTTCATTATTTTTTAGCACATATAATGATGAGTTGAGGTTGGTTAGACCCTACATAACAGATGAAACATTAGAACAAGAAATAAGCCGTCATTTTTCTTCTTGGTTGAGCGCATATATAAGCAGCTCGGTAATTACTCTCTTCTAATGCAACTGCGCAATAAATAACTTACTATCGCTTCTTTGGTATTCAGGTTGATCGTCTAATTTTACCCAAGAGTGAATCAATTAGAACTCTTGCCAAGGGACCAATTACTGCTGCTAAAATATGGCTAAGTTACTGTGTGAATGATTTTATGTTCAAGTCGACAAATGCTCCGATCAGAGACAACTTCCTGGATCTTGATTCCATGAAAAATAGTTGTTTGTGTATCAAATCTTTGAACTACAAAGGCGTCGATCCAGGCAATGATTTCTTTGGCATCTTGTGAGAGATTATGGAGTTAACATATAATTATGGCAGAGAACCTGCTAAGATCGTGTTGTTCAAGTGTGAATGGTTCGATCCGATTAAAAATCAAGGTTGGAAAATTGACAAGCATGGTCTTGTAGATATAAACTACAAGCATAGATATCAAGGCTACGAACCATTTGTCCTATCAATTCAGGCTCAGCTCGTGTACTTTACAGCTTATCCGAGACGGAGAACAACGAGGTCTGACTGGTGGGCAATATGCAAGACTAAAGCTAGAGATACCTTTGACGTTAACAGAAAAGCTTATCAGGAGGACGAGCTACCTCTTGTAACAAATATTATAGATTTGGACTCTACGAAAGTTACTCATTACACGACTAATAATATAAAAGAGGTAGAATTATCCGAAGAGGAAGGCGAAGACGAAGGCGAAGATGAAAGTGAAGATGAGGAGGAAGAGGAAGAGGAGGTCGAGGAAGACGAACAAGATGAATATCCTGAAGATGATTGTGAGAGATGTACTTTCATTTTCTTATTATGTAGACTTGGCTATTCTATACACTTAGTTATTATCTACTCTTGGTTACTATCTGGACTTCATTTTTTTAGAATGTACCATCTGGACTTAGATATTTCTTATAGAATGTAGTTTCATATTTCTGACTGTAGAATGTACTATATATTTGTTATTTGTTGTATCATCATATGTTGCTATCAGGTATATATGACAGGATGACGTGGATCGTTCGGCAGGTCCCGACGTGGGTGATGGGGGGTTCTCCTCTGGTACTTCCAACTGGTACTGGTTCTGGATCCTCGATGCCGAGTACTCCAGTAAATCGACCAGCCATACCTCCGACTGCCACGAGTTACATGACAACACTCCTGGGACGAGTAGTTCTAGGCCTGAAACTCCTCCCTCATCTAGCGTTCCTCCTGCTGATGTAACAATGGAGACAGATAAGAAGATAGAGGAGGCTGAGCTGACATCGGATCCGTATCAGCGAGATCCTGCAAGCGTACCTCCGGAGGAGACGAGGACGGAGATCTGGGCCGACGGTACAAAGTAAGTATTTTGGTTTATCATATATATCGTTTATTTCTTTATTCATAATAAATTTATTTTTTTATGCATATAATTACCTTTGTATATATATCGTCCCTCGTCGGTACAGAGATGCATGGGGTATTTTCTGAGGTACAATTATGGTGGCCCTTGGATAAACTACTCTGATGCATCGGATGATCGGAAAAACTTCTGGTTTACGTAGTTCAAGGTAAAAGTATATATGGTTATAATTTGAATTATCTTATTTATGTATATTATATAACTGACTAAATTGTTTCTTCTAGAAAACATATTTTTATCCACCGCACCGGGCTGAGTTGATCGAGGGAATGTTTCCTGCCATCGCCGCCAAGCTGATCCGTAATGCTATTAATGACCAGAAGGCTCGTGATCGCGCCGGAAAGCCGATCCAAGGTTGGATCACCCCTGATCAGTGGACTGCGATGATGGCTAGGTTCGACGCACCTCGATACAAGGAAAGGTCTGAGAAGGCCAAGGCGGCTAGGCAGAAGGCACCAAAGTGGTACGGTGAGTCGATCCCGATGACGAAATATTTCCATCGTTTGGTATTTTTTTAGAAATATTATATATTTTTAACAGGTACTAAATAATATATTTTTAACAGGTAAAGAGGGGTGATGACGCCAACATGGTGACCGTCTGCCTGGACACCCATTGGAAGGGCGGAAAACTTATTGACGAGAGGGCCGAGAAGACCTATGTAAGTATTACAACACTTACAGTTAATTTTAATACTTTATGTTAATGTTAATTAAAATATAACTTAGTAAATATGCAAATAAATATTCATGTAGTTAGTAATAATAAGTACATTAGATAATAGAAATTATAGAGTATCCATACTTTCTAGGCCAACTATCTTAAGCTTCGCGAGCAGGCGGCTGCTAGTGCACCAACGGCGGGAGAGGCCGGTACTTCCTCGCAGCCCGCTCCAGCTCCGTCAAAGGACGAGCTATGGGTGACCACCGCTGTGGTCTCCATAGGGGTACGTACTAGGGTACAGGATCCTATGGCACCCTAGTTACGACATAGTTCTCTAGGGCCTCTGTTGCTAGTGTGCATGGCCCACAGCCCTCGCAGGAGTCTGCCCGAGTCAAGGAGATAGTTGACTGTCAGATTCAGTCTCTCCATGACGAGATGCTCCGACGGATCCAGGAACAGCCCCAGTCTCAGCCGCATACGGACGATACCACGCTCCTCACACAATTTGATACACTCGAGCCCAGCACCATAGAGCTCAGGGGTATGACTGAGAGGACAGAGCATGGCATTACTGATCTTAGAGCGTAGACACAACACAGCATGATGGAACTGTAGGCATCACAACTGTCCATGGGCCAGAGGCTAACGTTGGTGTAGGATTTGATGATTGATAGTAGTACGAGGCTGTTATCGACCATGGATTCATACGACCAGCGACTAGCAGTGTTGGAGCAGATTCGTCCTCCGGGTGCTTCTTCATCGTCACCGACTCCACCGACGTCATTGCCTTCTTCATCGTCACCGACTCTACCTTCGTCGGTATCGATTTTATGGGAGCAGTATGAGCTATTCCTATCCCTGATGCGCGGCGGTGCTCCTCCTCCTCCAGATCTGCAGTAGTCCTAGTTAGGACTGTTTGTTAATTATTTGTGTAGAGTGTTTGTTTATGTTTAGACCCATGATATTGGGTTTGAATATTATGTATTTGATTGGTTGTGTAGATTTATCTACGTGGATATTTATGTAGACATTGGATATTGGTTGTGTATTCATTGGATATTGGTTGTGTGTAGACTTTGAGACTAATGTGTTATTTTTATCATATTTTATTTTATTATTCGTTTCAACTGTATGTGAATTTATCGGTGTTGATGTTCCACCGAAGGGGTCGGCGAACCCAGAAAATTCAACGGAGGGTTGCTCCGGGTCTATTCATATTAATTGTTCATTATTAAACTGCAGGGATACCACACTAGCAGAATATGTCATTCTGTTTTTTATTTTTTCTCGAGATTTAGTGACGTTTAGCGACACTATATAGCGACTAGTACGATGTCGCTAATCGTCGCTAAACGTCGCTAAATCTGGAGAATATCATCTACAAATAAGCAGACAATTAACGTCGATAACCGTAACCAAAACGTCGCTAAATCCTGCAACTTCTAACAACGTTTAACAACTACGTATACGTCACTAAATTTCTGACTTCTTGTCGGTAAACGTCGCCAAATTGGCTACGTATAAACGTCGCTGGTAAATAACACAGCAGCGACGTTTGGCAACGTTTTCTTTGTCAGCGACTTGTTGAAACACGATAAGCGTAAAAATGTCGTAGAATACATTACTAACAAGGATTAGCGACATTTTTATATATTTTAGCAACATTTTTAGGAATCGTTAATATGTCATATTCTGGTAGTAGATGGATAAGTAATTAATACGTCCATGTTTATGTCATCTCAATATAATAGTATCTTATATTATTATTACACTAACCGAACGATATGTTGTCGTTTTTCAGCACATTTAATGATGAGGTGAGGCTGAGTAGACCATACTTAATAGATGAAAAAGTAGAACAGGAAATGAGACGACATTTTCCTTCTTGGTTGAGTATATATATAGGTGATTTGGAAATTATTTTTTGTATATGCACTTTACACATTAATTAACGGAACATTAAAATTAATTTATTATCTTGTAGTACTTAGATCGATTGTCCAGATGCAATACTAGAGAATTAATCTATTAGAACTCTAGCCAAGGGGCCAATTTATGGCTTCAAAATATGGCCAAGCTATTGTGTGAATGGATTTAGGTTCAAGTCAACAAATATCCAGATCAGATAGAGCTTTCTGGATATTGATTCAACAAAAAATAGGTGTTTGTGTATCAAATCTAGAAACTATAAAGGTGTCGACACATGCAATTAGTTATATAACGGCTTAGGGGAGATTGTTGAGTTGAAATATAACTATGGCATAGAGCCTGCTAAGATCGTGTTATTCAAGTGTGATAATAGACAAGCATGGTCTCGTGGATATAAACTACCGATGTCGATATCAAGGCTACAGACCATTTGTCCTATCAAGTAAGGCTCAGCTCATGTACTTTACAACGTATCCTAAATGGGAACAACGAGGTCGAACTGGTGGGTAGTATGCAAGACTAATGCTAGAAATACCTTTGACGTTGACGAAACATCTTATAAGGAGGATGAGCTACCTCTTGTAACAAATATTGTAGATGTGGACTCAACGGCAGTTCCTCATTACACGTCTAATCATATAGAAGAGGTAGAAATATCCGAAGAGGAAGACGAAGTAGATGAAAGTGAAGATGAGGAGGAAGAGGAAGGGGAGGACGAGGAAAACGAAGAAGATGAATTTTTTTCCAGAGGATTGAAAATAAAATATAAAATCTATCATGTAAAATCTGAAACTACATATAACATGTACCCATATATTTATATTTGTTAGACCACTAATCTTTATGTTTTTATCAAACTTACCAAATGGCACCCATGACTCGATCATGTCGCTTGAGAGAGGAACATGTTGTTGCTGAGGAGCAAGTGGTACCTCCTATTGTTAAGGAGGAAGTGGTACCTCTATAAACCCCCTAAATTTTATAATAGATTTTTTAAATTTATATTTTGGTATTTGTACGACGAGCACGAATATGTATATACGAAGTATTTAATTATTTTTGTACAAAAGTTTTTTTATTAGATTTTTCATAAATATAAAAATAACTATTTTGTTTCGATATAATATAAGGTAAATATTTTCTATATTTGTTCGAGTATAATATGTCTTCCCGAATTTGCCAAACTTATATTTTTTTTATTATTATAGAAATAATTTTTATTTGATATACAAGTATATGTACTAATTTTGAAAGTAATATTTATGTAAATAATCTGTATTACTTGCGTGCAATGTACATAAAAATAAATTCATGTATATTTTGTAAAACTTTGGTTTTAGAAAAAAATATTTGGAATTATTTTAAATTATATTAAATTTATTGAAATTATTTTTAATTTATAAAAAGAAATTTTAAATTTATTTGCTTTAATCAAAATTGGAAGTAGATTTTCTTGGATTAGATTTTAAATAGTTTTAAATTAAACATGAGATTTATCTAGTTTTAAATTTGGATTAAATTTTATAGAAATAGTTTCAAATATATTTAAATTTATGTGGGATTTATCAAATTGATTTAAATGTATCCTAATCCTTATCTAAGTAGGATTCTCCACCCTATTTATTGGGGAGCATTTTCATTGTTTTTCCACCACCATTGTGAGTGCCCCGTGTCGGTGTCCACCCTCTTCTTGTCAGCCTGTGTTGGTCTTGAGTTCGATCCTGGGTGTCTTTCCACTATCATAATTCCTCTCTTTTTTGTCCAAAATATCCAAAAATTTGTCACAAAAATCAGTCTCAACTGTAGCAACTTTGAAGAGCCATAACTCCTAACTTAGGACTCCGTTTTACCTCCAATCTTTTTTGTTTGAACCGTATTGAGGTTATCTTCGATAATAGATATTTTATGTTAGCAAATTCATAATATATTTTTCTATAAAATTATTTGAGTGTCAGTTTTCTGAAAATCCAAGCGTCACATTATTTTTGAGATCCCGGGAGATCATTAACTCATTTTGTGATACGTTTGATGTTTCGAAAAGCTGACATGTTGATCTATAGCATGCAATTTTTTTAGAAATTAATTTTAAATTTTATTTTGGACTAATGTGTATTTATATTATTTTATGATATTTAAGCTTTTGACCTAAAAATATTATTGTAGTTTCAGAATATTTTTGTAAAATTATTATTGTAGTTTCAGAGTATATTATTCTTTAAAAATGATATTCCTTGATTTTCAAAGTATTTTAGTAAAAATATTTTAACTAATAAAAAAGGTAGTTTCCAAATTAAAATTTTATTTTCAAGTATCTATTTATCTAAATATTTTTGGGTAATAAAACAGAGTTTTCAAGTAATATAAATATTTTTCTAAAAATAGGATATGTATTACTTACACCAATCTCATCGATTATCAATTCTTGACCGTGGTTAATCGTATTTGTTGTTCTCTTACAAAACTGGACTTTCTTATGTCGACCCTAGCTAATTTGGCTGTTCTAGACTCGATGGAACAGTTTGTCCCATCATGTAAGCCATCTTGTAAATTTTTAACACCAAAGTCAATTATGGGCCATCATGATCATCGTACCATACCAGACGTCACACCAGGCAGGTATACCTGGTCGAATTGTACAATTTATTTCATGCATTTTTATATTGTTGTTTCTATTCAGTCTTATTTGATTACATGTTTCTCATGTTTATGTCATTATTATTTTTTAGATTTACGTGCAAGTATAGGATATTAGTTATTTTTAGTTCTTGTTTATTGGTCTTCTTTATGTTTACCATGACTTGTAATAGAGTTATCAGTTCTACGCCATGTTTCTTTGACCTGACCTGATATTGATTGCTTGACTTAGACTTGACCTGAGTTGACATGACTTAAAAATTCTCGATTGTGAGTTGCTTACATTAAACTAAAACTGAGACGTACTATAGATTGGGAGTATCTTACATTGCACTACAGTCTATAGGATTTTACTTGACCTTTGTATTCGTTTAGGAGAGGAGATTGATACTAGGATTGGCTACTTGACCATTCTCGATTTGGAGTTACTTGCATTGAACTACTATTGAGACATACTATAGATTGGGATTATCTTTTATTGTACTACAGTCTGTAGGATTTATTTGATTTATTATTAACCACGTCTAGTATTACACTTTTCTATGATACGTTGATTCTTAGATGTCTTTCTTGTACTGTTCTTGTTTTCCCTACATGTTATTTACTACCATAGTAGGCATATTTATATGTATCTTATTACTTTCCTCTGAGGACCTAGTGATCTCACCAGGTGTGTGTGTATTTTTTTGACTTTCCACATGAGTTTCAGGCAATGTCCTGATCCTCTCTCCCTATCGAAGATGACTTGCTCTTGGATCAACCTTCGCCGCTTGTAAATCTTTATTATTTTTATTCTTTCTAGTTTTATACTGGTAGTGGATTTATCTCCATCCAACAATTTGTACAATGACATTCATTATTGGTTTATATAATCTATTTATTCCTTATCTTTGTGGATGAGATTAGTTAGCCGTAATTATACTGCATTTACAGCTTACGTATATTTATTATATGGCAGGCATGTTTACATACCTAGTCCTATGTATTTTAAGATTGGGATGTTACATATTTTTGTAGTGGCTCATGCAGGTCAACGAATAAATTATTTTGCTACATGACTGTACCAAACAAGCCTGCGTATAGGATTAGAGTTTATGATCTCATCCACATACTTGATCTCCTTCCTTGATTCTATTTTTGAACTCTCGTTTGATTGCATTGAATTGCATTTTGCTTGATTCCTTTTCTACTGTGAGTCTTATTTCTTGTGCTTATATAGAGGAGGAAGATGACTCGTACTTGGTATATATGCTCCATTGTTCAATTACACGATTATTTGAACTCTTGTAAGTTGGATAGCGTGCCTCACAATCTGGCATCCCCTTTGTCCTTATGACCCATTAATGAGGTATAATTGAATGGCACTAATAGGTTTACCTAAACTATAGAGTTTAGAGATCCCTAACCCATTTGGTCGACAAAAGCCTTAGAAAAGAAGATAGAGGACAACTATAGAAGCACAAACATCAAACGAATCTTAGATTTTTGACGAACTTGAACTATTTATACTTTCATTCACCATCTCACGTACTTTTGGACTATCTTGATAATACTACTATCATAGCCTAGTTTTGTAAGCTTATTCTTTTATCGAGCTTGTTCAGGACGTATGTTATACTGAAAACGCCCACTAACATATTGTCTAAATAGAATCGGTGTATTATGGTCTGATCAACCATAATGCACCTGGTTCTCTCTTCATATAACTATTCTACGTGGAATGAGATATAGTTGACTTAACATATTAAACCTATACTTGTCCTCTGGACAGGTCCGAACATATCATATTGGTTACATAATTGTACTGATACGAGCCTGTAAATAGGAATATAACACAATAGGATCTCATCTGCAACTGCCTTGACAACTCTCTTTCAAACTATTCAATCAATTTTGAACCCCACATTGTATTCGATCACGTCCTTCTTGAACTTTTTATTGTCTTACACCCTCACCTATTTCGGAAAGATAAACCCTCGTGTTTGAAGGATGATAGATATGTGGGTAGTACTGCGTATGAGTCCTATAAGCCAATTGCATTATTAGATGGTTATCTTATTCGATTAAAGGGTATCATATATGATATAACCTATGTTAAAACCTTCGAGGACTAGTGAGCACTATTGAAATATTTAGAAAGTTATTACATATTTTGATGTTAGTGTTTAACGAATTTAGACATTGGTTAGGATGTAATGTATGCAATCGTCTTCTAGACTATTCCATTTTATTTTTCTAGTTATTCAAAAGTACCTATTTTTGTTAAACGTCGTTCCATCTCCATCGTGTTATCGTAATAAGAAAATCCATCTATCTTCTCAACCCTTCGTACCCTAGTTATTTCTTAATTTCGAGGATAAAATTCTTGTAAGTTGGGTAGAATATAAATCTCCTAAATTTCACAATAAATTTTTTTATTTATATTTTGATATTTGTAAGACGAGTACGAATACGTATATACGAAGTATTTATTTATTTTTATACAAAAGTTTTATTATTAGATTTTTCATAAATATATAAATAACTATTTTATTTCGATATAGTATAAGGTAAATATTTTTTATATTTGTTTGAGTATAAATATATCATCACGAATTTGCCAAACTTATTTATATTATTATAGAAATGCTTTTTATTTGATATACAAGTATAGGTACTAATTATGAAAGTAATATTTATGTAAATAATTTGTACTGTTTGCGTGCGATGTACATAAAAATAAATTCATGTATATTTTGTAAAGCTTTGGTTTAAAAAAAATTATTTGGAAATATTTTGAAATACTTTAAATTAATTGTAATTATTTTTATTTTATAAATAGATATTTTAAATTTATTTGTCTCTAGTTTTAAATTTGGATTAGATTTTTATTAAAATAATTTTAAGTTGATTTAAATTAAGATGAGATTTATCAAGTGGAATTTAAATAGTTCCTAATCCTTATCTAATTAGGATTCCTCCACCCTATTCATAGCATAACATTTTTATTGTTTTTCTCTACAATTTTTTCTCCATAATTTTTTCTACCACCATTGTGTGTGCATCGTGTCCGTGTCTACCCTCTTCTTGTCAGCCTGTGTTGGCTACGAGTTCGACCCCGGGTGTCTTTCCACTATCACAATTCCTCTCTTTTTCGTCCAAAATACCTAAAAATTGTTACAAAATTAGCCTCAACTGTATTAACTTTGAAGAGCCATAACTTCAAACTTTGGACTCCGTTTCACCTTTAATTTTTTTGAACCATATTGAGGTTACGTTCGATAGTTGATAATTTATTTTAGCAAATTCATAATATATTTTTTAAAAATTATTTGAGTGTCAGTTATTCGAAAATCTATGTGTCGTACTATTTTTGAGATTTTGGGGTATCTCGAACTCGGTTTTGCGACCCGTTTGATATTTCGAAAAGCTGATATGATGATCTATAGCATGCAAATTTTTTAGAATTTAATTTTAAAAGTTTAAATTTTATTTTGGGCTAATGTATATTTATATTATTTTGTGGTATTTAAAATAAGCTTTTGACCTAAAAATATTATTTTAATATTTTCTACTTAATTAAATTATAGTTTTTTTCTCTAAAAATGATATTCCTAGATTTTTAAAGTGTTTTTGTAAAATTATTTTAACTAATAAAAGGGGTAGTTTCAAAATTAAAACTTATTTTCAAGTATATATTTATCTAAATATTTTGGGGTAATAAAATATAGTTTTAAAGTATTATAAATATTTTCTAAAAATAGTATATGTATTACTTACACCAATCTCATCGATTATCAATTCTTGACCATGGCTAATCGTACTTCCTATTCTCTTACGAAACTGGACTTTCTTATGTCAACCTTAGCTAATTTTGACTGTTCTAGCCTCGATGGAACAATATGTCCTATCATCAAAGGCCATCTTGTGAAGTTTTAACACCAAAGTCAATTATGTGCCATCATGAACATCGCACCACACCAGATGTCACATCAGACAAGTATACTTGCCAAATTGTACAATTAATTTATGAATTTCTATATCATTGTTTCTATTCAGTCTTATTTGATTACATGTTTCATATTTATGTCATTATTATTTTCTAGATTTATGTGCACGCATAGGATATTAGTTATTTTTATTGCTTGTTTATTGGTATTCTTCATATTCACCGTGTCTTATGATAGAGTTGTCAGTTCTACGCCATGTTTTCTTGACTTAACCTGATATTGATTATTTAACTTGGACGACCTGAGTTGACAAGACTTAACCATTCTCAATTGGCAGTTGTTTGCATTAAACTATAATTGAGACATACTATATATTGGGAGTATCTTGCATTGTACTACAGTCTATAGGATTTTACTGGACCTTTGTATTTCTTTAGGATAGGAGATTGATACTAGGATAGACTACTTGACCGTTTTCGATTGGGAGTTTACTTGCATTGAACTGCAATTGAGACATATTATAGAATGAGAGTATCTTATATTATAGTACAGTCTATAGGATTTATTTGATTTATTATTAGCTACATCTAGTATTACACTTCTCTATGACACGTCGCTTCTTAGATGTCTTTCTTGTACTGTTCTTATTTTCCATACATGTTATTTTCTGTCATAGTAGGCATGTTTATATGTATCTTGTTATGGCTTTCAGAAGACATGGTGTTCTCTCCAGGTGTGTGTGTTTTCTTGACTTTTCGCAGGAGTTTCAGCCAAGGTCATTATCTTCTCTCCCTATCGAAGATGACTTGCTCTTGGATCATCCTTCGCTGCTTGTAAATCATTACTGCATTGTACTAAAATCTTGAGACATACATTCATTATTGGATTCTATAATACCTTTATTCTTTATCTTTGTGGATGAGATTGGTTAGTCATGATTATATTGCATTTACTGCTTACGCATATTTATTATACAGGTGGCATATTTACGTACCTAGTCCTATGTATTTTGGGATTGGGACATTATTACCTTCTACTATTAAGGATGTGGTACCTCCTACTATTAAGGATGAAGTGACTTCTAAAGCAGATATTAATGTTAAGAAGGGAGTGGTCCCTTAGTACTATTAAGGAGAAAGTGTCATCGGTACTGAGTGACATCGGGAGTTTCACTCACCCAGATTCTGAAGGAGTGGCACCGAATCTTGATCACCTATACCCTACTTATGCGCAGTATCTGAGGATGAATATTTGCCCCATCATAGAGCGTACAGTTATATGATAGGACTTCTGCCCGAATTTGTCTCTGGTAGACTTAACGTTGTATTATCTTTCTAGATTATCTAGTCTTCGATGTTTCTGGTTTATTATCTAGAGACTTGGATGTTTATTGATGTTTCTGGAAGTTTATGGTTTATTATCTAGACTTAGATGTTTCTGGTTTATTATCTATACTTCTGGTTATGTATTATATTTTTCTCCTTCTTTTTATTTTGTGACATGTATTGTATTTGAACTTTTTTTGTAACTTTTATTTTGTTTATCATAAGTCAGGTATGACAGAAAGATATGGATCATTCGGTCATTCTAGAGGTAGACAACCTAGAAGACATGCCACTCCATCCATCATTCCTCGGGCAAGCAATTCTCCTTCGGGACATGGTACTGGGTACTCATCTCCGAGTACTCCAGTCTATCGACCACTTCTATATCCTACTGATAGTACTCCTGAGATAAGCAGTTCCAGGCCTGAGACTACTCCTCCGTCCAGCATTCCTTCTGCTGAAGGTACCATAGAGAGTGAGGAGCAGGCCCCACCAAATGTACCTTCGCCCTCTTTGTTTCAAAGCGATCCCTCGTGTGCTCCTCGTGAGGAGACAAAGACAAAGATTTGGGCCGACATACCTACAAAGTAAGTTAATTAGTTTTAGTTTTCCTACGCATATATAAATATATATTCACTTTTTTATGAATATAATTATATATGTAGAGATATCATCCCTCGTTGGTATAGAGAGCATTGGGGCATTTTTTGAGGCTGAACCATGGTGGGGCTTGGATCAACTACTGGGATGCCCCGGACGATAGGAAGGCATTCTGGTTTGCCCATGTCAAGGTGATTAAAGTATATTTTCTTTTAATATAAATTATCTTTTATGCATATTATATAATAAACTATTTTACTTCTTATAGAGAACATATTTCTATCCACCACACCGGGATGAGCAGATCGAGAAGCAGTTTTATGTCATTACCGCCAAGTTGATCCATGATGTAATCAACGGCTAGAAGACTGGTCATCGCTCTGAAAAACCGATCCAAGGTTGGATCACGCCTGAGCAGTGGACTACGATGAGGGCTAGATTCAACGATGATCGGAACAATGATCGTCCGGAGAAGGTGAAGGCGGCTAGGACGAGGGAAGGAAAGTTGTGTAGTGGGTCGATTCCCATAACATTTTCATCGTCTGATATGTATTTTGTTGAATATATATTATTTTAAAAAAGTAGGATAAAAATATTTAAATTTAAAAATAAACAAAATATTTTTAACGGGTACATAGGGGTGAGGATGCCAACATGGTGACTGCCTTCATGACCACCAATCGGGAGGGCAGAAACCTCATCAATGAGAGCGTCACGTAGAGGTATGTAAGTATTACTTTATGTTTTGTTAACTTTAATATAACTTAGAAAATATGAAAATAGATATCCATACAGTTAGTAATAAGTTCCTTAGACATTATCAACTACAACGATTGGATAGCAAAAAGTATGCTTATCGAGATACGTACTTTTCTAGCATGAGTATCTTAGGCTTCGTGAGCAGGCGAGTGCTAGTGCACCTGTAGAGGGGGATGGTACTTCCTTGCAGCCGCTCAAGCTTCGTCGACAGACGAGATTTGGATGACCGCCATTGGGGGTCTTCAAAGGGATTCGTATACGGTATGGGATCCTACGGCACCTTTGTTGTGATGTAGTCATCCACCCTACAGCCTTCATAGGAATCAGTCCGAGTCGAGGAGAGCATTTCCCGAAAGGTTGACGAGATGTTGAAGAGGATTGCGGAGCAACCCTAGTCTCAGTCGCAGTTGGACGATGCAATGCTCAACGTACGATTGGATATGCTCGAGTGCGCCATCTTGGAACATGGGAGAGGACAAATCGTAGCATTACTGTGCTGCAGGGGACACAGATGGCCATAAGCGATCAGCTTTTGAGGCTACAGGATGCAATGGCTCACAATGTTACGAGATTGGCATCTTTCTTGGACATATACAATATTAGACTTGATGCATTGGAGCAGGCACATCCTCCTGGTCTGCCGGCATCGACACCGACTCCATCGATTATACTGCCTCCTTCATCGTCATCGATGACTCTTACATAGGTGCAATATGAGTTCATGCTATCCTAAATGCGCGGTGGTGCTCCTCCTCCTGATCATCCATAGTCCTTCGTTTAACAGTTTATGTTTGTTTCTGTTTTAGCCCATTCTTGGGTCTTCATATATTTATTTCAGACTTTTAGTTACAGTATTTGATTATTGTATTTGATGTGATGTGCTGGCCCATTCTTGGGTTTATTGGACAATATTTTATTTGATATTCTATTCTATTTGTTTAATATAGTGCAAATTTATGTATTTTTATTTATTCATTCTATACGCTTTTCCAGTGTTGAGTGTTCCATCGGAGGGGTCGGCGAGCCCAAGGAATTCAACAGAGGGTTGCTTCGGGTCTAATTTTTATAAACTGTGATTTAATAAATGCAGACATATTTTGGACATAAAATAAACTATTTTTTTTGCAGTTTAATGACGTTTAGTTCTGCAATGTTTAGCAACGAAGTTTGATGTCGCTGATTAGCAATAGCACGTCGGTATGCATTGCTAAATTAGTGATGTAATTTCATCGTTGAAGGACTTCGCTATAGTGATGAATAGGGATGTTTTTGGTGTCAGCGACTATCAATTCCGCGATATCATGAATTCGTCGCTAAAAGCATTAAAAAAAATTTAGCGACATTTTTTTTGCATACTAGAAATGTTTCTCGGCGTCACTAATCTGACTTATTCTGATAGTGCAATCTAACGTCCTACAATGGCCGAAATTCCAAGATGGGCGCCTAGATGTAGGAGGTAGCTAACGAGCTTGGCGTTGCGGTCAGCATGAGGGCTGAGGCATAGGCGATGTGAATAGACCAAGAGGAGCACATGGATACGGGGATGGTGGATATGTAGCATGGTGTGTCGGAACTCGGGGAGTGGGGTATGTTATGGCAAAGAGGATGGGCCCTGAACCTAAGGTACCCAAGGCCTGCTGATCGTATTGGCGACCATCAAGCTCTTATGGTTCTCAAGCCGAGAAGCTCTTGAACTTTTGGGCTGAAGCACTCCACCTTGACTTCCTCTGTGGTTCACTCCACAGTTCTCCTTGATGTCATACTGTAACGCCCCAGAACCAGAATACGGAAGAGCGGGGGCGTATATAGCCAGCTATGTATATTGAAATGGAATCTACCTCGCTATACGGTCAAGGTTGTCTAGATATGAGGGTTTACTACAAGCCAACGGTCTATTAAGGTCAAGCCTATTGTCTCAATCTCAAACAAGTAATATAGTTACAAGATGTTAGACCACCAAATATTCAATAATAGGCGTCCCAAATATTACATATTCAGCTGATCATGAAGCTAGACATACAAAATGCGAGGACTAGCAAGAGTTTAGTCATACATGATCAACCCTAGGATTTGTTAATCATGTTTACAGCCTGTAGGCAGATAGTAAGTAAATATGCATCGAGCTAACAGGTGCTCGTCGGCTAAACGCCTCAAAAGAATAATTTTACAAGGTAGTGAGCGAAGCAAAACGGAAAACCCACTCGTAGCCCGGGTTCCTTCTAGTCGCCACCATTGGGCTGGAGGTTCGGTAGATCCTCGGGTGCTGCTCCAAAATCTGGCCACACAAAACCAGCTGGGTCAAACCCCAGAAAGAGCAAGTGCCACAAGGAGGCCACGAAATAAGAACAAAAGCCAGCATATCGGAACATAAGAAATAGAAGAAAAGTACAAGTAATAAAAAGTATAACAGGACAATAAACGACTAGGGACGTGGAACCATTCTGGGAGCCAAGTTACAACCCGTAAACCAAACAAGGACCGGGGTTGTAACCCTTCGCCTGAATAGCACTATGTCTCTACACATTTATTATTAAAGATAAGTAAAACAATCATGTACAGGAGTTCCAGGTACAGGGACTAGACGAGACTTAGACAAGGCTGGATAACATCCATTCACAATAGGCCAAGCAAATACTACGGCTTACTACTTAACTAACTAGGGTTATCACAAGCCTACTTACTAACAAGATGCAAACGAGAGATTCCCAGTCCCAAGCCCTGCAGTTTATCCATTTATCCTTCTGCGGGTTGAGAGTATGGTTGGGTACATCGTCCAGGGGATGATATACCCTTAGGTGACTTAGAGAGTGCAACACATGACAGTGTGCTGGAAATGTGCCCTACTCGTCGGCAGGCTATAAGTCCATTTAAAGCGCCCAGATAACGAGATCGCCTGTGACTAGAAATTCTTCATGAACTATAGTTTGATCTAGTCATTAGCCAAATCCATATTCAGTGTGAATCCCTGACCGTGGTAACCAGGGAGTCACGTCCTAGACATGATGCAAGACAAGACAAGTGGATTGCACAAAGCAGCAAGAATGAACACCCACGGAGTCAGAGTTGATTATATGAGTCAAGTTAGCCATCGCAACAGTATCAAGTCAAGTCAAGTTACAAGTTACAAGTTACAGGTTACAAGTTACAAGTCAGGAGTGCGCCGCTACGGGCCACTATCAAGTTATCCAGTTGCAAAGATTAATCATAGATCACAGGTTACAAGTTAAGAGCGCAGCCCATCGGGTCACTATCAAGAAGATCAGAAAGCACTAGGATCATAAATCACAGAAATTACGAAAACCATACTAATTATAAGCAAAACACCGAAAACCATGCCAGGTCGTGTTGGGTTAAGACAGTCGTGTTGTGTGAAACAAGATCTCAAAACTCCAATCTACAAAAGAGAAGCCAAGTCCAAGGAAATAAAACCAAACCATTATGGGCAAGTAGGTTGCGCAGGGGGAGGTCGGATTGCGCTAGGGGAATGGACTGCGCAGGGGAATGAACTGCGCTGAGGTTGGCTTGCGCTAGGGTCGGCTTGCGCTTGGTCGGGTTGCGCTGGGAGCGAGCTGCGCATGGTTGAGCTGCACTAGAATTGGGTTGCGCTGGAGCCAAGCCGCGCTGGGAGTGAGCTGCACAGGATTGGGTTGCGCTGAGGTCAAGCGCGCTGGGGAGCGAGCTGCGCAGCGGTCAAGTGCGCCAATAGAAGGAAGGCGCTGGAGCTAAGGAGCGCCAGCGCGGGTTAGCCCAGCGCAAGGCGCTGGCCGAGGAGTTAGCGCAGTTCGGCCATGCGCTAAAGAGGAAGACCCCACGAACTCCAAATTCCAATCTTCATATCTTAGCCAAAACAAAACCAAATTTGGATTTTCAAAGTTCTAACTTGTGTAAAATTTAATTCTCTTGCACATGTAAGACTCAAAACAAGGAAAAATCTAAGTTAAATATATCAAAACCAAGAAAATCCGAAAATGGTTAAAACTTAGATCTAAAAAAATGGAAGCTCCAAATCACAAAATGCCAAGTTCTAATGTTGTTCACCATGGCCTAATCTAGCTAATGGACAAATAAAATGGGGTGCTTATTTGGTGGCAAGGTGCACTTGCCTATGGAGGTTGGGTGTTGTGTGGAGGAAGGAAGAAGAAGATGAAAAAAATTAATGGAAGTTATGAGGAGAGAGAAAGTTAGGTAGGATTTTAATGAGGGAGGGTATGTTGTGTTGAGGGTAGAAGTTAGCTAAGGTAGTCCAATGCAAACCAAACCAAACCAAATCCTTCTCCACAAAGAATAAACCATGCCATGTCCAAAAATCCAATTTACGAGAAAACCAAAATCCGCAAGTCGAGCAAAAATACAATTATAGGCCAGAATCTGAGAAAATAAAATACAGGTCCGAAATACATATAGGCCTAATCAAAATACGTATCCCAAAATACGGACGTTACACATACTAGGGGGGAAGAAATTAGTGAAGGTGCAACGAATACTAAAGGAGCCTTATCGTGATAGTACGCAAGTGAATAAGGGGGTGAACCATAGGTTGCTTACACGATTCATAGGATAGATTAGATCTTGGTAGTAGTTGTTGGCTGGAGAACTATGGTTCTGCTTGTCCCTTGGTGCATATTGCCTGAAGGTTGATATGTTGTAAGCCTACGAACTTTTCACTCCTTTTACCCGGAGAAAATAATAATATTTACCTTCTTCAAAAGAAGATAAGTTAAATTGGACTCTAAATATTTAATGGTATCATACATTTGATTAGCACTCTCATGTTGCATTGTTATGGAGGAGAAGTTTGGATAGAAGGAGCTGCGAGAAAAGTCAAGTAGCATATATATTTGAAGACAAGAGTTAAAAAATAAGAGAGTAACTTATAGTTTTAATAAATTTTAGTTAATTATTAAACTAAATTATATATAATTAATTATTAATAGTAATTATGTATTTTATTGTATATATACTAGTAATGATTAATCCTAAGTGATTATTGATTATCATTAACCCGTATTATAATTTAAATTTGTTGATTTTATATTACTTAAGTATTATTGGTCACTTAAATTACATTGATTAAGTAATTAGTTATAAATAAAGTTCGTACTTATTTCTATATATATTTACTTAGTTGATTAATATAATGATAACATTATCTATGAATTCACTTAACAAAAGTATTTATTACTGATAAAATGAGGGGAATGTAGAAGAACATAAGTTTTCTTTAAAATAAGAATGAAAAATTTATTTTTATTAAAATAATTATTTGAAATGGGTCGGTCCTAGCTCATGGGGGTTCAACACAAACTCCCGAAATGGAACCCGATACATAATATAAAAAATAAATTAACTAAAATAAAAATAAATATGATAAAAAAATATCATCTAAAATTGAACTAAGGGCCTCTAGTGTGTAAGTCTAATATGATTGTCACTCTAATATGATTGTCACTACATCAATTCTTTTAAGTTTGAGGGTGGCCCATAGTACATCATATTTAGATATGTCCATGTTGGTGTCCATTTAGTCTTTGGGTCCTGGACATTCGTCTATCATGTGTCCTGGATAAGGGCCACTCATGGCTGATATAAATAAATTTTTATTAATATAATCAGGTTTCGTGAAAGTAAATATTTTTATCGAATTAGCTTATTATTTTTTATAACAATTCTAAAATTACTAATGGTACAAATTAGTTAAGATCCATAATTAATGGCGGTGACTTTTTTACGAGCTTTAGTGATATTAAGCATTGCACTAAAATTTTAGAAGTATTGAGGTTGAAAGTTGTATATTTTGTTTTAATAACATTTGGACACAAATATGGATATAATATTAAAAAAATCTTAAAGTGGGTGTCAAATGATTTGAACCTAAATTACTTTGATATCTTGTTAAAGTTCTTACAACTCCCACACGATTTTAAACTTATAACAGAAAAATTTATCGTACAAATTATGTTTAAGAAATAGGTTGAGCAAACAAAACCTTTCGCAAAATTATTTGCGCAAACATATTTTGCGAGACCGTCTGGCAGAATTTGAATAAACTAGGTTGGTAGCAGTTAGAGGTTGGGTGTTGAGGTTGGTTGGTTAGTTGATGTCAGTTTAATGATTCGTTTAATGGTGGTGGGTGATAGGGTGTTATATAAATGGGTTTAGAAGAGTATTAGGAATACCAAAAGTTGAGATAATATAAGGGAGATGAGCTACGAGCCATACCAGCAAAGAAGAAAAGAAGAGAAAGAAGAGTCAATGAAGAAATACATATGTAATTTTATTATTTATTATTTAGGTTTACTTTTATATTACAATTAGTTATTGTATAACTATCGTTAATTCCTTAACCCTAACTCTAACCATAACCCTTATCACAAACCCTAATCCAACCCTAACACTCTGTAGAAGCATGGAAATTCAAGCGCATCTATAGGCCAGAATTCCTATGCGCTCAACCCAACCATGCGACCAACTCAAATGCGCTAGGAAGCTCAAACAAATACTTGGCACAACAAAGGAAAGTACCAGTTTAAAGATATTGAAAATAAGGCTTTTATTTCATATGAAAGTCTATTACATGTCTAAAAAGGCTTAACAAAGGAGAACTTCTACGAAAAAAAAGTAACTGCTATGCGTCCCATGCCAGGCGTATCATCCGTCAGACGTATCACTCTGATGTCTCATCCAGGCACATCGTCTCATCATTAAGGCGCAGGCACATCAGCACCAATCATCCCTTGTGTAGCAGGAGGAGGAGCTCTCCTAGCTCGACAAAGATCGCGACACGATTCCCCTGTCCTCGAAAGCAACAGGCACACTCGGCAGCCTGTAGCTCTGCCTGCATAACGAAAGATGGAGCGTGGCCGTCCCGATCTTTGAATGCAATAGGCACCATCGGCCTATGTCAGGTCTCGACGATCCCGATATTTGGATGCAACAGACACTATCATAGAAGCTCAGAGCGACGGAAAGACTGGAGCAGCGCATCTTCACCCTCGGGAAGAGCTCGAGTTCGGCAGTTTGCCAAGGCAGAGCTCCGGCCAAGTTCATCTTTACATTAAAATGAAAAATGGAAGCAAAGCTTTCCCTCATACGGCTATTTATAAGCAAGGGCAGCCTACACCTGAGTGCCAAATGGCCAACGTTCCAAATTCCATGCAATAAATTTGCATTAATAGCAAATGCATCCGTCGCATCATATTCGGCTAAGTCAAGGCAACCATTAACGCCTCAAAAAACTCAACAGGTGGGCCAAAGAGGATGCGACACATCGGCAGATGCGCCATCGATATCATGCACTCTCCATAGATGCGCCCAGATTCGCACTAACCAATGCAACCCTCTCCATCAAGCATTTAATGCTGAATAACGAAGGTGGCAACACATTTCAAAAGCCGTCCAATCAGCAGCCCTTTGCAGAAAATGAAGCACCGCTGATGTCAGCACCATCATTACATCTTGGGTCGGCAAAAATGGCCACGTGGTCGATTGATCATTCGTTTGCGCCTCGTGGCCATGCGCCCAGAAGACGACATGCGCTCTAGTGGACATGCGCCCCCCCAGCTCACTTCTGATCTCAAGCGACAGAAGACTAAGCTCTGCATGCGCCTCCAAGGCCATGCGCCTGGACTTGCTCATGGCTCCTAAAAATCATGACACCAAGTTGCCTCCACTGTGCCTGATTCTAGGCGCACCCTGATGCGAAGCTCTGCATGCACCTCAAAAGCCATGCGCCTAGACTTGTCTATGATGCCTAAAACTCATGGGCTAAGTCGCCTCCATACGCCTGATCCTAGGCGCACCCCGATAGATCACTCTCCTCCAAAACCGAGATCTTTGAGGCATAAGTATACGCCACGCATCCCTTGACTCAGTTCTATTCAAAGAATGGGTGTTAACCACCCAAAATCTCAACAACAACCAAATCTCAACAACTGCCACATGTCAGCTCCTCCGCAACCCGACAAAGCAGTTCGAGCATATTCTACAACAAATCGGGGCGCATCATCCATGCACCCCCGCCAGCATCAGCCATATGGCATTTCCATGTCCAAGTGCATCCGACATATGCACGCATGAGCAGCCTGCCTGCAATATATAAATAGAAGGATCATTCCTTCACCCGACAGACAAACATATATAGACAGAGAGAGATATATACAGACAAACTGTTATATCCACATACAGAGGCCAGAAGAGACACTCAACGTCTACTTCTCCTCACAATGCTCCGACATCCAGAGAAACCCAGACCTTCAGAGAGTTTGAGATCGTCGTCAGATCGTCAATGGAGTCAACATATTACCACTCGCTCCATCGGCACCGTACCTAAATAAAAACAAAAGTATACTCCTAGGACTACGTTTAAGTCCTACATTGTACTTGTTCTATTTGTAATTAAAAATATCAATCACCAAAGAGTTTTAATGGCAAACAAGCTGGCGACTCTGCTGGGGACCTCTTTCTCTTCCAACGAAAAAGCTGTGTCATAATCTGACAATATCAAACTTGACTCCTCCCATAAAACACTTATGGTATGCCTCAATCAACAAGCGTATGAGGAGTTCATCTCTAAAGGCAGCACGAGTCCTTCGAAGCGGCAGCCAAAGCCGAAGAAGACTCGCCAAGTCTGGGTGCACCACCGTAGCTGGCCCTTCCTACTGACGCCGTCAGCAACAAGGATGCGCCTACTGGTGTCGTGCATCTGTATAGAAAATATATTATTGACTGCAATCCCCAACCGTCTTCTTTCCAGCCGAAGAAGATGTGCCAACGGAGCAGAAGTGCAACCAATCTCCAGCGTATGAGCTCTAGTACGCAGGAGAGAACGTTTGTCTTCAACAGACTCATTCGCTGTCATGGCAAGGTACAATTAGATTCTGGGTACTATGCGCATTCACGGGCTAGTACAAAGAAATCTAAGACAGCACAGGCCATGCGCCACGAATGTGCTATGCCAACAGCAAACCAGAAGCATGCACTCAAAATCATGCACGCTGCTGATGGTAAGCTGTACAGAGTCGACTCGGGGACATCTGTGCCAGAAATGGGTCGACTCTCAAAGTCCCTGTCCCGCTTGGGCGCATCTACTGCGTTTCAAACCAAGTCTGGCTGGGCAACTGCGATGTTGAGTCCATGTGCCCACTTGGGTGATGCGCATGAAGTAGACTCAAGTTACCATAAATATTGTTCCTCTACCAATGATCTGGGCGTATCTTATACACATGAACCAGATCAGGGGCACAACATTCACATGACCACCCCGGTTCTTAGCCTTGCCATGCGCCTAATGGGGGTATTAAAGTAAAACTCTCCCATCATGATTTATATAATATGATCAGTCACAAATACAGATCAGGAGGACTGACCAATAAGTACAATGTGTCCCTCGCAGGGCACACCTGTGCTATGGTTACCATCAATTACTGTTGTTGCAAAACAATGGCTCCACTATAGATGCAGTCCGTGTTTCAACGACTACAATCTAAGACACCTATCTGACGTCGCCTCGGAAAGAAAGTGTCAATCGAAGATGTAGCGGAGCCCAAGATCGCTTCCTGTCATGTTGTCTCCAATTCCCACTCATCCGTGAGAAAGACAACCACCAACTCCTCATCCTCTGCATCCAAGATTCAGTTGAAGAAGAGAAAAATAGTGGTCCCATCCCCAGGGGTGTACAAATACACTTGAGCAAGGATCAAGGCCCTGGCAGAAGCAACAGCCGTAGTAAAGCCTCTAGCAGCCCTCCCCTCGAAGACGAAGAAGCGCTTCGACAAACCGACTCTGACGTAGCTAGGGGTAGCCAACACGAGGCCTTAGAAGAAGAAGCCCCTCCACAGGGAAGAGAGATCGAAAGCGAAGCCTCGATCGATCCATCTACTTCCACCCATGTCATGACAGCTTACATGGCAGGGGGTGGTGATGAAGGAGAATCAGACGCTCCAGCGCTTGACATCGTACAACGCATAGACACTCTTGAGGGGAGTCTCAAAACCCTCTCTGCCTCCATGCAAATCCTGACACAGGCGGTGTTCGACATTCGAACCACTCTGGCAAAGGCACCTGTCTCCACCAGCCCCGATCCAGGGGCCAACGGAGAATCAACTATACCCCCTCAATGGGTATCTTCAGGGACGGAGCACCACACTGCACCGTGAGCGTCAGCTCCTTCCAAAATACCGCTTCAGGCCGTACCGTCTTCACCTGCTTCTAGCTCGACAAAAGACTTGGCCGAGATGATCAGAGACCTGCGTGAACGCTTCGAGGCCCGAAACAGGCATAAAGAACGTCAGAAGTTGGAGCTTCCTCAACCCTACCCACTTGAGTGGAATAATGTGGTTTATTCTCCCAAGTATAAACCATATACATAGATGCCATACGATGGGAATGACTCTCCTCGTCGGTACTTAACCTACTTCTAGTCTTAGACGGGACATCTTCCAAAGGAAGACGCCCTACTCACGAGCCTGTTTGTCGGGGCTCTGAAGGGAGTCGCCTATGACTGGTACTGCAGTCTCCTTGACAACTCCATATCATCCTTCGATGATTTGACATGCCTCTTCCTCGATCGGTTCTTCGACGGAGGGAGAGACATGACCATGTCATCTCTAATAGAAGTGCGGCAAACTGAGAATGAGACTGTTCAAGAATTCATCGAGCATTTCTGACAAGCATGCCTAAGGTTGCCTCCAGGTATGCCGAAACATGCACTCATCGACTCCTGCAGCATGAACATGGTCCCTGCGATCAAGCTCTGGCTCAACTCTACTCCCCCGCCTGATTGGAGTTCGTTGATCATTGAAGCCGAAGCTGCGGAGAAGAAGGCACGTAACGCTCACATTTTGGGGGTTAACTTCCCTACCTTTGACGACAAAGGGAAACGGCCTGTGACCAGCAGTAGCAGCCGCGAAGCGAAAGGAAAGCAGGCATTGACTGTCAATGCGTCTAACAACACGCAAGGTCCTTCCCCGAGGCCTCCTACTGTACCACGACCGAAGATGGTCTACTTCTTCCATAATGAGGATATCTTACAACTCTTCGAGATGCTAAAGTAGGGCGACAAAATCAAGTTGCCTGATCCTAAGCGTCCTGACGAAGTAGAAAGAGTCGGTGACCCGAGGTATTGTCACTACCATCGGTTCGTTGAACATCCAACTAAAGACTGCTACATCCTTAAAGACTATATACAGCGCATGATCAATACGAATGTCATCTCAGTCGACTACGAGTAGAAGACAGTCTAGGCCAATATGGTGTCGCTCCAGTTCGGCACCTTACCGCCTACCACAGCTCAAAATGGCGTCGTCCCCATCACAAAGGCGAAAATGGAAGTAGTCAACCTTCCACCAACCCGTGACAACGTGGGTGGGCTCACACCACTCATAACATCCAAGGGAGAGATCATGTGGGTTCACCCGGATCTCGTTCTTGAGCTGACTCAACCGGGGGTAACCTCTACCTCCAAAAACAAAGGCAAGAAGACCAAGTCTTGCCGAATGGTGAATTCCTTCCTTGAGGAAGCACTGCACGTATAAACACATTCACAGCAGAATGCTCAGACTGAGGAGGCTCCGTCCGAAGTGACGCCTCCTATCATCACCACAGCTCTCTAAGGAGAAGGTTCGTCCCAACCTCCTGCAGCTGATAAACAAAAGCAGAAGAAGGCCTACTTTGACAGGCCTCTCCGAAAAGACAGCACTCCAGGGTTAGCCAAGCCCCACAACTTTGACATACTGGCACAACTGGCCAGTACTCTAGCACAGCTTTTCCTATTCGAGCTCCTCTGCCTATCCAAAGATACTCTGGAGGCTCTCTGGGAAGCCCTGAAGGACGCTGAATCTTTCATCAGTCAGGTCAAGTAGCCTGACAATGATCCTACAACATGTCCGTACTGCCATAATATGGGGGAGATCATCTCCAACATCATATTCACTCAAATGATATGTTGCTTAAGAGCAATAGGCACAACAAACCCCTATATTACACAGGGTATGTCGGTGCCATCAAGGTGGATCGAATGCAAATTGACCCTGGGTCTTCTCTCAGCATCATCCTCCGAACTCTACTTTAAATGTTGGGGATCCCGATGCATCACCTGACAGCGTCTTACACTACCATCAGTGGCTTCAACGCCAGTAAGGGTGAGTACTGGAAAAGATCCGCTTGAAGTGTCACATCGGCGATCTCCAGACCGAGGTGACTTGCTATGTTGTGGATGCAGATGTCAACTACAACATTATATTGGAATGATCGTGGATACATGAGTACCCAGGGTCTCCATTAATGTATAAAATACGTATCCACTAGCGGCATCATCCGAACAGAGTTTGCTGATGTCGATCCCTTTAGAGGGATTGAATCCTTCTTCACCGACGTTGATCTGTACAAATCAATTCATCTTGAAGATGAAGCCAATGACGCTGATGACGAGGCAGAAGCTGAGGTCGAAGCTAACTCAGAGGTCGAAGCTGACTCAGAGGCTATTTAGAGCTCTCTTGATGGTTTTAGATATGTATTTTGTGTCCTACTTAATAGATCCCAAATTAGGACACCCTATGTGTTTAATTTATTTCCTAATAGGATTAATTGTGTTTTAAATTCAGTTTTAGAATGATTAGAGAGTGGATTGATCTTAGTTGGGATGGTTAGAATGAGTTCTATTTGGATACCTATGTTGGTATCTAAGTATCTTCGCCTACATGTGTTTCTTTTGTCCAAAATAATCCAAATTTGTTATAATATATATCCACGTTTTTAGTAACCATAGCAACTTAGAAATATCATAACTTTTAGCTCAGAACTCCGATTAATCTCCTATTTTTTGAAAAGAACCGTATCAAAGTTAGCTTTCCAAATATATATTTTAATAAGCCAAAATTGTTCTATAACTTTCTGTAAAACTATTTGAGTGTCAGTTGTCCGAAAGACAAACGCGTTTCGGTGTTTTCGCGATTTCGGGAGCTTTCGGACACGAAAATGCGATTCGTTTCAAGTTTCGAAAAGCTAACACGAAGGGATACGACATAGTTTAATCCTAGAATTTAGTAGATGTCTAATTGATACATTATTGATTTTAAGTAGAAGAGTAACTATACGATATATACATTTTGTGTATCCTATGAGCCTATGTAGTATAGATATCAAGTGAATGTAGGTATCATAGGTTGTCGAGTATATGTATGATATAGTACATATATATATATATATATATATATATATTATTGTTAGGTAATATATGTTAGTATGTTTGCTAGATGTTGGTTAGTAGAGGGTTAGATACGTTAGAGTTGTTACGTTGTTAACACGGATTGGTACTATATGGATCTTTATATTGAGATGTTATCCCCCTTGGAAGCATCGGGTACATCATGTCATGTTTGTTTCACTTTCATCATGTACTCCTGTGCTTTCACTATTCATGTATACTCTTGTGATTCATGTACTCTCATGTTCATAGAGCCCTCATGTATAACTTCATCTGCACCCATTTACGGGCCCTCATGTGAAATATTGTATAATAACGTAACTTGTCTGGATCCTTGTGTATTGATTGGGGTACTGGGGAGTAGAAGCAGTCATGTGAACAATTCTAAAGTAGTCATTGTACAAACTCTTTAGTGTAATCATGTGCAAATTCAAGTCGTTCATATGTCTATCTTGTACTCTACATCACTAGTCACTGATAGTTCTCTACTTATAGTAGCTATTTACATTACAGTTCTCCCTTTTTTACTACATGTACTTTCTTTCAGCATTTTATGTATTTTACTCTATTGTATGCTTTATATTCCTGTCTTGATATGAACTGTTAAGATTTTGTGCTCGTTTCTGTCCTGACTGGACCTGTTGAAAATATTACAGGTAACCTGGAGATTCACAGTTAGCATAGAGGACCAGTAGATCTTGGAGTAGATTACTAGTTTATGGTTTAGTTTCACTTTTAGAACTTGTTTGTAATAAGTGGAGATTTGAGTTGTATTTGAGATTGTCTGAGATATTATTATTTTGGAAGTTTATTTAAGTTATTGCTTTGAGTTTAATATAGACTTATGTGTTATCCTATCGTACTTAGACTGTGATTGAGATTTTATTATATCCATACTTGTCCTCCGTTCGGAGTTGAGATTTGATAAGTACATTATAAAATTACGTGAGTTGTTGATTAGATAGTGACCTAGAACATCATTCTACCACCGACACTGCGGTGTAGGATGGATGTACCCACTTCTCGTGCCCCTACACTAGGTGCGGGTCGTGACACATTTTTAGTGGAGGCCCATGCAGGTCGAGAGTCGCATTATTGCGATATCGTAGTAGCACAACACTTAGTTGTACTACTACGAGCCTGCGATAGAATATAGGAAGTAAGGTGTTAGAATTAGAGGATACTCAATCACAGTTAGAAATCCTTAAGAGATTCCTGGGACGACCCTTGAGAATCTTATTTAAACTTCAATTTGAAATCCCTTCCTTTGTTTTGTTCACCCTTACTCCTTGTTATTGAATTTGATTTTTGATGGATCGTTATTGATTTTGATTTTCCTATCGAGATGAATTTTACGGCATGATTTACTATATTTTCTGATAATATATGTTGACGGGAATAACAAGGATGGTAAAACGTCTACTTGATTATAGAACCTGGAGTTTATCGCAGCCATATTTGCCGACGTGGCAAAAACATAAAGACTTGACTTCGGATGTACATATCTTGGTTATGAGATTTAGAATTTTTCGCACTATACTAGTCGTCATAGCGAGAATTCTAGATGACATGATTATAGAGGTGCATACCCCAGTTATGGAATCTATCGTTTATCGCAACCTTGCTTACTGGCATGGCAAGGATTCTGAGTAACATGATTTTGGATAGACGCATATGATTATCATATTGTATTTTGAGAAGGTTTTTAAACATATCATCTCTATTATACCCTTATGTTGTTATAAAATTGTATTCCATCATCAAATCACTTAAGAGTAGGGATATTTTAGTTTTTGGTAGAGCTTATTCATATGTAGTTCTTTTATAGTGTAATAATATGATGACGTATAGAGTATATGTACCCTAGATATGATAGTTAGCATTGGTATTAGAATAGTAACCCATTGTAGATGATTCCTCTGTTATTTATAATACCTACCAGTTTTCATATAGGATGTTAGTCTGCCTTACATCCTTGATGATTTATTATTTTTATTATCCTTTCTAGTAGGGCACCCATGACCAGAGCCTGTCCTTGAGTGTAGCTGTAGCTTCGTCTGAGACTGAGAGTCTTCCTTTGCCTCCTATAGTGGTACCCTATACCATATTCTCGGATGGGTTGTTTCCTGATGGAGCTCTGATATTCGGACTTATCCGGGATGTGTTAGAGACACAGAGAGTTCATGCTGAGATCTTGAGGGAGCAGTATCCAGTTCCACCTAGAGCCTCAGAAGTACCCGAATTTCTAGCCTAGACCTTAGTATATCTTTTGAGATAATTGATACACCCCCATATTGCTTGTATGTTTTGATACCTTAGGATTGCTTTATGCTGTAGTATGACTAGAATGGCTAGATGGGAACCCTAGAGAGAGTATTCTAGGTAGACGAATATTCTTTCTGTGACTTTGATTTCTGGAACGTCAGAGACGTAAATCTTTGGAAACTTCCTTCATAAGTTTGTAGTAGACAAGATTATCTTCACTTTGATAATATTATGTCCCGTTCAAACTTGTTCCCTTGTACTACTTTTGCATCACAACTTTCGATCCAATTTAGGCCATTTGACCATTTCCACTTTAATTATGATTATCATATGCACATTGCCATGACTTTTAATTTAGGAGCACAAGATTAGTAGTTTTCTCAAAACCAACTTCACATGCATGACCTATACATAACACCCTACACCCATGACCTTCGTGTCCTACTCGGACACACCATCTTGTGCTTCATCATTATCACACGACTTTTCTAACACAAGACCCCATCTTGATTTACCCCATGGAGTCGCTTTTATTTCCGACTCGAATTAGGGACACCTTTACGACCCAAATCTCCCGACCCAAATTTAGGATATGACCCATTTTAAGCCTACTACCCATATTTTACTTGTTGACCTTGTGTGCTGCTAGGTAGAAGCTTCGACCTTGATTGTTGGGGGTTTGATCTAGAAGGAGTACGACCACTCTTAATTACGAGGACGAAATTCTTCTAAGGACGGTAGACTTATAACACCCACTTTTCGAAAATGAGGATAATTTTAAACCTTTGTAAAAGTTTATTATTTAATAATAGGATTTATGATTTATGGGGATTTTTAATTAATTTAATACTATTTATAATTGGTAAATTATAATTTTGATGCGTTAGCTAGTGAACCCTAGAACTGTTGAGCCTAGAGACTAACCATGACGATGTGAACCTAACCATGTGATTAGAATGACTAATTATAACTTTTTAGGCTAAGGGTATTTTGGTTGTTTTATGACTTTTGAATTATTTAGGATTTTGATTAGTTGGTAAATCTTAGATTATTTTAATAATATTTAAAATTGATGTATTGTGATTTTGGTCATTTTTTATATTTTAATATTTTGGGAATTTTTATATTGATTTTACGGGATTTATTTAGTCGAGTTTGAGTTTCGTTTCGTTTCGACTTGTGTTAGTGACCCGGGTAGCTTAGACTCTAGACGGGACCCCAAGATTAGTTAGTCATGGCCCACAAACTCCACTAATTAAGTTAGTGAGTTTAGACTAATCCTACTTGTTAGATTGGTTAAGTTAGATGCCTAAATTTAACCCTTTTGATCCCAAACTTGAACCTAACTTAAAAATAACCAAAAGGACTAGTTGAGGCCTTATTGGGCTTTCCCCCAAGGCCCAAATAGGGTTTAATGGCAGCCAATATAGGTAGGTTAGCCTTCCTTCCTTTTATTTCATTCCAACTTGCCTCTTTTCCTTCACAAAGTGTTCTTTCCCAAATTAGAGCGCTTCCGTCTTTGATTTGATCTCCAAATCCTTACATCCCTCCACCAAAACTTCCACCCAACCTTCTCATGCTACCAAGGGAGGGTGCTAGCAAAGATTTGGAGCAAAGTGCAAGGAGGAGTGTCCTTTTTGGAAGATCTTCGTGTCGGAGCCGTGTCCTTGAGAGTATCATTGTGATTCTACTCCCAATAGGTAAAATCAACGCTCTAAATTAATTTTTTACGCACATTAGTTAGTTTTGAATCTATAGGATCTACCTCCATGCATGTACCCCTTTAGATTCAAGTTTGAGGCTATTTGGAGCTCTCTTGATGATTTTAGATATGTGTTTTGTGTCCTACTTGATAGATCCCAAATTAGGACACCCCATGTGTTTGATTTATTGCCTAATAGGATTAATTGTGTTTTAAATTCATTTTTAGATTGGTTAGAGAGTGGATTGATCTTAGTTAGGATGGTTAGAATGAGTTTCATTTGGATACCTATGTTGGTATCCAAGTATCTTGGCCTACATATGTTTTTTTTCCAAAACAACCCAAATTCGTCATAATATTCATTCACGTTTTTAGTAACCATAGCAATTTAGAAATGGCGCGATAACTTTTAGCTCAGAACTTCGATTAATCTTCCATTTTTTAAAAGAACCGTATCGAAGTTAGCTTTCCAAATATATATTTTAATAAGCCAAAATCGTTCTACAACTTTCTGTAAAACTATTTGAGTGTCAGCTATCCGAAAGACAAATGCGTTTCGGTGTTTTCGCGATTCCGGGAGCTTCCGGACATGAAAATACGATCTGTTTGAAGTTTCGGAAAGCTAACATGAAGGGATACGACATACTTTAATCCTAGAATTTAGTGAATATCCAATTTGTATAGTATTAATTTTAAGTAGAAGAGTAACTATACGACATATGCATTTTGTGTATCCTATGAGCCTATGTAGTATGGATATCAAGTGAATGTAGGTATCATAGGTTGTCGAGTATATGTATGATATAGTATATATATATATATATATATATATATATATATATATATATATATTATTGTTAGGTAATATATGTTAGTATGTTTGTTAGATGTTAGTTAGTAGAGGGTTAGTTATGTTAGAGTTGTTATATGTTAGTGTAAGTTATATATGTTAGTATGTTTGTTAGATGTTGGTTAGTAGATGGTTAGATATATTAGATTTTGTTAAATGTTAGTGTAAGTTATATTTGTTAGTATGAATATTAGTTAGATAGTAGAGGTTAGTATTTTATTAGATATTTGATATGTTGTTAGATAGTTTGATGTTAGATATCTAGTATATTAGATATTGATATGTTAGTAGGTTATGTTAGTTTTAGATATTGGTATGTTAGCAAGTTAGTCTCTATAGGTCATATGTTAGATATTAGTTAAGATGTTATGTTAGTACATTAGATAGTTAGTTAATTAGATATTTAAGGGGTATCTTGGTATCTAATGATACTAAGTTAGTATCTTAAGGAAAATATGAATTACCTTTACCTTCAAGGTAAATGATTAGTTTACCTTATGACCAAGATATTAGTTTTGGGATGCCAATATGACCAAGGTTGATATGGTATCCTAGTGTTAGTGGGTTAGTGTCTAAGTGTTTGAGTTTGAGTAGGTGATATTAGATTGTGGAAGGGTTATATAGATAGGGATATATTTTTGGGTTATATAGTATCTATATATATTATGAGAGTATATAGATATAGGTTATGGTTCATAGTGAGGATATGTATATACTTGATATATGATATCTATATGTATGTGTTAGGGTGGTACTATATGGATAAGGATATATGTGATATATATGTAATGTATATTATATAACTAAGTTTGTGTGACTTGTTGGCTATGTGGTTTAGCTATGTGCCTTGATTTAGGCTATGTGTTAGACAGCAATGGTACTAGTATACTTGATGGTTTAGGCCGTAGACTTGTTTAGACCTCGAATTGACTAACCTAGATTAGTTTGACCATTGTTGACCAAACTTTAGCTAGTTTGACCACATTAGACTAGTTGTCCTAGTTTGACTAGACTAGTTGACCAGAGTTGACCAAGAGTTGACTTTTACCTAGATGGACTTAGACTTATGTAGATTGTATTATAATTTTAATTACCATATAAATTGAACTCTTTATAACCTATGTTGCTCTAACTAGGACTCTGTGACTCTAGTTGGCCATCTTTTTATATCAGCTGTTCAGGGTATCAGACGAGAACATTCTCTGATTATTTCATACTTGTTAGGATTTATATTCTTGCTCAAGATTACTTTACTTTATGTTATTATGTTGTTAACACGGATTAGTACTATATGGATCTTTACATTGAGATGTTATCCCTTCGGGAGCATCCGGTACATCATGTCATGTGCGTTTCACTTTCATTATGTACTCCTGTGCTTTCACTATTCATGTATACTCTTGTGATTTATGTACTCTCATGTTCACAGAGCCCTCATGTATAACTTCATGTGCACCCATTTATGAGCCCTCATGTAAAATATTGTACAATAACATAACTTGTCTGGATCCTTGTGTATTGATTGGGGTACGGGAGAGTAGAAGCAGTCATGTGAACAATTCCAAAATAGTCATTATATAAACTCTTTAGTGTAATCATGTACAAATTCAAGCCGTTCACATGTCTATCTTGTACTCTACATCACTAGTCACTGATAGTTCTCTACTTATAGTAGCTATTTATATTACAGTTCTCTCTCTTTTACTACATGTACTTTCTTTCAGTATTTCATGTATTTTACTCTATTGTATACTTTATATTCATGTCATGATATGAACTGTTGAGATTTTGTGCTCGTTCCTGTCCTGACTGGACCTGTTGAAAATATTACAGGTAACTTGGAGATTCAAAATTAGCCGAGAGGACCAGTAGAGCTTGGAGTAGATTACTAATTTGTAATGCCTATTGTTCGTATTACGTATTTTGGAATACGTGTACGTAATCTGACTCGTATTGCTTGAACTCCTGGCTTGGTTCGGCTTGTTTGGGTTGGCTTGGTTCGGCTTGGGTTGCTTATTGGTTCATCATGAACCAAGGGGGAGAACCCTTACCTACCACCACCATCTCCATTTATTAACCCCAACCACCTTTCTCTCTCTTCATTCAATCTTTTTCATTACTGCTCTTCTTCTTCTTCCTCACCGAACCCTACCGTAGGCAAGTGCAACTTGCTTCTTCAGGGATCTTAAATTTTATTGTTCCATTCTCTTCTTTACATGATTATAAGCCTCTTTAGAACTTGGAGTTTTTAATTTTGATGGATAGATTCTTCTAGATCTACTTTATAATTTTTAGTTCATGGAGTTTTCTTGGTTTTGATCTACTAAAACTTGTTATTTTCGAAAACTAATAGTTCCATGAGCAAGGGCACAAAATTTCGTGTGAATTTGGTTTTTGATTCACCTTATTTCGAGTTAAAATAAAATTTTTATGGCCAAAACAAGTTTTTCTAAATTTTCATGTCGGCTGAAGAATGTGGGCTGGCGTAAAATAAGATTTTACGCAGGGAAGCTAGCGTAAAATCAAATTTTACACAGGAAGGCTTGCGTAAAATAAAATTTTACGCTGGGAACCCTGAAATTGCGTATTTTACGCTGGATTGTATCCAGAATGTGAAATTTTACGCTGGGAACCCTGAAATTGCGTATTTTATGCTGGATTGTATCCAGAATGTGAAATTTTACGCTGGGAACCCTGAAATTGCGTATTTTATGCTGGATATCATCCAGAATGTAAGATTTTACGCAGGGAACCCTGAAATTGCATATTTTACGCTGAATGGTACCCAGGATATAAACTTTTACGCTGGAACCCTCCTTTTTTACATATCTTACGCAGAATTGATTTTTTGGCATAAAAAGTGCACATAATGACTGTTTTCGCCAAATTAAGCTATTTTCTAGCCATAATTTCGAAAAACTTAAAACATGAAAGTTTTAGATCTTTGTCTTGCCTTTCCGAATAACTTTGGAGCACCTCGTTTTAAGTTCGTATGTGGAAGTTATGCCCCGTCTCCCTGAGCTGCATGATTTCTATACAACTCTTGCACCCTGTTTATATTAGTTATTGCATACACGCTTATACCAGGTTAAATGTTAATTATAAATAATGGAATAACATGATAGTGACCTGTCGTGGCGCACTCTTGACAGTAAATTCGACATGATATATATCTCGAATGCGGTTGCGACGGCTAGCATGTCATGACAGAATTGAATGGCCTGGACACCGTGGGTGATTGTGTTTGTACAAAATAAACCAGTACTGTCTTGCATCATATTTAGGATAGGGAATCCCTGAGTACCACGGTCAGGGATACCTACAGTAATTGACTAAGGCTAATAAACTAGAATAATTCAGTAGTCATGAAGAGATTCCCAGCTACAGGTAATCCCGTTATCTGGGCACATTAAGTGGACTTGTAGCCTACCGATGAGTAGGGCACATTTCCAGCACACAGTCACGTGTTGCATTCTTCGAACGGACATTCAACCCGGATAACCGGATGGTCTGCAGGGCTTGTGGCTGTTGGGATAATTTCATTGCATCTTGCTAGTAACTAAGCCTGTGATAACCCTAGTTAGTTAAAAGTATCAAGCCGTACTCTTGATTGGCCGTGATTGATTGGATGGAGTTTATCCCAGCTTAGTCTTGTTCCGATCCTGTATAAGATTGTGAAATGACATGATTAATTGTGCTTGTCTTAACAATAACGATCAGGGGTCCAGTTCTGTTCAGGCGAAGGGTTACAACCCCGGTCCTTGTTTGGTTTAAGGGTTGTAACCTGGCTCCCGGAGCAGTTCTGTGTCCTCTCTTCGTTTATTGTCTTATTGTACCATAAATCAAGCTCGTCATGTTTTACCTTACTTCAACATCATGATTAATTATTTATATTGGCCATAACAATAAAGATCAGTGGTCCAGTTCTGTTCAGACGAAGGGTTACAACCCCGGTCCTTGTTTGGTTTAAGGGTTGTAACCTGGCTCCCGGAGCAGTTCTGTGTCCTCTCTTCGTTTATTGTCTTCACTGTACTAATAGTATTAGAGACGGGTTTCTATTAAGGTGAATGGCTGCAACCCCGGTCCTTGTTTGGTTTAAGGGTTATGACCTGGCTACTTGAATGGTTTCTTCGTACTCAGTTTACTGTTGTTATCTCTATTATTATCAATTATTATTTATTATCTTTAATATCCTATTGTGATTTGCTGGTTTTAGTTCCTAAGTGAAGCCTCCTTTGTGGCACTTGCTCTTTCTGGGTCTGACCCAGCTAGTTTTATATGGCCAGATATCGGAGCAGTCCCAGAGGATCTACCTAACCTCCAGCCAGATGGTGACCACCAGGCGTAACCCTGGCAACGAGTGGGTTTCTTTTTGTCCTCCCATTTTATTGTAAAATTATTCTTTTAAGGCGTTTAGCCGACGAGCACGCGTTAGCTCGATTGCACCTTTACTTATTGTCTGCTTACGGACTGTAACATGATTGACAGATCCTAGGGTTGATCATGTATGACTTAACTCTTGCTAGTCTTGACATTTTGTACGACTAGCTTCATGATCATCCAATATGTAATGTATGGGACGCCTTGCTATTATATATTTGGTTCTCTGACATCTTGTAACTATTATTGCTTGCTTGAGATTAAGACAATAGGCTTGTTCATGACCATAGGAGACTGTTGGCTTGTAGTTAAACCCTCATGTATCTAGACAGCCGTGACCGTATAGCGAGGTGGGTTGCACTTCAATATACGTAGCTAGCTATGTACGTCCCCGCTCTTCAGTATTCTGGTTCTGGGGCGTTACATGGTTTTAGTGGTGGCCCATGCAGGTCTTGTAAATCAAGATGTGTGAGGGTTTACCGAATAGATGTCTCAATCAGTACTCTTCCTTGATCTCTGCTCGTATCCTCTTGGTCCCTGAAAATCTTGACCTGACCACATGCTTGTATCGTTGATCTATCCTGGTCCTTCCTTATTGTTTCCTATGTTGTCTTCTTCAGCGACATTATTCCTGGACCTGCCGATCAGCAAGACGGAGCACCTCCCGTAGACCAGCCGTAACCTGGTTATTAAGCCCAACATTCAGGGGTAGCCTCCAGGGTCATGCCTACCGGAGGAGAACCACCAATTCAGCCCATCCAGCATGCAGAGCCTAATGATGGCACTTTGGTAGGTCTCATCAGGTCCCTATTAGCTTCCCAGGATCGTCGAGGAGATGCCTTGCACCAGACGGTGGCAGACGCTTTGACCAGAGGAGGTCATCAGGGTAATAGCGCGGCCAATAGCTTTACGCGCTTGAACCCTCCCTTCTCCGACGGCAGTGAAGATGCGATCGCTGCAGATGCTTGGCTTCAGGACACGGAGGTGATTCTAGAAGCAGCCAGGACCCCAGAAACGGAGAAGGTGGTCGTAGTGCGCCTGCAGTTACTAGATCTCGCCCGTAGCTGGTGGGCAGCGCAGGCCGATGGATTAGTGGCCCCTATTTTATGGGCAGTATTCAGGAAGAGATTCCAGACCAAGTATTTTGATGCTGTAGCTCGGTACGACCTATAGTCGAGGTTCACCAATCTGAAGCAGATGGACAGGACGATCGATGGATATGCTGCCGAGTTCTCTAGGCTTAGTCGGTTTGCTCCCACCTTGGTGGCGACCGAGTTCGATAGGGCCCAGCGGTTCCAGCAGGGGCTTCACCTCGAGATCTCGTTAACAGTAGAGCAGTTTGAGCATCAGTCTTTTGATGCAGTACTGAGGGCAGCTAGGAGGCATGAGTATACCTTCCAGAGGATCGTGGACAGGACCGGAGGTCGGAAGCGGTCCCACAGCCAGATGAATCAATCGTCAGCCCCAGCCCCGACAGCCAGGGCTTTGACCATTGGAGCTCCGAGACGGGCGGCCTCAGTGACGTCGGTTCAGCATTCCACCCCGACGCACCCTCAGCAGCAGAAGCAGAAGCAGTCTTCCGCAGTGGGATGTTCACACTGCGGGAAGCCGGGGCACGTGGTATCAGAGTGTCGTAAAGCACAGGGTTTGTGCTTGGTTTGTGGTGTCCCAGACCACAGGGTTGGGAACTGTCCGAACAGGGGGAGTTCATCGACCTTCTCTAGTCCTTCAGTTAGGGGACCAGCACCAGTCCAGCAGCAGCAACAGCTGCAGTACCTATTCCCGAGGCCATTGCCGACGCAGGCCAAGGCATTCCAGCAGCAGAGACCGCAGCAGTATGCCCAAGCCCAAGCCCTAATCCAGAGCAGGCATAGGAATTTTCAGCAGAGGGGATCCGCACCCAGAGGACATGGTCAAGAGCTGGCCTTGACCATGGGAGAGGAAGAAATAGCACCCGATGAGGTAGTGGCAGGTACTATTCTCGTCAACACCTTTCCAGCTTCAGTATTATTTGATTCTGGTGCCTCGTATTCATTTATGTCTGCACGATTCGCGACACGGATAGGACTGGAACCCGAGTCATTATCAGTAAGGCTCAATATACTTACTGGTAACGGTCTTATGGGAGTAGATAGAGTGTTTTCCTTATGTCGGGTCGTAGTTAGCGGTAGAGAGTTTTTCGCTAGGTTAATAGAATTCCCGATGGTCGATTATGATGTGGTCTTGGGGATGGATTGGTTGAGGGACCAGTATGTGAGGATAGATTGCCATATTGGCAGGGTTGCTTTTAGCATCCCAGGCGAGCCGGAATTTTTCTTCTTCCGAGGTAAAGTTGAACCTTCTCCTCCCGTATTACGGATGGCAGTAGCAGCAGTGTAGTTACCCCGGATCGTCGAGGAGTTTCCAGATGTTTTCCCAGAAGAGCGTCCAGGAATGCCGCCAGAGCGAGAGATCGAGTTCACCATAGATTTGATCCCCGGGACTGCACCTGTGTCAGAGAGAGTCTACAGGATGGCGCCGTCAGAATTGGAGATATTGTACAAAATGATTGAAGAACTCAGGACCAAGGGATTCATTCGTGCTAGTAGATCGCCTTGGGGATCCCCGATACTTCTTGTGAAAAAGAAGGATGATACGTCCAGATTATGTGTTGACTATCGTACCTTGAACTCAGTAACAATCAAGAACAGATATCCTCTCCCAAGGATAGATGACTTGTTTGATCAACTCAGAGGAGCAGCAGTATTCTCGAAGATAGATTTACGGTCAGGGTACCACCAGATCAAAGTCAGAGAGCAGGACATCCCGAAGACGACATTCAGGTCTAGATATGGATATTTGGAGTTCCTTGTTATGCCATTTGGAGCAACCAATGCGCCGGCTGTATTCATAGACCTCATGAATCGCATCTTCATGCCTTATTTGGATCAGTTCATGATTGTGTTCATAGACGACATCCTGGTCTACAGCAAGAGTGAAGCGGAGCATGAGCAGCATCTCAGAGTTATCCTCCAGATTCTTTGAGAGCACCAGTTGTATGCCAAGTTCAGTAAATGCGAGTTCTGGCTCGATTGCATTTCGTACTTAGGTCATATCATCACCAGAGGAGGAGTAGAAGTGGATCCCCAGAAGATCGTGGCTATAGAAACGTGGCCAGTGCCCAGCACAGTTGCAGAAGTTTGCAGTTTTCTTGGATTGGCCGGCTACTATCGACGATTTGTTTCGGACTTCGCTCGGATTTCAGCACCACTGACGCAGTTAACCCGTAAGGATGTGCAGTTTGTTTGGACATCAGAATGTCAAGATTCTTTTGAGAAGTTGAAGCGGGGCTTGATGACGGCACCCATTCTCACACTTCCAGATGGGACCGGAGGTTTCTCAGTGTATTGTGATACTTCAGGCCAAGGTTTAGGATATGTTTTGATGTAACATAGGAAGGTAATAGCTTATACGTCACGACAACTTCGTGATCATGAGAGGAATTACCCAACCCACGACTTGGAGCTGGCAGCCGTGGTGTTTGCGCTAAAGCTTTGGAGACACTACTTGTATGGAGATAGGGTGGAGATTTTCACCGATCACAAGAGCCTGAAGTATGTGTTCACTCAGAAGGATCTTAATATGCGTTAGAGGAGATGGATAGAGCTGCTTGTGGATTATGATGTCAACCTGTAGTACCATCCTGGGAAGGCCAATGTTGTTGCAGATGCATTGAGCAGGAGGGCCAGAGTTTACTTTCTGATAGCGCAACCAGAATTGTTAGCAGATCTTCAGAAGATGGGTATAGAAGTTGTCCTCCCTACCAGCATGGCATTAATGGCCAGCATACAAGTTCAGTCCAATATAGTTAAGAGAATTAAGATAGCTCAGTCCTCCGATTCTAAACTTCAGCGGCTTAGGACAGAATGTTTAGCAGGGCGAAGACCAGAATTATGCATTCATGAGTACGGTACACTTCGACATGGTAAGCGTCTTTGTGTACCCAGTGGAGATATCAGACAGGAAGTCATGACCGAAGCTCACAGTTCTCAGTATTCGATTCATCCCGGTGGCACGAAGATGTACCGAGATATCCGTCAGCACTTTTGGTGGAATGGCATGAAGAGGGAGATAGCTCGGTTTGTCTCTCGGTGTTTGGTTTGCCAACAGGTTAAAGCTGAACATCAGAGGCCAGCTGGACTACTTCAGCCCCTGCCAATTCCAGAATAGAAGTGGGAGCATATAACCATGGATTTTGTGACTGGATTGCCTAGATCCCCAGCTGGTAGAGATGCTATCTGGGTGATAGTTGACAGGCTGATAAAGGTGGCTCACTTTCTCCTGTTCAGAGTTGGTCAGTCGATGGCTCAACTAGCGAAGATGTATCTCCGATAGATTGTCAGATTACACGGAGTACCTGTCAGTATCACATCGGACAGAGATTCCAGATTTACGTAGCACTTTTGGCGTAGTCTACAAGAGAGTTTGGGAACTCACCTCCAGTTCAGCTCAGCTTATCACCCACAGACAGATGGCCAGTCAGAACGCACGATCCAGACTCTCGAAGATATGTTGAGATCATGTACACTCGACTTCGGCGGTTCGTGGAAAGATCACCTGCACCTGGTGGAGTTCTCGTACAATAACAGTTTCCAAGCTAGCATCCAGATGGCCCCGTTCGAGGCACTGTATGGTAGGAAGTGCAGATCCCCACTAGCATGGGACGATGTTGGAGAAAGGCAGATGCTTGGTCCCGAGTTGATCACTCAGACAGTTGAGGTGGTCAGGAGAGTTAGAGATCATCTTCGCGTTGCACAAGATCGTCAGCGCCATTGGGCCGATTCTCATCGGCGTCCGCTTGAATTTTCTGTCGGCGACCATGTATTCCGGAGGATCTCGCCTAACCGTGGCGTCATTCGTTTCGGCGTACGGGGAAAGCTTAGTCCTAGGTAAATAGGGCCGTTCGATATCCTGGAGCGAGTAGGAGATGTGTCCTATCGTCTCGCTCTTCCACCGTCGCTATGTGAGGTGCATGACGTGTTCCATGTATCTCAACTGCGACGGTATATCCCGGACCCGAGCCATATCCTGGATCATTCGGAATTGGTTGTTGGTACCTACCTTTCGTATGAGGAGAGGCCCGTGTCTATATTGGACCGAAGAGAGAAGATACTCAAGAACAAGACTATCAATTTAGTCCGAGTTGCTTGGGGTCATCACACTTTGGGTGAGTCAACATGGGAGCGTGAGGATGATATCCGATCGCGATATTCCGACTTATTTGACTCGTGAGGTATAATATCTTTCTTATGCCTCATGCCTTCGATTCCTTACTTGCATGAATAATTGCTTAATTGCTTGACTAGTATAGCTTGCCTGTGATTAGTATAGCTTGTCCTTGCATCTCTAGCCTCTTGATTAAATTCCGAGGACGGAATTCTTTTAAGGTGGGGAGAGTTGTAATGCCTATTGTTCGTATTACGTATTTTGGAATACGTGTACGTAATCTGACTCGTATTGCTTGAACTCCTGGCTTGGTTCGGCTTGTTTGGGTTGGCTTGGTTCGACTTGGGTTGCTTATTGGTTCATCATGAACCAAGGGGGAGAACCCTTACCTACCACCACCATCTCCATTTATTAACCCCAACCACCTTTCTCTCTCTTCATTCAATCTTTTTTATTACTGCTCTTCTTCTTCTTCTTCTTCCTCACCGAACCCCACCGTAGGCAAGTGCAACTTGCTTCTTGAGGGATCTTAACTTTTATTGTTCCATTCTCTTCTTTACATGATTATAAGCCTCTTTAGAACTTGGAGTTTTTAATTTTGATGGATAGATTCTTCTAGATCTACTTTATAACTATTAGTTCATGGAGTTTTCTTGGTTTTGATCTACTAAAACTTGTTATTTTCGAAAACTAATAGTTCCATGAGCAAGAGCACGAAATTTCATGTGAATTTGGTTTTTGATTCACCTCATTTCGAGTTAAAATGAAGTTTTTATAGCCAAAACAAGTTTTTCTGAATTTTCATGTCGGCTGAAGAATGTGGGCTGGCGTAAAATAAGATTTTACGCAGGGAAGCTTGCGTAAAATCAAATTTTACGCAGGAAGGCTTGCACAAAATGAAATTTTACGCTGGGAACCCTGAAATTGCGTATTTTATGCTGGATTGTATCCAGAATGTGAAATTTTATGCTGGGAACCCTAAAATTGCGTATTTTACGCTGGATTGTATCCAGAATGTGAAATTTTACGCTGGAAACTCTGAAATTGCGTATTTTATGCTGGATTGTATCCAGAATGTGAAATTTTACGCTGGGAACCGGGAATTACGTATTTTACGCTGGATTGTATCCAGAATGTGAAATTTTACGCTGGGAACCCTGAAATTGCGTATTTTACGTTGGATATCATCCAGAATGTAAGATTTTACGCAGGAAATCCTGAAATTGCGTATTTTATGCTGAATGGTACCCAGAATGTAAAATTTTACGCTGGAACCCTCCCCTTTTACATATTTTACGCAGAATTGATTTTTTGGCATAAAAAGTGCACATAATGATTGTTTTTGCCAAATTAAGCTATTTTCTAGCCATAATTTCGAAAAACTTAAAACATGAAAGTTTTAGATCTTTATCTTGCCTTTCCGAATATCTCTGGAGCACCTCGTTTTAAGTTCGTATGTGGAAGTTATGCCCCGTCTCCCTGAGCTGCATGATTCCTCTACAACTCTTGCACCCTGTTTATATTTAGTTATTGCATGCACGCTTATACCAGGTTAAATGTTAATTATAAATGATAGAATAACATGATAGTGACCCATCGTGGCGCACTCTTGACAGTAAATTTGACATGATATATATCTCGAATACGGTTGTGACGGCTAGCATATCGTGATAGAATTGAATGGCCTAGACACCGTGGGTGATTGTGTTTGTACAAAATAAACCAGTACTGTCTTGCATCATGTGTAGGATAGGGAATTCCTGAGTACCACGGTCAGGGATACCTACAGTAATTGACTAAGGCTAATAAACTAGAATAATTCAGTAGTCATGAAGAGATTCCCAACTACAGGCAATCCCGTTATCTGGGCGCATTAAGTGGACTTGTAGCCTACCGATGAGTAGGGCACATTTCCAGCACACAGTCACGTGTTGCATTCTTCGAACGGATATTCAACCCGAATAACTGGATGGTCTGCAGGGCTTATGGCTGTTGGGATAATCTCATTGCATCTTGCTAGTAACTAAGCCTGTAATAACCCTAGTTAGTTAAAAGTATCAAGCCGTACTCTTGATTGGCCATGATTGATTGGATGGACTTTATCCCAGCTTAGTCTTGTTCCGATCCTGTATAAGATTGTGACATGACATGATTAACTGTGCTTGTCTTAACAATAACGATCAGGGGTCCAGTTCTGTTCAGGCGAAGGGTTACAACCCCGATCCTTGTTTGGTTTAAGGGTTGTAACCTGGCTCCCGGAGCAGTTCTGTGTCCTCTCTTCGTTTATTGTCTTATTGCACCCCAGATCAAGCTCGTCATGTTTTATCTTACATCAACATCATGATTAATTATTTATACTGGCCTTAACAATAAAGATCAGTGGTCCAGTTCTGTTCAGACGAAGGGTTACAACTCCGGTCCTTGTTTGGTTTAAGGGTTGTAACCTGGCTCCCGGAGCAGTTTTGTGTCCTCTCTTCCTTTATTGTCTTCACTGTACTAATAGTATTTGAGACGGGTTTCTATTCAGGTGAATGGCTGCAACCCCGGTCCTTGTTTGGTTTAAGGGTTATGACCTGGCTACTTGAATGGTTTCCTCCTACTCAGTTTACTGTTGTTATCTCTATTATTATCAATTCTTATTTATTATCTTTAATATCCTATTATGATATGCTGGATTTAGTTCCTAAGTGAAGTCTCCTTTGTGGCACTTGCTCTTTCTGGGGTCTGACCCAGCTGGTTTTGTATGGCCAGATATCGGAGCAGTCCCAGAGGATCTACCTAACCTCCAGCCAGATGGTGACCACCAGGCGTAACCCTGGCAACGAGTGGGTTTCATTTTGTCCTCCCACTTTTTTGTAAAATTATTCTTTTGAGGCGTTTAGCCGACGAGCACGTGTTAGCTCGATGGCACCTTTACTTATTGTCTGCTTACGGGCTGTAACATGATTGACAGATCCTAGGGTTGATCATGTATGACCTAACTCTTGCTAGTCTTAACATTTTGTACGACTAGCTTCATGATCATCCAATATGTAATACATGGGACGCCTTGCTATTATATATTTGGTGCTCTGACATCTTGTAACTATTATTGCTTGCTTGAGATTGAGACAATAGGCTTGTTCATGACCATAGGAGACTGTTGGCTTGTAGTTAAACCCTCACGTATCTAGACAGCCGTGACCGTATAGCAAGGTGGGTTGCACTTCAATATACGTAGCTGGCTATGTACGCCCCCGCTCTCCAGTATTCTGGTTCTGGGGCGTTACATAATTTATGGTTTAGTTTTACTTTTAGAACTTGTTTGTAATAAGTAGAGATTTGAGTTATATTTGAGATTGTCTCAGATATTATTATTTTAGAAGTTTATTTAAGTTATTGCTTTGAGTTTAGTATAGACTTCCGTGTTATCCTATCGTGCTTAGACTGTGATTGAGATTTTATTATATCCATACTTGTCATCCGTTCGGAGTTGAGATTTGACAAGTACATTATATAATTGCGTGAGTTGTTGATTAGATAATGACCTAGAATAGCGTTCTACCATCGACACAATGGCGTAGACTGGATGTACCCACTTTTCGTGTCCCTACACTGGGTGCGGGTCGTGACAGCCTTGGAACAAGGATGAGAAGCCCATTATCGTTGGCAAAGTCGAGCGTCACCAAGACCTCCCATCGATGGAGCCAAAAATCGACACCGGCAGAATGCAAACCTACCAGTACAACGATCGAGCCAAGTATCTCATCCAAAAGATGGGTTACAACTTGAAGAGCGGCCAAGATCTGAACTATGGCAAAGATCGACGCCTTTCCCTACGACTTTCAGTGCCAAAAGGGAAGCCGCAAGACTATTATCACCGTACCCGACGGAGGGTAGGCTACATCACACCTCCTACAACTCCCAAAGAATCAGAAGTAGAGGATGTCATACATTCTCACTCATCTGAAACTTCAACTTGGGACTCTGACACCAGCATCGGTTCAGTCTTAAGAAAGGTGCTGTCAGCCAACATGACATCCGTACATCCTTTGGAAGATAAAGACGATGATCAAACAGAAGAGTTCTTCGAAGAAGAACCCTAGGCTCAACGCCTAGGCGCGCAATGGGAGACTCGCTTTGAATTGCGAGAACCCCCTACCGAAGACGAGGTCGAGCAGATCGACCTTGGGGATGGATCTTCATCCAAACCTATCTTCATCAGCAAGAGCTTGGTGAGGGAAGATCGAGAATCCTTGATCTTCCTGGTCAAAGAATATATCGATATCTTTGCCTGGAGCTACGAAGACATGCCAGGACTCGACCCACAGGTTACAATGCATAAGCTTAACATCTTACCTGATGCTAATCCCGTTAAGCAGTAACAGCGACGCTTCCGTCTTAACATCATGGATGCCATTGACAAAGAGATCAACAAGCTCTTGGACAGTGGGTTCATTCGTGAAGAACAACACCCCGAATGGGTAGCCAACATCGTCCCCGTCACTAATAAGAATAAGAAGATCCGAGTCTGTATAGATTTTCGGGACCTCAACTCTGCACGCCCAAAGGATGAGTTCTAACTCCCGATCATCGACGTAATGATCGACAACATATGTGGCTTCGAGCATATGTCCTTCATGGATGGCTACTCAGGCTACAACCAGATCAAGATGTTCCTAGACGATGAGAAGCACACGTCGTTCAGAACTCCAAAGGGGGTTTACTGCTACACAGTAATGCCCTTTGGCTTGAAGAATGCAGGTGCCACATACCAACGAGCTATGAGCACCATCTTCCGTCAACACCTTCGCAAGACAGTCGAGTGCTATGTTAATGACATCGCCGTCAAGAGCCGTCTCCGGGGCGATCACCTAGGAGACCTGAAGACAGTCTTCGATCTCATACGGACTTATCAGGTTAAAATAAACCCCTCAAAATCCTTCCTTGGGGTTTCTAGTATAAAGTTCTTGGGCTTCATCATCACTGCGAAAGGCATTCATTTCGACCCCGAGAAGACTAAAGCCATCCTTGACATGAACCCTCCGAAGAACCTCAGTGAACTTCGAGGCCTACAAGGATGACTCGCTTACATCCGGAGGTTTATCGCGAACCTTTCTGGAAAATGTCAACCCTTCACCAAGCTTATGAAGAAGGGAGTTTCTTACATCTGGACGAAAGAATGTTAGAAAGCTTTCGACGACATCAAAGCTTATCTGATAAGTCCCCTAGTCCTGGTGGCACCCGTCGCAGGCAAACCATTCTTGCTCTATGTCCGTACGATGGACCATTCCCTTGGCGCTTTATTGGCCCAGAACAACGAAGCAAGCCATCTACTACCTAAGCATGACGATGATCGGGGCCGAACACTAGTACAACCGCATGGAAAAAGAGTGTTTAGCCCTGGTGTTCGTCATCTAGAAGACTCGCCACTATGTCTCGGGACAGACAATCCATGTCATCTTCAGAGTCAATCCACTCAGAATTCTCATGATAAAATCTGGAGCGCTAAACTCCCGGTTGGCTATGTATGCGATATTATTGACATCATATGATATGGTATTCGTCATGTAAAAGGATGTCAAGGGCCAAGCATTGGCCGACTTCCTAGCCACGCACCCAATTTCAGAATTGTCCAGGCTCTACGAAGGCATTCCTGATGAAGTGGAAGAATCAAATATTACCGAAGAGAACCCCGTCTGGCGGATGTTCTTCGACGGTGCTTCCAGAATAGGCCCCCAAGGTCAAATTATTGGAGGAGTGGGGATTAGTTCTTCACCCTTCTTTCTAGCTGGAACGATGACGTAGTGGATATCTTCTGGCTAGACTTTTTCTCGTAGATGAGGCGTCGTGACCGGCATGCAGGAGTGTAGTCTTATGCCGTGCTCTAGAGCGTATATCATATCTATATACTGCTTTACAAATTTATAGACATCAGAGTAATTTAAAGATAAACCATTACTTAGAAAATATGCAAGTTCTTCTTCAGAGATAACATCATCCACTGAAGGTACATTATTATGAGTATTGATATACTCATTGAGAGGATCATTGTCTGGAACAGGAGCCACAGACTTGGCCAAGTTTGCCACATAGGGTAACTCTTCAGGATTGGGAGGACGGATTTCAGCAGGTTCTACCTGAGGTGTTTTGCGGAGAGTGATGGTCAATGGTTTAACCTTATCAGGGTTCTTCTTTTTAACCTAGATTATGAGAGACTTTGGAGTACTTTTTGGATTAGTACGTCCTTTGACTCAGATAATCAGGGGACCATCACTGGAGGATGAACTCACTTTAGCTTCATCGTCAACTTCGTTACCGTCATCCTTGGAGGGGTGAGATTGGTAAAGTACCGAATCTATATAGTAGGCTTCAATGCCCTTAAAAGGATCGATATCGGCAAACTCCGTCTTCACGATGCCATCGCTATTGACGTACTTGAAGTACTAGTGAAGTGTGGAAGGAACGATCATGTTCTCGTGTATCCAGGGACGTCCCAACAAGGCATTGTAGGAAACATTGGCATCGATTACATAGCAAAAAACCTCCGTTCGGAGATCACCAATCTGGCACTTGAGACGGATCTTGCCCAGCGGGTGGCTTCTCCCAGCATTGAAAGCCATGATAGTTGTATTGGTTGCAGATAGCTTGTGCAGAGGGATTCCTAGAATTTGGAGTAAACTTCTAGAAATGATGCTGAGGGAGGAACCTGGATCGATGTGCATTCGATCCACCTTTATCGCCCCGATGGCTAAACTACGGTCGGGGACGACAGTTGCCAATACGTCACTTTGCTCCTTCCGACAAATTCGAGAACTATTATCAACAAAACGGTGTTGGGTTGGGTTATGTCACTCCTTCGAAAACTCCTAAAAAATTAGACGTCGAAGCAGATCGTTGTTCTCATTCTTTTGATTTCTGTCTTTGGGATTCAGACTCCAACATTGGAGACATGTTCAAAGCAACTTTGTCTGTCAACATGGTGTCAATTTACAAAATTGCAGACGATGTCCAATCGATCGAGCTTGAACAATGGGCTCAAAAGATAGATACTAGGTGGGAGTTACATTTCAAAAAATGTGAACCACCTACTGAAGACGAAGTTGTCCAAGTCAATATAGGAGATAAATCATCTCTTAAACCAATCTTCATCAACAAATATCTGTCTGGCGTTAAACGACAATCTCTTATACAGCTTATAAGAGAATATATTGACCTCTTTGCATGGAGCTATAAAGACATGCCAGGCTTGGACCCTAAAGTGGCTATGCACCGCCTAAATATTTCGTCTAAAGCTAAGCCAGTGAAGCAGCAACAACGACGATTCTGACCAGATATCATGGAGGCCAGCGAGAGTGAAGTCAAGAAGCTTATTGCAAGTGGATTCATTCGCGAAGAACAACACCATGACTGGGTCGCTAACATTATTCCAGTCATAAAAAAGAACGATAAAGTTCGAGTCTATATCGATTACCGTGATTTGAACTATGCATGCCCGAAAGATGATTTTTCTCTACCGATCACCGACGTAATGATCGACAATACTTGCGGCTTCGAACAGATGTCCTTCATGGATGGGTTCTCAAGCTAAAACCAAATCAAGATGTTCCCCGACGATAAGAAGCACACATCTTTTCGAACACCGTTGGAGGTATACTGCTATACTGTGATGCCTTTCGGATTAAAAAATGCAGGGGTGAAATACCACGAGCTATGAACACAATTTTTTTCGATCATTTATGCAAAACAGTGGAATGCTATATAGACGATATCGTAGTTAAAAGTCGTCTCAAGGGCAACCACCTCCAAGATTTGAGAACGGTTTTCAAACTAATGCGTGCACACCAACTCAAGATGAATCCAACCAAGTCTTTTCTGGGAGTCTTCAGTGGAACTTGGTTTCCTTATCATTTCAAAGGGTATACATCTTGACCCGGAGAAAGTGAAAGCTATCCACGATATGTATCCTCTAAGAAATCTCAAAGAGCTATGTTGACTTCAAGGAAGGCTAGCTTACATCAGATGATTCATTTCGAACCTTTCTGGAAGGTGTCAACCGTTTACTCAGCTCCTGAAGAAAGGCGTATCTTTCGTCTGGACTGAACAATGTCAACGTGTATTTGACGACATCAAAAAGTATCTCACAAGCCCCCTAGTATTGGTGGCTCCAATAATGGGGAAGCCCTTCTTATTATATGTCCGTGCTATGGACCATTCCCTTGGGGCCCTATTAGCTCAGAAGAATGAAGGCGGCCATGAACATGCAATCTACTACCTCAGCAGCACGATAGTGGGTGCCGAGCACAGATACTCACCTATGGAGAAGGAATGTCTTGCACTGATATTTGCTATCTAGAAGACACACTACTACGTGTCTGGGCAAACTATCCATGTCATATCTAAAGTCAATCCTCTCAGAATACTCATGACTAAACCGGGTTTTCTTAATTCCCGTTTAGCTACATGGGCAATGTTGTTGACTCCATACAATATGTTGTTCGTTCCTCAGAAGACAGTAAAAGGCCAAGCGTTAGCTAATTTCCAAGCAGCTCATCTAGTGCCAGAATCTTCCAAACTCTACGATGAAATCCCCGATGAAGTAGTGGAGTCTAACACTGCAACTGATAAAATCCCCATTTGACGAATGTTCTTTGACGGTACATCAAGAACAGGACCTAAAGGAAATATTGTGGCCGGAGTAGGCATCGTGCTTATGTCACCCGACCATCTGGTTATACATCGTGCATATTCTCTCGTGGAACCCTGCACCAACAACATGGCCGAATATAATGCCCTATTGATAGGCCTTCAACTGGCAAAATAACTGGGAGTTGACTATCTAGAAGCTTACGACGATTCTAAGCTAATATTTAGTTAGGTCCGAGGGGATTATGAAGTTCGTCACGAAGATCTCATCCCATATCACAAGGCAACAATCGAATTGGCTTCTACTTTCACTTGATTCTTCATCGAGCACGTGCCTCGACTACAGAATATAGAAGCAAATACTTTAGCCGGTCTTGCTGCTTCCCTGACCGTTCCTACTAATACTCAGCAGTCGATCACAGTGTCTGGTCGAAAACTATTTTGTGTGAAAGACGCCTTGCATATTCATCACCATTACACAACGAAAACAAACATCAAAGTTAAAGACTGGAGATTCTTTCATAGACTACGCTGTCTATGGAATCCTTCCCAAGGACCCAAAAGAACCAGTATTTGTCCAAAGGCGATCCCTCAGATTTTACTATGATACAGCTACCAAAATGTTGTACCGACGCTCCTACGACGGGCTACTGTTACGATGTTTATCAGACACAGAAGCCAAACATGCACTCCGGGAGGCTTACGACGGAGTTGTGGTGCACATCAACCAGGCCCAAATTACAAGATCGCCACAGATGAATGGGTTATTATTGGCCCACGATGATAGCAGATGTTGTAGAATATTCAAAGAAGTGTAGGGCTTGTCAGTTCCACAACGACTTCATTCATCAACCTTCGAAGTTTCTACACGCGACGGCAGCATCTTGGCCTTTTTAAGCCTGGAGTATGGACGTCATAGGCCCAATCAGTCCGCCATCTTCCAGAGGACATCGGTTCATCCTAGTTATAACCGATTACTTCTTCAAATGGGCGAAAGCTATACTGCTCACCGAAGTGAAGACGTCGAATGTGATCAGTTTCATCAAACATCACGTTATCTATCGCTTCGGCCTACCTCGCAGGATCATCCATGATAATGGTCTACAATTCGTGAGCCATGCATTCTATCAGTTCTGTGATAAGAATCGAATCCAGAATGTAGCCTCTACTGCCTACAATCTAGCGGCTAATGGGTTAGCAGAAGTCTTCAATTAAACTATCATTAAACCTCTCAAGAAGTTCGTGTCTTCAAACAAGCGTAATTGGAATGAGAAGCTCGGCGAATGCCTCTGGGCCTATCGTACAACGGTCCGGACTCCAACAGGCAGTACGCCATTCTCTCTAGTTTATGGGAGCGAAGCATTTCTTCCCCTAGAAATCCAGATTCCTTCTCTTTGAGTAGCCTTAGCCAGTGAGTTGACTGCCGAAGAAAGCTACCGTCTGTGACTACAGGAGCTCGAAGCGCTAGACGAAAAATGCTTGTTAGCTCAGCAGCGCATTGAGCTATACCAAGCACGCCTTTCCAGAGCCTTCAATAAAAAGATAAAGGAATGAATCTTCCAAGTTGGTGATCTAGTCTTAACAGTGAGAAGACCAATGGTCCTGACGCACAAGACAAAAAGAAAATTCTAGCCTAAATGGAAAGGTCCTTTCGTTATAGAATCAGTGTACTCTAACTGTGCGTATCGAAAAACCAAGCCTGATAGTGACTTGCTCATGATGCCTATCAACGGCAAGTTCCTGAAGAAATATTATGTGTAACCTTTTGTAAATAGTGTTCACATATTTTCAGTCCTGTAAATGTACAGTGCAATGTTTATGTGATTCGAAAAATCATCTAACTATTATCCGAATTTCAAGAGTCTTGAATACGCCATGGATAATAGGTCCTCTAAAAATATTTCCCCAGTGGAATCATTTTCGTTTTTGACTCTGCCCAAACTCGGTTTGACGAAAACAAGTCACGTTCCTATTACCTCTAAATTATTTTCCGATAATTATTTCTCCAGTGGAATGATTAAGAAACGTTTTGCCACGTCCATATAACCTCTGAGCAAAGCATTCATCAAGGATAATTACGTCCATATTACCTCTGAATTATCCACTCCTTCCTAATGTTATACATCCTTCTACGTCCATATTACCTCTGGTCAGATATAGAACATCCTCTTCTATTACGTCCATATTACCTCTATTAGCAGCTTTTTTAACTTATTATCTATATTCAGGAACCCTGAATATAAAACGGATAATAGGTCCACATCAAATTCTCTAATGGAATACCTATCAGAAATATCCTTAATACGTCCACATCACCTCTAGTTCTGATATTTCACAAACTTTATTCATGAATTTTGAAAGCCAACATGTTCTTTATTAAAACGTCCATCAGAAGATGGAGAAAAGATACAAGAGTCTTGACGGCTAAAAAAAGAAATAGTTACAAACAAAAATCTAAGGGATACACAACCGATTGATATTATCCCTTAGAGCCATAATTTCGGCTTCGAACTTTGTGGTAGCATGGCGGCGTGCCACTTCTTGACGAACAACTTCATCCTGGAAGTGGATCAGGTTCATGTGCTTTCCCTCCAACTTCACCAGCTATTCTTTTAAGTGGTCGAAAGTTGTGGCGGTCATGGCAGCCTGAGCTAAATAGTCCTCCTGTTCAGACATCGATGTCCTCAAGCTGGCCTCCACTTGACCAATCTCACTTTGGATCTGCGTAATGTGATTATATTTCTCAGTAATCTGTGCAGCCAGCTTATTCTTTGAAGCAGCACGTGCATCACTCACAGCGTTGAACTGCCCATACTGATCAAACAATTCATTGATCTCTTGAGCGAGGGCATCCTTCCTTGCTTGGAAAGTATCCTCCTCCTTCGCGAGGGTCGCAATCAAAGCCTTGTCTTCTGGACAGAATAGCAACGTCGGGCTCCGTTGTTTGGTGTCCTGAAATCTAGCCACCTGACCCTCCAGATCATTCAGGCCCCTCCTTAGAGCATTAGCCCGCTCTTCATAGCCGACGATGCTCTCGAAGGCCGCCACTTGGCATTCAGCAACAGCCTTTACAGGGCCAAAGGTGGCATTCCGATTCAGGACTCCAGGAAGCTTTACTTTTAGGACAGAATAGAAAGCTTTAACAACTTCCTGGGCCATCCCGTCGTCTTCAGTGGAGGTCGTTGGAGAGAATGCTTGATGAGGTTCTTCCGCTCCAGGAAGAGATGCCTGACAAGAAGCCGAACCTGACAAGAAAATAATATATGCATCAGTAACCAAAAAAGGAGAGTGCAAAAAAGTTATAATTTTGTACCTTCGACATGCTCAGCGCCAGCCTGGGCTAAGTCATCGGTCTTGGCTTCAGGGAAACCGAGAGCAGGCCCATGCTGTTCAAGAGGAACAATATCAAGTCCTCGAGCAGCATCAGGCCAGATATCTTCCATGGCCCCAGCTGGACTGGAAGCAGATTCAGCAATAGCCCCCTCAGTAGGCTGCTCAACCTCTCTTTTTGCAGTCGATATCGGCTCACTAACAGCTCCCTCCGCACCAGCAAATTTAGAGGAGCTGGGGACAACCTCTATTTTCCCCCAAAGCCTTGGGTTATCTTTACGAGCGATTCCTTCTCCTTGTCTACAAGGGAATATACAATCGTGGTCAGCCTCACGAGGAGCACGCATAATTGAAGTCGAAAAATCTCATCCGAAGAGAGGCACAAAGATAACGTACCCACGACAGGATGAGCCGATTGGACTTGATTTTCATCCAAGTCCTTCATCAGAGCTCCTATCGCAGACATATTCCCCAAAGAAATGTCATAGGAGGGACTGATCATTTAATTGCCGTCATGGTCTGGGCCTTCGCCCTGATCATCCCGTCACTCAAGCCTTACAGCTGAAGAAGACCCGCCCTCATCTATCGGTTGAGGGCGAGCAGGGGACATTGTTGTCACGTCCACTTCCTCAGATAAGGAGGCACCTGTCTCAGCTGCAACTTCAGGGTCCTGTGAAAAGGACAAACGTAAGGGTGAGAAAGCTTCTAAAGACTTGACCAGAACAGTTATGGAGTCTAGGAAGGGATCTACCTCCCTCTCATGACCCGCACCTAGTGTAGGGGCATGAGAAGTGGGTACGTCCAGCCTACGCCGCAGTGTCGGCGGTAGAACGCTGTCCTAGGTTACTATCTAATCAATAACTCATGCAATTATATAATATACTTGTCAAATCTCAACTCTGAACGGAGGACAAGTATAGATATAATAAAATCTCAATCACAGTCTAAGCACGATAAGATAACACAAAAGTTTATAACTGAAGACTAAATAACAACAACAAAACCAACTACTAAATAATATTAATCTCAAACAATCTCAAAACAAAACAATATCTCAAGTTTTTATAATTCAAGTTCTAAAATATGAAAACTAAACCAAGTCTACTAGCTAGTCTCCCGATCACTCCTGAGTGTCGGGGCCAAAGGTAGCTAATCCATCTCCTGCTCCAAGGCAAGTAGGGTAAATGTTCTCAGGACAATCATCTGTAATATTTTCAAAAGGTCCAGTCAGGACAGGAACGAGTACAATTCATCAAGAAATCCTAAGTCAATGACAGAGAACTATAAAGCAGTTATAGACAGTTATATTGATGAACATGGCAGTTTGTACGAGTAATGATGTAGAGAAACAGTTAAGGTACAAGGAAAGTAAGATAACTAAACAAGAGGAGAAACATGGCAAGGAAGACTGTAAAATATAATCTAGGTGAAGTAGAGTAACATGATATAAGTCTAGACAGTATAATATGAGTCAAGTGTAATCCTAGTATGAGTCCAGACAATATAAATCTAATACCAGATGATTCCAGTACAAGATAAGTCCAGTATAAGTTGAGTCCAGTCAGGGATCAATGATTCCAGGGTGAGTCCAGACTATATACTAACAGTGTGTTTTAAAATATCGAGATCGACATGTAAACGGCTGTAGGTAATACGGCATATCGCACACTCGACCAAGTATGGGATGGCTATCATTCCAGTATATTTCCAAGGGAGTGGTTCTAGTATTTGGGAGTGTTCACATGTCTACTCTAATATTTCCCTGCCCAACAAGTTCAAGTGAATCCATAACCTGACACAAAAATATTACAAGTCCAACCAGAACATGAATGATACCAGTAAGTGATTCCAGCAGGTGATTCCAGTAGGTAATTCCAGTAGGTGATGCCAGTAGTGATTCCAGAAATAGAGGCCAGACATGAATAATGAGTGTCGTATGAAATGGATCCAACAATATCAGATCGTGTTTGTAACATAGAATCAAATAGAACTAACTAGAACTGAAGTATAGTAATCGACAAGTAAATGAAAGAACTATCAGAGAATGTACTCGCCTGACACTCTAAAAAGAGTAGTATAATATCAGATGTATAATATCAGATGTCTGCACCGGAGTCACAATATCCTAAATAGAGAAATATAGGTTATAATGTGTAAAATATAAGAGAATGGAGGATACAATGCAATCTACATGATTCTAAGTCAAATCTAGGTCAAAATCAACTCTAAGTCAACTCTGGTCAACTGTCTAGGTCAAACTAGGTCAAACAAGTCAAACTAAGTCATGTTAGGTCATACTAAGTCAATTGGTCACATTTAGACTCAATGTTGACTTTTGGTCAACTCTAGTCAACTGTGATCAAACTAGCTAGGGTTGGGTCAACAATGGTCAACTAGTCTAGGTTAGTCAATTCTAGGTCTAAACAAACTAAGTATATGCAAGTCAAGTATCCAAGATAGCTACTAACTCATAGCCTAAGTCACTTGCTAAACCCAGCACAAAACTAAACCATAAGCTAACAAGGCACACAAACTTAGTCATATAATGTATATATATTATTCACATTCACATATTCATATACATAGATATATAAAGGAAAGCTATATATATAGGCACATACATATATATACATAGAGAGAGCGAAAGAGAGGTAAAAGAGTAAGTGAGTGTGTGTGTGACATGTGTGTGAAAGGATATGTGTTAATGTTCTCAGATTTAGTGATAGGTAGGTGCATGTGACATAGGATACATGGTGTCAAAGAAAGTATGAATGCATGTGTGTAAAAGGTTATAGGTTAACACAGTTTATATAAATACATACATACATACTTACATTACATACATGCATACATATCATATATACATACATACATTGCATACATGCCTACATACATATCACATATGCATACTTGCATTCATTCATGCACCTATACATAGATGCATACATACATATTTGAATACATTATACACTTGTATACATTATATTTCATATATGCATACTCTACATTATATTACATTCACATATCATTAAGTTGCATATATATACTTATTTTTATTACATACATGTCATTCATGCATATTATATAAATACATGCATCTATACATTATATACATTGTATACAACATGAAAAAATAGAAGTGGAAAAAAAGGAGGAAAACTGAAATGGAAAGGAAAGGGAAGGAAAAATGTAAGAAAAAGGGAAAACAGTGGACATATACATACTTGCATCATATATTCTACATTACCATACATGCTATCATTATATATTGCATTACATTATGTAACATTATGCATTCATATCTATCATTACATGTATACCTTGCATTCATATCTAGCATTCATTATATACTTTCGTGCATACATTGTATATCATTCTTTCATTCATGCATTTATGCATTGCTTACATACATTACATTAATTGTATTTCTACATTCTTGTATTCAACCATATATATATATATTAAAGTAAAGAGGATACATATCATATCATATATATATATATATATATATATATATATATATATATATATATATATATATAATAAAAAAAAAAAAATATATATATATATATATAATAAAATATATATATATATATATATATATATATATATATATATATATATCATTTCATTCATCTAACATATCATGCATTACATACTCTACATTCATTTAATATCCATACTACATAGGCTCATAGGTTACACAAAATGCCTATGACGTATAGTCACTCTTCTACTTAAAACTAATACTATACCAATTGGGCCTTCACTAAATTCTATGATTAAAGTATGTCGTAGCCCTTTGTGTTAGCTTTCTGAAACTTTAAATGGATCACATTTTCGTGTTCGAAAGCTCCCAAAATCGCAAAAATACCGAAACGCGTTCGTCTTTCATACAGCTGACACTCAAATAATTTTACAACAAGTTTCAGAATGAATTTGACTTATTAAAATATATATTTAGAAAGCTAACTTCGATATGGTTCTTTTAAAAAAATGGAAGAAAATCGGAGTTATAAGCTAAAAGTTATGATATTTCTATGTTGCTTTAGTTAATAAAAACGTGGATGAATATTATGACGAATTTGAGTTGTTTCGGACAAAAGAAAGACATGTAGGCCAAGATACTTGGATACCAACATAGGTATCCAAATGAAACTCATTCTAACCATCCTAACTAAGATCAATCCACTCTCTAACCATTCTAAAACTAAATTTAAATATCTATTTAAACTATTATCATGCATACATACACATGGGGTGTCCTAATTTGGGATCTATCAAGTAGGACACAAGACACATATCTAAAATCCTCAATAGAGCTCCAAATGGCCTCAAATTTGAATCTAAATAGGGTACATGCATGGGGGTGGATCCTATGGATTCAAATCTAACTAAAATATAAGAGAAATTGAAATAGAGAGATGGTTATACCTATTGGAAGTGGGATCCCAATGATACACTCAAAGGACATGGTTTCGACATGAAAGCTCCTCCAAAATGGATACCCTTCCTTGCTCCTTGCTCCCAATCCTTGCTAGCACCTCCTTCTTGGTTGAATGAGAAGAAATGATGGAAGATTGGAGGAACAATGGAGGGATTTGGAGATCAAAATCAAGAGAAAAGCTCTCAAGTTTGGGGAAGAACAAATTAGGGTTCTATGTAGAGGTAAAAAGAGGCAAGGGTTTTCTTAAGGATTCTTTATAGGAAGGGAGGGGGCACTTGATGGCTAGTCATTAGATGAATTAGGGTTAGTTTTACACGTAGATGAGTGGCTAGGGCTTGTCCACCCAATTCTAAGACTTCCTATTGGTTCAATTAGTCATAAGGCTTTCTTTTTCACAAATATCCCAATAGGTAAATATCCTACTTAGAAATATCTAGATATTGTTAATCTAACTTAACCATTAAGTCTCTAACCTTCTAACTAAACCTCCATGAGCATTATTAACATCTAGGTTTAGTCAAAACTAGGTTAGTCTCTAACAATTCAATTAGCACAATATTAATTAATCAAAATTCATTTTCATTAATAAGTCAAAATGACTAAAATAACCTTGGGCTAAAAAGTCACAATTAGTCATCATAATCACATGGTTAGGTCGTCATGGTCATGGTTAGTCTCTAGGTCATGTAGTCTCTAGGGTTACACTAGTTAACCATCAAAATCACAATTCAACATTTTAAATAGTTTTAAAATAATTAAAAATCACCAAAAATCATAACATGGTTTAAATATTATTATTAAATGATTGTAATAACAAAATTTCAAAATTACCCTCATTTTAGAAACTGGGTGCTACACTCCCGAACAGTAATGACCCCCGACGCCGCTCCACTTCTTCCAGTTTGCCGGAAAGACCTTCTCAAGGGAGGTGAGCTAGCACCCACTTCCTTGGCTCTCCTTAGGGCGACAGTCTTCTTTTTCCTCTTAAAAGTTGGCTCTTGGGCCAATTCAGTTGAAGCTTTCCTCTTCTGAGGAGGATTGAAAAGAGCAGACTCATCTTTCGTGTCCTCCTTTGGAGGCACTACCGGCTCCCTAAGGGTAGCCCTCAGCCGTGGTACTGCGGCTGGCTTCACTGCTGGAGCATCGCTCTCCTTCTTACGGACCTTCGCCACCTTTTGGGCATGTTTCACAGAAAGAGGGCCAAACCGAGTCCCCAATATCAAGCTCTATTCACGATCATACCGGAGATGAAAAGTATTGATCTGAACTTAAAACTTGGCGGCAGCATAGCACAGGTGGGTCTCAGGCTTATCCGAGGGCAAGGTGAAGATTGCCCCCGTGCCTCCGTCATTGTAATATATCCAGGCACGTGCCCCGTCAATTAAGCTGCCTATTGACTAGCATTTCCCAAAAGGAGCTGGCTGTAGCCAAACTGTCATGCAAAATAACTCGGTAGGTGTGGGTCCAGATAGGCATGGTTCCTATTTTTGAGCACCAGATGCGACGGTCTAATAGACTGAAGCTAGTAAAACGCTCCAGCAGTCAAGCTAGTGGCATGAACTCCCTCATCTACTAAGGTATCTCCTGCACTACCGCTGCCGGACGGAGGAGATACCCTGAAGAACTCGTAGTTCTGCAAGAAGTTTAAAGCCCTTCTGCAAGCGGGTACACCAGTAATGACCCAATCTGCAGCATGGAATCTTCGAAGAAAGATGTCTCCCGCCAAAGAGTCCGCCGCCGGCCCAGCGTTCATCAAGGTAGGACAATGTAGTAGCAACCACCCCATCAAAAAATGATGCAGAAGTTCGATTCGGGCGAAGTTGGCCATGCCGTCAAGAGTTACCGCATTTCTAACAAAGTCCCATAGACCCCGTTCAGTGGCGCAGACCATCGCGGGAAGCAAGGCAAGACGGTATCTGAACGTCAGCTTCATAGCCGGAAGTATTATGCTCCGGCTCATCCTCTCTATAGTCCCTGAACCCCTAGGGACTATACAATCACGAAGCCAGATCATCAAGAAAGCTACCAGCACGGCTTTCTCCGACAACGGATATTCAGCTTGATGGAAGTAGTGGCCGATCGGGGACTTTCCCTCAGGATCATCACTGTCCTCAGTATCCGCCGTATCATAATCTGCCATCCGGACTACTATCTCGGACTTGGTCATAGGTTTTAAAATCGAAAAGGAGGCCGAATCCTCTCCTTCTCCTTGGACGAAGACGTAGCCTGTCCAAGCTCTTGTGTGGGGATTGGCCCCCTCGGTCCTTTATTTCTTGTTGATCCTATAGCAGATGAGGAGGTGGCAGAGTAACTCCTGGTATACATCCATCATCTCGGAGTTCTCATTCTCCAGGTCTCGGAGCTTCTCATCACAAGGTATGTACTCTTCATACGGCTCTGTGCCCCAAGGAAGCTTCGACACTTCCTGCATTTCGTGGAGGTGGCAGAGTAACTCCTTGTACAACTCCGCCAAAGAGACAAACATTGGCCAGTTGACCTTTACGCCATATTGGGTGGCCCTAATAGCATAAAAAAGGCCAACAGTCTTCAGGGTGGCTTCATATATGGAAAGCACCCAGTCAGTGAGGTTTCTCCAGAATAAAACTGGATACCTCCAGCCTTCCATCTGCATCTTCCCTACGGGATACGACACGTCCTTCGACATCATCAGATTACAAAGCGTGTCGGCAGCATAAGGGTGGAGGTCAGTCGGGATGTCGTTCAATACGGCACCAGGTTGCAGCCCCCTCGTAGAGTAAGATATAGAGCCCCTGACACACTTGAAAGTGTCCTTCTTCCGATCTCCCGAGTTGAACTGTATTCTTTTAGAGATGACCCCGGGGAGCTCAGGGGTTAACTTCCATTTCATCTGTCGCCGCACGTCTACGACGGTTAATGCAGATAAATGATACTGACGCTCCATCCACGGTAGCCATATTCTCTGATTGTTCAGCTTGACCACCAGTGGGTTTCTCAAGCGTATCATATTTCCATCTTCGAACCCCACACTGTCACCAAAAAGGAAGTATGGTTTTTTGAAATGACGTGCGCCTCCAAGCAAGAGCTTCTCATCGTTAATCATTTGCTTCAAGAAAGTCTTGTCCTGTTCAAGTATGGCGAGCATCCGTTCCGTAGGCTGGTTATGACTGATCTTGGCCTGGACCTTGCTGACTATGTTGGTTATGAGACTTCTGCCGAGGACGTGACAAGCAGAGCCGAAATGGATTCCATCAAGTTTCGGGACAAACATGTTAATTGCAATGATGGAAGAGAAAAGTCAGACTCAAAATTTGTAGAAAAAAACTAAGTGCTGGAGGTATCCTATACGCCCAAAGGGCTATGCGCCCAAAGGATTATGTGCCCAAAACATCATATGGGAGCATAAAATACAACAGCATGTAGGCGCATAACATGCAGCAGCATGTGCACGCCAACATGCAGCAGCATATGGGCGCATAACACACCACAGTGTGAGCGCATATGAATGCTCACAGAAACATGTTGCCTTGGGCAGATGTGCCCAGACAGAGGAAAAGTCTGAGCGTCGCAAATTAACGCTCAAGAATTATTTTGAAGCGTAGCTCACCCAGGATTGGGTCTTGGACTGTCGAGGACACTGTCGCAGGAGGAGAGCCACTCGGTGCAGCCCCCTTCCTCTTCGCAGATCTCTTGGCGGCCTTGGGAGACATGGTTCGTACAGAGAGGAGATGAAAAGTCTTTTTGAAAGTTTTGAAGGAAAAAAGAGTAATGAATTTTCTCTCTCTTCAAAAGCCTATTTATAGGCATGGGCCAAACACTATGCGCCCACTGCGTACTATACGCCCATTATGACTTATACGCTCACATGAAGACCCAATCTCTTCCATATTATGCGACTGCCTCTTGCTGACATGGACAGCGCATGAAGGATGGACCTCTTCAAATTCCACCCTGATGAATCTATCAGTTCAGATTTTCGAGAAAGATCTCAACAGCCATCTCTCTAACAGACTGGCCAAACTTTATGCACCCAAAGGGAGAGCTATGCTATGCGCCCACCGTATCACGAGAAGACGGACCATGCTTCTTTCAAAGTATTTCGAACTCGTTCAAGTATCGAAAACTTTGAAGGGGGTCTTGTAAAAGCATAAAAATTTTAGCACTCTTGACAATCATGCACCCAAGCCAGAGAAGTCATATGCGCCCAAGTCACCAGAACATGCTATGTGCCCAAGTCACGAGAGCATGCTATGCGCCCAACTCACTAGAGCAAACTATGTGCCCATGCGCCCACTCTAGGCTCCTCCAAAGGGGGTGCATAGCCCTATTTTAGGCAATGCGCCCAAGTCATAACAAGCCCCCGACTCGGTCAAACCTATGATCAATCGTGTACCGAAGCAAACGGCTACGTCAGTCTCCACGAGCAGTCGTGAACCGAAGCATATGGCCACGTCAACCCCACGATCAACCCACGATCACGCAGTCTGCATGCGCCTACACTCTATGCGTCCAAAGCAGGACCATGCGCCCACATGAAAATTAGTGTATTTTCTTATGTGGGCGCATAACATCATTCCCGCACAAAAACGACTATAAAAAAGGGTCTCATACCTCTTCAAAGGACAGAACGGAAAGCATTTTCAAGAGCCAAATTGCTGCACTTCTTGCCAGTGAGCCAAGAGTTAGCAATTTTCTTAGGTTTTCTCCCACTTTTGTAATCGAAGTATCAACGGAGTAAAGGAGCAACTGCCGCTCGATCTCCATCATTCCACTCCCTAGAATTCTTTTCGTACTCGAGGATCCTCAGTGCAGGATCTCTCAGGCGTACTCGATTTGTGGTGCCTTGTGCGAATAAGAAAATACAGCGTTTCTTCTTCTTTTTTTGTGTCCACAACCGTCTACGAAATCCTCCCAGAAGACCCGAAGGAGGCAGTCTCAGTCAGAAGACGCTCACTCTGGTTCTATTGCGATATAGCCACTAAAATGTTGTTCCGACGCTCCTACGATGGACTTCTCCTCAGAGGTCTATCTAACGAATAAGCCGCTGAAGCTCTTCGAGAAGCTCATGACGGAACGTGCGGAGCTCATCAACCAGGTCCTAAGCTATAGGATCGACTCCGACTCCGACGTATGGGCTATTACCGACGCTCCTACGATGGACTTCTTTTTGTGTGTGTCCACAAAGTATGCAAGGAAGTATCGTGTCTGCCAGCTACATGCCGACTTCATCCACAGGCCATCAGAACCTATACATTCGACGTTTACCTCTTGGCCATTTGAAGCCTAGGGCATGGATATGGTGAGGCCTATCACTCCTCCTTCGTCATGGGGACACCGCTTTATCCTGGCAATCACCGATTATTTCTCTAAATGGTGAAAGTATTACCTCTCACAGAGGTAAAAAGCTTAAAAGTGATCAGCTTCATCAAGCATCACATCATCTATCGTTTCGGGTTACCTCGAAGGATTAGCTAAACTCTTCTTCGTTAACCTCTTGGGTAATTCTTCCCGTTATGAATCCCGTTGTCTTCGTACCATTCTTGGAGATTTTTCAATAAACTTTCATGTCTTGCTTGACCTTTAACTTTGTTTGGACACTGTTATGGATTGCTTGACCCAGTCTTAGGCCTTGTTACCTTCTACTTGATAGATGACCGAAATAGCCAAACCTTGTTGACTGATTCTGTAAGTATAACTATAAATGTATTGTGTGATTGTGATAAATACTTTTCCTAGGGATTGGTTAGATTAAGCTTATGGGACAAGTATAGGTGACTGACTGTAGCAGACTTGGAAACCATTAAGATGATTGTATTGATAGTATGACTTGATGATAGGGTATCTAAGATGGAGAAATGAGATTGTATATTGTTGTGACTATGGATTGAGGATTAGATGTGCTTAACAGTTTGAGGATTCAGCATTTGTAGAAATTTTGGTTGGTTATCTATAGCTAATTACATATGATTAGAGGGTGGATCGATATGTGGAATGATATGGAATAAGTTAGAATGAGATATGATATTGCGTACAAGATCGGAAAGATATCAGTTAAAAGGACAAGGAACAAGACAAAGACATATGTACATTGGTAATTAATAAATCGGGAGTTTTGAAATCGAGGATTTATATTTGGAGGACTTGTTGAGTAAAAAGAAAAAGGCTCTACGCCAAGGATAAGAATTGAACGTATAATTTCAAGGAGAAACTGTAGAAAAGGATTGGCGATAAATGATGCTAAGGAACTGTGGATTGATAGAATATGGATACTTAGAATACGATAAGGAAATCCAGTAATTACGATTGAGGTTGAAAATACGGTTGATGATTAAGCATTTTAGGCTTATAGACATGTCCAGAGAATGACCTATATTGTAGAGTATACATAAATGTTCCATGTTAGTATGGAAGATTTTAAAGGATATATGACGTTGTTTATGATAGAAGGACTTTTGTTGAACCTGACCCAAAAAGATTGTAAAGAGAAACAGAAGAGATGATTACTAGGGTAGCAGATTGAGTATCGTAGCCAGAGCAGCTACATGTTATAGTTTGACCTATGGGATGATTTTTAATTTCGAGGACGAAATTTTTGTAAGGTGGGTAGGATGTAAGCCCCCTGAATTTCAGGGCTGTTTTAAATTTTTCTAAATGAATTATTATCGATAAATATTTTATTTATTTAATTGTTTTGACTATTTATGTACTATTACAAGAACCGTATTTAGAATGTGGCATCAACCGCTTACAATCTGGCTGCGAACGGATTGGCTAAAGCTTTTAATAAGACCATCATCAAGCTACTCAAAAATGTCATGTCATCCAACAAGCACAACCGGGACGAGAAGCTCGACGAATGCCTTTTGGCCTATCGCACAATGGTACAGACCCCGACGGGCAACACACCATTCTTCCTGGTTTATGGGAGCGAGGCAATGCTACCTCTGGAGATTCAAATACCCTTCCTATGGATGGCGATTATGAATCAGTTGACGGAAGAAGACAATCAACATCGCCGTATGCAAGAGTTGGAGGCGCTGGACGAAAAATGCCTCTTAGCTCAATCGCACATCGAACTTTATCAAGCCCGCATATCACAGGCTTTCAACAAAAGAGTCCGACAGAGGACTTTCCAAGTAGGGGACCTGGTTCTAGCAGTCAGGAGACCGATGGTGATGACTCACAAAACATCAGAAAAGTTCGAACCCAAATGGGAAGGACCCTTCATTATAGAGACGGTATACTCAAACGGTGCTTAACGTCTCACTCAAGCTAATGGGGACTTGTTCATGATGCCCATCAATGGCAAGTTCCTGAAAAAGTACTATTCTTAACCTCCGTCGAAAATGTATTGCCTCTCCCTAGAGAGAGGACCGGTGAACTGGACAAAACCAAGTTCATACCCCATCTTTTGAAATCATATGCTTCTGGATTCCAACTGTTTCGTTGCATTCTATCCCTAGTAGAAGAACAACCACATCCACATTACCTCTGAGTTGCTTCTCTACACCCCATCAAGTAGGATCCTGCACCGTGTAAGATCATGCTTAAGGCAATGTTTACCACGTCCACATCACCTCTGAGTAAATGTTCTGTACAACAATCCTTGTGTTGTTGCACCATAGAACATCCACGTCCATATTACCTCTGAGTTCTTTTATAAACCCTACAGAGTTCACTCCTACCATGTCCATATTACCTCTGAGTAGGAAAACTCCACCATTTTAGCCCATATTTACCATGTCTATATTACCTCTGAGTAAGTATGTTGGCTCTCTCTCACAACTTATCAATCCGTACCTAAAACCAAGGTACGCCAAGGGTGATAAGTCCACAAAATTTTAGTTTGTCACAAAAAATGAATAAAAAGAGTTCCTTTATTTCCACATATAACAAATATTACACCAGCATTGGAATGGAACAAAAGCAAAAGTCACATCTCAGAAAGGGAACAAATATCAGAGACACTAAAAAGGAAAATCGACTTCGGCCTCAGCATAGACCGCAAGTCAGACGATGAATCCTCACAGCCAGGGATCATAGTTGCATTGAGGCATGTACTATTCCCTCAGCCACTTTGTGTACGAAGGATCCATCTGGTTGAGGTCTTCTGTAGGGACAGGAGGGTCAGTCCCGATGCTAGCTCCTCATTAACTTCAACCTTAGGAGCAACCTCTTCCCTGATGGTCATCGATTCTTCCTTGACCTCGACCTTTGGTAATGACTCCTCCTTAACGGTCACCAGCTCTAGTTTGACGAGAGGAGGCAGTATCTCTTCCTTCACGAGATCCTCCGCCTTAGGCATAGATACTGCAACAGAGTCAAAGAAAAGTCAGCAAAAAAGACTTAGAAGCTCAAACTGGATCGAAATCCATGCGCATAGATAGAACCTCATCAAAGGCACACATACAGGACCGAGGCCCAGGCGTATGCTTCGGCACATCATGCACCTATGTCCATGTGCGTCAGTTAAAAAGGCTTCGGCGCATCATCAGAACAAATGTCCATGTGCGTCAGCCAAAACACATTAACATGAGGCAGCCCATCTGCAGTCGGGTTACCCCAAGATCACTGCAACAAAGACCAAGGCAAGAGAATACCCACCGAACACTTTCGGCCGAACGTCGGCATGGGTCGCCAGGATGACGGGGGCTTCCTACGCGTCGACCTCCAAGGGAAGAAAAAGAGTTAAGGGTTCTCGGGGAAGAAAAAGAGAAAAAACTTCTGATGAAGATGAAAGCTTTTACAGAAAGTAGAAAACTCTCTCTCCTCACAGCCGTCTATATATAGGCTTGGCCTCACGTGTAAACCGATGAGGCGTGACATCAGCGATCAGTCACTTCGGGTCTCGAGAAACCGATGGCTGGTTATCTTCAAAAGATCATCATTAATCTTTCCTAAGATCGAGGCATTATCTCTTCAGAAGAAGCATGTGCCCTAGAAGTATGCGCCTAAGCAGCAAACGTCCCCACAGTGATGTGAAGAACGATTATACGGCAAGAAGAGCCATGCGCCTAGGCGAAAAGGATGCGCCCAGAGTCGTTACTCCCCATGCTTCTTATTCAAAGTATTCCAAAACTTGGCAAGAAAGTTTTGAAAACTTTGAAGGGGGTCTTGTAGAAGCATGGAAATTTAGGCGCATTTATAGGCCATAATTCCTATGCGCTCAACCCAACCATGCGACCAACTCAAATGCGCCAGGAAGCTCAAACAGATACTTGGCACAACTAAGAAAAGTACAAGTTTAAATACATTGAAAATAAGGCTTTTATTTCATATAAAAGTCTATTACATGTCTAAAAAGGCTTTACAAAGGAGAACTTGTACAAAAAGAAAAAATCCTAAAGCTACAGCAAGGCGGAGCAACTGCTATGCGCCCCATGTCAGGCGCATCATCCGTTAGGTGCATCACTCTGATGTCTCATCCAGGCGTATCGTTTCGTCATTAAGGTACAGGCACATCGGCACCAATCAGCCCTTGTGTAGCAGGAGGAGGAGCTCTCATGTATCAACAATGATTACGGTATGATGCCCCGGTCTTCGGAAGTAATAGGCACACTCGGCAGCCTGTGGCTCTGCCAGCATAACGAAAGACGGAGTGCGACCGCCCCGATCTTTAGATGCAACAGGCACCATCGTCCTGTGTCAGAACACGACGATCCTGATATTTGGATGCAACATACACTATCATAGAAGCTCAGAACGACGGAAAGACTAGAGCATCGCATCTTCACCCTCGGAATGTCAGCACTATCACAGAAGATTAGAGCGACGGAAAGACTGGAGCGTCACTGATGTCAGCACCATCATTCTACCTTGGGTCGGCAACAATAGCCACATGGCCGACCGATCATTCGTATGTGCCTCGTGGCCATTCGCCCAGAAGACGACATGCGATCCAGTGGACATACGCTCTCCCTCAGCTCACTTCTGATCTCAGGCAACAGAAGACTAAGCTCTGCATGCGCCTCCAAGGCCATGTGCCTAGACTTGCTTATGGCTCCTAAAAATCATAAGACCAAGTCGCCTCCCTTGCACCTAATTCTAGGCACACCCTGATGCGAAGCTTTGCATGCGCCTCAAAAGCCATGCGTCTAGACTCGTCTATGATGCCTAAAACTCATAGACTAAGTTGCCTCCATGCGCCCGATCCTAGACGTACCCCGACAGATCACTCTCCTCCAAAACCAAGATCTTTGAGCCACAAGCATACGGTACGCGTCCCTTGACTAAGTTCTATTCAAAGAATGGGTGCTAACCACCCAAGATCACAAGCAAATCTTAGCAACTACCACGTATCAGCTCCTCCGCAGCCCGACGAACCAGTTCGAGCAGATTCCACTACAACTCAGGGCGCATCATTCATGCACCCCCACCAGGATCAGCCACGTGGCATTTCCACATCCAGGCACATCCAACATATGCGTGCATGAGCAGCCAGCCTGCTATCTATAAATAGAAGGATCATTCCTTCATCCGACAGACAAATATATACAGACAGAGCGAGATATATACAGACAGACTGTTATATCCACATACAGAGGCCAGAAGAGACACTCAACATCCATTTCTCCTCACAACGCTCCGGCATCTAGAGCAACCCAGACCTTCAGAGATTTCGAGATCGTCGTCAGATCGTCAATGTATTACCACTTGCTCCATCGGCACCGTACCCAGAAAAAAAATAAAAGTGTACTCCTAGGACTACGTCTAAGTCCTATATTGTACTATATTCTGTTTGTAATTAAAACATCAATCACCAAAGAGTTTTAATGGCAAACACCCTCATCACTAACTCCAATCTAACCTTAACCCTTATTATTTATCCTAATCCAACCCTAAACCTAATCCAACCCTAAACCTAATCCAATCCTACTAATCCTAAACCCAGAAAACTAACCCTAAAAACCTTAAGAACCCTAATCCTAAAAATCTAATAAAAAACCACACTATAAACCCTAATTCTAACCATAAACCTAAAATATAGAAACTATAACCATAAACCCTTAGAATCCTAACCCTAAACCATAACCCCAAGAACCGAAACCCTAAAATATCTACCAATATACGTTTTGACAACCACTATTTTATAGATGGTCGACGAAAATAATGGACATATCCCAGGTGGCTCTACCACGAATTTTATTATCCAGCAGCATTAGATGTACATGTTTAGTTTGATATTTTATGGACACGTATATATACTAAATTTTAATTGTGTTAGTTACAATATTATATATTTTTTCATATATGTTAATTAGTAAATTGTGTTCAATTAATATATCACTGATAAAACTTCTTAATGTAGAATGAGTTTCAAATATTTTTTTGACAAATAATTCAGGAGTGCTAGTATTATCAACATTATCATCCAACTCGTCATCTAAGTTTTTTAATTAAATCATCACTATTTTTCTCATCTTTATCACTTTCAACTAGTGTATGTTCTTCTTTAGTAAATGAGACAACTTGATGAGAAGAACTATGACCAATATTAACAATTTTCTTATTAGAAACATGTTTACTACTTATATTTTTAATTCTTGGTAGTGGTAGGGTAACATAATTAATATTTATATACGATGATTGAAAATTAACTTAAAGAACATACTTTCATGCTTGTTGACGATCTAATAAAAAACAACTAAATAAAAAAATATGTCTCAATATAAATTCAAAATCAATAAAAAATGTTCAATAATTTGATTACGTAAATATCTACCATAATATTCCGCCTAGTTACAAGAACTTGGGTTAAACCTGTTGGCTATATGTGAGCAAAAGATCAACTTCCTATTCAAGATAGTCGCACATCGGCTGGAGTGGGGGAGTTATTTAAGCATATATTGTTTTGCTCCTTGTTGCTTCATTAAAGTATTGTGTGGGAGCCCTATGGGCCACACGCGTGAGCCACCGCAACCGCCGCCACCCGACCCGGCTCGGCTCTTTAATTATTGAACCAATTGCTATCCATAAATATTTGAACGTTGGACAGTTATCACCCATTGAATATTCATATTAAATCCTAACGTTACGAACACATTTTTTATGTGCCTTTATCCAGCATAAATTGTGTCCTTAAGTCCACCCTTCGGTTGCAAGTTCCATGCCTATATAATAAGCCTTCTTCTCATCTTTTGGTACATAAACTATTCTAGAAAATTCTCTTCCATTCCCACCAAGATCTATTCTGTTTGTCAATTCCTTGCTCTGAGTAGAGTAAGTCAGGGTCGCTCTTTCTGAGTTGTGTGCGACGAGGAGATACCGGTGGATCAGAGATTTTACCACTAGGAGCATTCGAAACAAGTATGCACATAGACCCGGGTCAACTCTTAAGGCAGTGCTACGTGTACGACTTTCCCAGAGGCAGTTAACCTTTATTTTTTTTATTTATTTTGTTTACATACTTCTGAAGATAAAGCAAATATTTTCAATAATCTAAGAGTTGAACTTTAGCAAATTTACTTAACAAAATTTTATTCTGTTAAATTTGTTTAACAAAATTTATGTTCTATTAAGAATAAGTACATTTGATTATGAATAATTGCCTACTGTTAAGAATTCGAATATATTTAGCATTCGCTATCAATTGCCTCTATTAAAAATTGCTATTGTTAAGAATATTTATTCAAATAAATGCCAACTATTGCATTTAATATTTGCTACTGTTAATGAATTTGTTTTTGTATACTTATTTACTCTTAAATCATTGTCACAAATTATTTCTTAATAAATATTCATTAATTTCTTGCTAGACAATTTTCTTATATAGTTGTCCGCATATAAGTAGCATATTGTTTAACAAATCTTAGTTAGATATTGTTAAAGAATTTGTTTAATATTTGTCAAATATTTGTCATACTAGTCATAAATTTATTATCATTGGTTAAATAATATTTGTTACTTCATAGGACCAAAATTGCTATAATCATTTGTGACATTAGAAATTGTGACGTTCCATAAGCAATATTAAATTAGTACATTTATGATATTACCAATTTGGTCTATACAATACCTTAATTTAGGGAAAAGAAAATAGTTTATTTATCTTGTAAATTCCTTTAAATCCTAAAGTTTTTAAAAGTGAAGATTCGTTTGGGTACCGTAATGTCACAATCCCAAAATACGTAGGACTAGGTACGTAGACAAGCCAGCCGTATAATAAATATATGTACGCTGTAAAATACAGTATAACCACCATAACTAATCTCATCCACAAAATAGAAGAATAAAAGAAATCATAAATCAACTATGAATTGTCATTATACAAGATGTTAGGCGGAGACAAATCCACTACCAACTATTTTAAAATAGAAGTAATACATAGCAAATGAAAAAAATTGCCATGGGTAGCAAAGGATGCTCCAAGATATGTTATCTTTGAAGGAATAAAGAAGATCACGACCTTGGTTAGAATACCTGCAGATAGTCAAGAGAACACACACCTAGAGAACTTATCCGGTCCTTAGAGGGACGAATAAGATACATGAAAAATATGCCATAAACTGAATATAAACTGCTCAATAATAAGTCAAATTGGATTATAACATGGTTCAATACTCCACACTTGAATTAACGTACCATCTCTTCAACAAAACAAGGACAGGCGACGGCATCCTAATCCACGATGTAGTATCTTTCCATGCCATGAATTCAACATAGTATCCGGACCACAACAAGGTCCAGTACCTTCTTATCGAAGCGGTGAACTACACCTACAACCAAAAAAGGACAAGGTGTGGCAAACTAGTCTGCGACAAATTACTGTTCCAAGCCACGATTAGATATAAGTACCCAAACCAAAAGTACCTATACCTAACGGATAAGCTAGCCTAACCATTCTAAGTAAATCAATTTAAGAACAATCCTACAACGAGTAGACTCTCTGGCTAAAATAGGATTGGCATGGTTCCCTCTCTGGGCACCAGGGGCCAAAGAGCATAATGTTCAGCGAAGCGACAGTAGCCGTCAGTAACAGTAAGAGCATAATACTTCGCAGAATGTCAGTGGCCGTCAGTAACAATGGGTAATCCCATCCGCATCTCCGGCGGAGCCACAGGTTACAAAGGTAATGTGTATGGTAGCCCATACGCTAAGAAAATGTCCTTCCTGCCCCATGCCTACTATGTTGTATCCGCAACACATATAAACTCTATTAACCGCTAAGTCAAACTAATCATGCAAAATACTATTAGTGGTTAATCCTATCGCACGGTTTATACGTACCAGTGGCCAACCAGCTACACATGTCCGAGTTCTACATGCGACTCACCATTTCATGGCACCAACGTGTCAAGGCCTATGAATGTAACACAAACTAGGGTTATCTCCTAAATCTAAGGTTAATGTGCATAGAAAAATAAATAGAAAAATAATAAGGACATAACCAAATAGTAATTACATCTAAACATGATTTAAAAGAACAATTTTATATTGCAAAATTTTAAATAATAAATAAATACATGAAATATGAGCTAAAGTAAATAGACAGTAAATGGCAAGGTATCTTGCCTGGAGGTGGTGTATAGAGAAAAGCAAGTCCAGTCACTCAGATCGTTAGAATCAAATAACAATGAGAAGTCAAGTCCCGCAAACATAATTGGATGCTGAAATAAACATCACAAACATTTTTTATGTAAAAAAATGTCTAAAAATGCCAACCCAAAAGTCCAGTTGTGGACACAGGAGCAAAATCGTAATTTCGGGTTAAAACGATGTTTGTCGTTGGACTCGCTTTGCACCAAAAAGTGTGCCAGTACCTACGGTCTATATAGTCATCAAACTATATGTCTACGGGTCTAGTTTGACGATATGAACCCATCCAAAGTTGGATTCCAATGGGCCATATATAAATTCGCTGTTAGATCGGGTCACGGGCCCGCCAAGATAGCGTTTCGGTCAACCTTCTCAGAATCGGACCAAACTTGGCTCACAGGACCAAAAAAATATAACGGTCCTATTGGCACAAGTTTTATCTCAAGATGAAAAACATGCACGAAGTTATAGGCTAGTTTGCAAAGGAGCCGATACGGGGTATCTCGATCGATACGTCTCGATTTTGTCGCACACACACAACAAAATCGAGTTCCGTCGAATCCCACGCATCCGTAAAGTTGATACGCACCTTTCGATGCTTTCAGTTCATAGCCATATTGCCCGGTTTGTCAGGGCGCACGCCATATCGGTAAATTTTCCTAAAAATCTTAATATTTTAATCATCGATTTTGTCGATTTTTTAAACTATTTTTACAACCATTTAATAAACTAAAAACGAAACCAACATGGGGGTTTTAATCATCTATATGTTGTCCATAATTCTATTCAAACAGGTTTTTGAATCTGTCCATGTTTTGGCTAAAAGTCGCCTTCCAATTCTTGTGTTTCAACTACTCGGTTTTTTATTTTATGAAACTATTTTTGTCGAATTTTAGTTCAATTCTCCACCGATCCAAGTTAGAATTTCCTGAACTATTTAAAAGGCTCTGTAAAGGTATAAGTAGGTTACATACTAGAGAAGGAAGATCGAGAATAGATTGAGAGACGGGGTAGAAATCTTGTCATAAAGATTGAGGTTCGGCACTGCTACAATGCGCAGTTCAGCACGGTGCGGTGACGGTTTGGCGACTTCTCCGGCGTCGTGGTAGCCTGATCCTGGTCGAGCACATAAGAGGAGGGCCGCCAGGCTGCTACGATGGGCTCAAGATCGCTGGAGAGGTTTTCGAGCACCCGGGACTACATCACGTAAATTTTTATGATATCGGTATTCGACAGTTATATGAGGATTTTGTTTCTCTATTAAAAGGAGATGATTTAGCTTAGGATTTAGATTAGATTGGATAATATAAAGGAGATTTAAATTTAGATTTGTTAGAATTTAAATCAAGGATAAATTTTTCTTTAATTCACATATATTCCTGTTCTTTGTTTACACATAGGCGGGTTGGAAGAAACACTGTTCTCCTGCGGGAGAACAGTGAAAATTCTTTTTATTTTTTATTTTTTATATCACTATATATATATATATATATATATATATATATATATATATATATATATATATATATAAGCCCCCTATAAATATTTTTGCTATTATTTTAGGACAATAGAGTTTTCTTATGCTTATAAATATAAATAAATATATTCAAGTAAATAAATTTGGTATATTGATGAGGGTTCCTTAAACATATAAATTCATTAGAATTACTTACCTATTTTAATTTGGTATAATTTAAATAAAGGATATATACATATATGCATATATAGTGTTTATTTTATTGATTAATACATAATATGTATAAAATAGTTTCTACAATAAATGCTAATATTATGATGAGAATATTTCTAGAAATGTTATAGTATTTTATTTAAAATATTTTCTAGGTTTTCTAGAGAATTTTATAGTAATATATATGAGTGTATATATATAAGTATGCATGCATGTATGTATGTATATATAAATATATATATATATATATATATATATATATATATATATATATATATATATATATATATATATATATATATATATATATATATATATATATATATATATATATATTTTATATATATATATATATATATATATATATATATATACACACACAGGGGTTTTCTATAGAAAAGGAAAAGTTCTCAACGTATGAACAATGCTCATACACTATTCATCAGCCAAACATCCGACCCCTAAAGCCCAAAAGGCCACAGAACCGACCCTTTCCCCCCTTCCATATAAGTATCGAGAAAGAAAGATGTAGAAAAAAACCCTAATTAAACCCCTCGCCACCAACACCTCAACGTGCCACTCTAACCCCGGCGACCCCTGGCCACAGCAGTGCCACCGTTGGCCTCCTGGAAGCGCGCCAGAGCGTCGACCGAGCAAGCGGCAGGTACTGCAACAGAATAGTGACAGCAGCCCCCGAACCGGACTTCGTGGTGAGTTTTCTCTCGCACCATCGTCTATTTTCCTGCACAGTTTCTTCGTACACGTTCACTACATAACCGTCTAGGATTCCCTCCAAGCGAGATGAGTTTTTGTGTTCTGATTTGGAAGAAAAACCGATCCAAAGTTAGGCGAAAAACTATTCAAAAATAGGACATAAAACAATCCATGTACCCCTGTTTACGGACAGATTCTTGTCAACTTGTTAATGATATTTGAAAACTTTTTGAACAACCTTTTAGATCATCTATAGGACTATAAAACCTATTTTACGGTTCTTGTTTTCATCCAGTAAACGCCAAGTTATTAGTTTACAAAAATTAGGAACAATGTTGAAAAACTATTTTCAAAACTTAGAATTCTCTCCGATACGGCGTGCGCCCCGACAAACCGAGCGACGTGGTCGAAACCCATGAGCATCAAAAGATGCGTATGGATGTTGTCGACATGTGAGATTCGACGAAATTCGATTTCGTTCTGTGTGTGTGACGAAATCGAAGTGTATCCGTCGAGATATCCCATATCGGCCCCTTTGCAAACTAGTCAATTACTTTGTGCACGTTCGTCATCTCGAGACGGAACTTGTGCCAACAGGACTGTGTCATTTTTTTGGTCCTGTATGCCAAGTATGGTCCGATTCTGAAGGTCGACCGGAATGCTATTTTGGTGGGCCCTCGACCCGATCCAAGAGGCAAATTTGTGCACAGCCCATCGGAATCCAACTTTGGACATACAGTTGGGTTCGTCTCATCAAGCCGGACCCTTAGACATATATTTAACGACTTTAGAGACCGTAGATATTGGCACACTTTTTGGTACAAAGTGGGTCCAATGATGGACATCATTTTTGTCACGCCCCAGTACCATAATACGGAGACGGACTAGGCCAGCTACTCCATATGAGGTATGCAAATGTCATACGGCGATCGTTTCTGTCAAGAGACATGGGGGTGCATGCTACAATCCAGTCTCCTATGGTCTCACAGAGCATCTACGTCTCAATCATTCAACACAAGAAAACATCAATTAATGAGCATATGAGATAAAGCAGTAAGGCGTCCCCGACGCTTCATCAAAATGATCATAGGGATCTAGCTTTATAAGTTAGCTAGCCCAGAGAGTCATAGGTACATAATCGTATTCAGCTACAGTCTAATTTAATTACAATTATGCAAAAGACAAAATATCCAAATTAACCGGCTAAACAGGTTCCGGTGACTAAATGCTAGAACATAAGTGATGAAAACTAGAGTGGTGGAGAAGAAACCCACTCAAGTCTCCCGCCAGCCATGCTACTAGTATGCACCATTGACATCAGGGAGGAAGGTCGGATCCTCAGGCTCTACTACGTGATCTGGCCAAAACCAGCGGGGTCAGCCCCGAATAGCATGTACCACAAGGGAGCACAAAAGAGTGAGATAAAACCCAAGCATAAAATAATAATACTAGTAATAATAAAAGCTTCCGGTCGTAACCGAGGTCCACAGCCTGTCACAGCACGATATCCCAACCCAACAACGAAACAAGGACATGGGTCGGACCACGCAGCATGACAGTCCATGTTCCTCGGCTACTAACGAAAGTTACAAGGCACAGTCAAGTCATTTTCAAGTGGCCATTCATTCCTGCGGCTCTTTATATTTGGCGGAGTTATCCCCGCGACACTAATTAAAGGGATCCTCAGATCGTGTCAACCCAACAGGGCTAGCCAAACCATTAAACATATAGCATATTGATTATACATCGGTCCCCAGAGGGCTACCGTGCTAAAACACATAACACATAGCTCATAGAAGTCGGATATAGCCATCCACTATAGGAGAATGAAATCATATCCATGGCGGCCAACCCGACACATCAGAACTAGACCCGGGATGGCTAGTATGCCATGATCTCGGGATTCTTTCCACCCAATGCATCTACCAAGTTAGTTGCCTAGTTAATCCCTAGATTATCCTCGGAGTTCACATGTCGTGGTCATATGCTCACTCCCCTAGATGTCGTACATTATACGAGTACCCCAAGAAGGGATTCGTACTGGCTCATGGACTCATACGTATGTACCCCCTTTTGGTGTAATACAACACATAATACATACCACGTCATTGTTACCGACCATTCGTTATATAAATGCTCGACTCTTGGAGGTACTGGCAGGTATCACGTAGGAACACTTAGCACATAGGATAGCACCTCGGTGCTCACATAGATTGTACCTTAGTACACACATAGGGTTATCCGGCACACGTATAGGTAGTCAAATCATGAATAAGGACCAAGACACAAGAGGAAAGAGAACAAGAAGGCACTATGCACTTCGGGTATAAAAGGCTCGCAAGTCATGAAGTGGCCCAAACGGCGCACGGGCAAAAGTGCAAGGTGCAAGGTGCACAAGGTGCCATAAGTCATATATGAATTCTGGTTAAAGTGAGACATGAATAATCTTGAAGCCAAGACAAATATCTAAAACTTTTATGTTGGGAGTTGGGAGAAATTTTGGCCACAATTCAGCCAAATAGAGCATAAAATAGCCATAAACAGCAAAAAAATAGGCACTAAGCGGCACTATGCAAGCCATGCGACACTATGCAAGCCTGTGGCACTATTCATCCATACTGTACTATATAAGCCATACGGCACTATTCATCCATACGGTACTATTTGAGCCTACAGCACTATTCATCCATGCGACAGTATTCATCCATGCGGCACTATACAAGCTTGCGGTACTATACAAGCCATATGGCACTATTCATCCATGTGGCACTATTCAAGCATGCGACACTATTCATCCATATGGTACTATGCAAGCCCATAGCACTATGCAAGCCTTATGGCACTATTCTTCTATGCTGCACTATTCAAGCCTGCGATATTATTCATTCATGCGGTACTATTCATCCATGTGGCACTATACAAGCCTACGGCACTATTCATCGTCCCTGCCAGAACCAGGACAGATGAACATAGAAGATGTCCAAATATTGTTTTGGCCATAACTTCCCCAAAATAAGTCGAAATCTAACTTTCTAAAGGTCAAAATTGGGTAGAATTCTCTACCATATGCAACAATTAGTTTTTGAAAATCAGTAAGTTTGATAGATCAAAACCCAAGAAAACCAAAAATGATGTAAACTTAGATCTACAAGAATCCATCTATCAAAATCGAAAATACCAAGTACTAAACTTGTAGAGTATGATGAGAAGAACAATATATACAAATAATATCAAAGGAAAAAAAATCAAGAATGAAAAATGCACAAATCTCCACTTTTGAGCAAGTTGTACTTGCCTAAGTGGGTTGGTGGCTGAGGGAAATGAATAAGAGTGAATAAGAAAAGAGTGTATGGAAGAGATTATTTATAGTGGGTGAGGGTTGGCTTAAGAAAACCCTAATCTCTAAACATGCTCTAACTAATCCACTAATGACATGCTTAAAGGCTACATGCAACCATTAATTAAATAATAAATAGAATTATGCACATGCTAAATAGAGGATACCATGTACAGAATTTATGAAAGAATACATATATTGGGATCGCGGAGTGACATCTCTACCCTCCTTAGAAAAATTTCGTCCTTGGAATTTCTGCCAAGACAAGATAGAGAAATCAAAGCAAGCAAGATACTAATTACAAGGCTAACTATGCATGCAATCTCATCAATTTTAACAAGCATTAGAGAACAATCATCCGCCCTAGTGGGTGCAACAGGAAAACATATTACAAAGGCATAAGGATAAATATACCTTCTGAGTCGAACAAGTTCGGATATCGAGATCTAATCTCGTCCTCGCGCTCCCATGTCGACTCCCCAAGTGAGTGATGGCCCCAATCGACACGGACAAGATTAATAGTCTGGTTCTTCAGCACCTTCTCTCGTTGATCCAAAATGGATACGGGTTGCTCCTCGTAAGTCAGGTTGGTACCGACGACCAGCTCAGAATGATCGAGGATGTGAATCGGATCCGGAACATACCTATGCAACTGAGATACATGAAACACATCATGTACATCACGTAGTGAAGGTGGAAGGGCAAGACGATAAGCAACATCGCCTACCCGAGCGAGAATATCAAATGGACCAACGTATCTCGGACTAAGCTTTCTTCGGGTTCCTAATCTAATGACACCCCGAGTAGGCAAAATCCGCAGAAACACTTGGTCACCAATACCAAACTCTAGAGGCCTACGATGTTGATCTGCCCAGTGTCGGTGTCTGTCCTGTGCAACTTGAAGCCGCTCTCTGATCAACTTGACTGTCTCCACTGTCTGCGTGATCATCTCCGGTCCTAAAAAATTTCGTTCTCCTACATCGTCCCATGCCAGAGGGGACCTGCATTTTCTTCCATATAATGCTTCGAATGGTTCCATCTGGATACTTGCCCGATGACTGTTATTGTAAGAGAACTCTACTAAATGAAGATGATCTTCCCAAGTTTTGTCGAAGTCTAAGGTACAAGCTCGATACATATCTTCCAATGTCTGAATGGTTCTCTCTGATTGTCCGTCCGTCTGCGAATGATAGGCTATACTGAACCTCAACTTGGTACCCAAACTTTGATGCAAACTCCGCCAAAAGTGACAGGTGAATCGTGTGTCTCGATCTGATACTATGCTGACTGGAACACCATGCTGCCTCACAATCTGCTTTATATACATTTCTGCCAACTACTCAGTAGACTGCCCTACTCTGAAAGGAAAAAAAATGAGAAACCATCGTGAGCCAATCCACGATTACCTAAACTGCATTTCGACTGGTCGGAGATCTAGGTAAACTGGTCACAAAGTCCATCGTGGTGTGCTCCCACATCTACTCCGGAATAGGAAGCGACTGTTATAATCCTGCTAGTCTCTGCTGCTCTGCCTTCACTTGCTAACATACCAATCATCTGGATACAAACCTCGCTATCTCCTTCTTCATGCCATTCCACTAAAAGTGCTGCTTTATATCTTTGTACATCTTTGTGCCTCCGGGATGAATAGAGTAAGGAGAACTATGAGCCTCTGACATAACTTTCTGTCGAAGGTCTCCACTTAGTACACAAAGACGGTTTTCGAACCTAAGCGTACCATCTTTATGAATTACTAACTTCTTTCTAAAACTTGACTCACACTCCGATCGAAACTTCTGGATCTGCAGATTCTCTTCCTGGGCTGCTCTGATCCTATCTACTAAAGTAGACTGAATCTACAAACTGGCTATAACTCCCGTATCTTATGGCAAGATCATTTCAATTCCTATTTCCTGAAGATCTTCCAAAATATGCATCTGTGAGGTTAAAATGAATGCACCACCTCTCCTGGTCAAGGCGTCTACTACCACATTCGGCTTGCCTGGATGATACTGAAGATTTACATCAAAGTCCTTCAGTAATTCCAACCATCTTCTCTGTCTCATGTTCAGGTCCCTCTGGGTGAATACATACTTTAAGCTCTTATGATCAGTGTAAATTTCCACTCAATCCCCATATAAATAATGCCTCCATAACTTAAGCGAGAACACTACTGCTGCTAATTCTAGGTCATAAGTCGGATAGTTCTTCTCATGGTCCCGAAGCTGTCGAGATACATATGGTATCACCTTACCATGCTGCATCAATACACACCCAAGTCCCTTCTCGGATGCATCACAATACACTGTAAACCCTCTCGATCCTACTGGAAGTGTCAAGATCGGGGCTGAGATTAATCTTTTCTTCAAGTCTTCAAATGATGTCTGGTACTTTGCTGACCAAACAAACTCTACATTCTTATGCGTCAAACGCGTCAAGGGTGTCGAAATCCTGGCGAAGTCTGCCACGAACCTCTTGTAGTAACCTGCCAATCCTAGGAAACTACCCACATCTGCTACTGTCTTCAGAACTAGCCAATTCTCCACTGTCTCAACCTTCTTCAGATCTACTGACACTACTGCTCCAGAAATAATGTATCCCAGGAACGAAATACGATCCAACCAAAACTCATACTACTAAGCTTCGTATAAAGTTAATGCGCCCTCAAGGTCTGCAAAACTGTCCGAAGATGTTTCTCATGTTTTCACTACTGGAATAGACGAGGATGTCGTCTATGAACACTACTGCAAACTTATCCAAATATGGTATAAAGATACGATTCATCAAATCCATGAATACTGCTGGGCATTAGTAAGTCCAAATGGCATCACCAGAAACTCATAATGCCCATACCGCGATCTAAACGCTATCTTGGGTATGTCCTGCTCCCGGACCCTCACTTGATAAAATCCAGATCGAAGATCAATCTTAGAGAAGACGCAGGCCTTACTCAATTAATCAAACAAGTCATCAATCCTTGGTAACGGATATTTGTTCTTCACTTTTAGTACATTCAACTGTCGGTAATCAATGTACATTCACGTCGATCCATCCTTCTTGGGTACTAAAATCACCGGTGCTGCCCAGGGCGATTCACTGTCCCGGATAAACTGTTTTGCCTTCAGTTCTTCTTTATGCTGGTACAACTTGCCCAACTCTGACTGCGATATCCTGTAAACTCTGCCAATTTTTAGGCTCCGTTCTAGGATTCAATTCAATACAAAACTCCACATCTCTCATCGGTGGTAAACCTGGAAGCTCATTTGGAAATATATTAAGAAATTCTTTGACCACTCTTGGTATCTTTTCCTGCTCTGCCAATGCTTCTGCAACAATGCCCTTGGGTCGATCCTCCAATGATCGAACAAAGACGAACTCCTCAACGCCAGGTACATTAAATACTACCCTACCTCCCCGATAATCTATCGTCGCATGACTGTCTCTCCACCAGTCCATGCCTAGGACAACGTCAAAGTTTTCTATAGAGAACTCATTCAAAGATGCGGGCAATAATCGCCCGTCACTACGATTAGACATGCTAAGTACACTCTACTAACTCCTACGAGCCCATTACCAGTGAGTATATTCATCCTCTCTCGTAATGCCTCGAACTTCAATCCAAAACGTGTCGTAAATCGTGTAGATATAAAAGAGTGGGTAGCCCCCGAATCAAATAATACTACTGTAGGAAAAGAGGTCACAGAAACATTACCTGCAACCACATCGCCTGAAGCTAGTGCATCCTCCAGTGATAAGGTGAAGGCCTGGCCCTGGCCTTGCTGAGCTCCCTGCTGTTATCTTCCTCGACCATGCTGTTGTTGCGGCCTCTACGGGCCTTCCTGGTTTTGCAACTGGCAAAATATCTGAGCCTGTGACGGCAGACGCTGGGCTAGCGGCCTTACGGCTAATGCTGGTCCTCTGTTCGATGCTTCCCCCGGAGCTGGCAACGCCAGAAACTGCTGAACAGGAGGACAATTGGCAATCCTGTGGTCTGGACTGCAACACCTCATGCATAATCCGTTAGCTGAATGACACACATCCCTAGTGTGCCCTCCTTTACCGCAGTAAGTACATCCAATGGGCGCACCCTGGTGCTGCTATTGGTTCCTTGGCTACTGATGCCGAACTGCTGTTGTTATCTCTGATACCGTCGTCCTTCGTGGTGCTTCTAACTTATGAATACGGATGCCAGGTGTTGGCGCCGATGTTCGCTGCACTGCTCCTCCGTCCCTACTCCGGGGATGAGACCTCTTCTGGCCCACATATCTTATCGCCAACCTTTGTTGGATGAGTTCATGCCTCCAAGCTGCCTCTAAAACGGCATCAAAAGTTTGATAGTCGTGCCCTTCTACTAGCTGTAGAATCTCCAAATGAAGTCCCTGCTGGAATCTCATAGCCTTCTCTGGCTCTCTAGCCACCATCGTCGGTGCAAACCGACTCAGTCTACAGAACTCTGCTGCATATTCATCCGCCGTCGTAACAGCCTGCTTGAGACTGATAAACCTCTGTTGTAGCTCATACCGCGCTACCACGCCAAAGTACTTGGCCTTGAATTTGGTACTGAAGCTATCCCAAGGAACAGAACGCCCCTTTCCAACCTCTTTCGATGCCCACCAGTCGCGGGCGAGATCTTGAAGTAACAGTCTGACTTGGTCAACCTTCTCTTCTGCTAGAACCTTTACTACGGTCAATATGACCTCAATATCCTGAAACCAAGCATCCGCCATGATGGCCTTCTCAGTACGATCAATGTATCTCGGGTTAAGTCGATAAAAACTACCCGACGCTCCTGAATCATTCCTAATACTTCTCACAAAGGCTAATTGTTACCCCTGATTCAGTAGCACATTCTGTTCCTGCTGTTGGGTCTGCTGTTGCTGATGGGCTACCACTTGTCACTGCTAAGTGGCCAGGAATCCGTAGATGACCTCCAGGGGTGCTACAGCATCATGTGTTATCGTCGCTGCCGGCACCGCTGGGGGTGCAAGAGTTTCTAGAACCTGCGGTTCCACTGGCTCTGATATTATTTCCACTCGGATCTGGTCAGGAAAAGGTATTCTTCCTGCTACTGTCCCGTCGAGCCATGCTATACTAGATGTTCCACCATGTTGGCCTCGCCAGCTACTAAGAAAGAAGTACCCCTATAGGAAAAGATACATGATATTAAATAACTGAACGAGGAAGATTCGAGGATGTAATTCAGGTTATCAATCAAGGTGAGGAAAGAAAAATTGAGGCAAGAGATTCAAAGGGAACAAGTTTTGATTGAGACTCCTATAATAGTAACACCCCTCAAGTCTAAAAATCAGACCTATATGGGCCACCAATAAAACCTTTTCACGCCCCAGTACCGAAATACGGAGACGGACTACGCCAGCTACTCCATATGAGGTATGCAAATGTCATACGGCAATCGTGGCTGTCAAGAGACAAGGGGGTGCATGCTACAATCATGTTTCCTATGGTCTCACAGAGCATCTATGTCTCAATCATTCAACGCAAGAAAATATCAATTAATGAGCATATGAGATAAAGCAGTAAGGCGTCCCCGACGCTTCATCTAAATGATCATAGAGATCTAGCTTTATAAGTTAGCTAGCCTAGAAAGTCATAGGTACATAATCGTATTTAGCTGCAGTCTCATTTAATTACTATTATGTAAAAGACAAAATATCCAGATTAACCGGCTAAACAGGTGACGATGGCTAAACGCTAGAACATAAGTGATGAAAACTAGAGTGGTGGAGAAGAAACCCACTCAAGTCCCCCGCCAGCTATGCTCCTAGTATACACCATTGACGTTAGGGAGGAACGTCGAATCCTCAGGCTCTGCTACGTGATCTGGCCAAACAAAACCACCGGAGTCACCCCCGAATAGCAAGTACCACAAGGGAGCACAAAAGAGTGAGATAAAACCCAAGCATAAAATAATAATACTAGTAATAAAAGCTTATGGTTGTAACCTCGGTCCACAGCCTGTCACAACACGGTAATCCAACCCAACAACCAAATAAGGACATGGGTTGGACCACGCACCATGATAGTCCATGTTCCTCGGCTACTAACGGAAGTTACAAGGCATAGTCAAGTCATTTTTAAGCGGCCATTCATTCCTGCGGCTCTTTATATTTGGCGAAGTTATCCCTGCGATGCCGATTAAAGGGATCCTCAGATCGTGTCAACCCAGCAGGGCTAGCCAAACTACTAAACATATAGCACATTGATTATGCATCGGTCCCCCGGAGGGCTACCGTGATAAAACACATAACAAATAGCTCGTAGAAGTCGGATATAGCCATCCGCTATAGGCGAATGAAACCATATCCGTGGTGGCCAACCCGACACGTCAGGACTGGACCCGGGATGGCTAGTATGGCACGATCTCGAGATTCTTCCCACCCAAGACATCTACCAAGTTAGTCCTAGTTAATCCCTAGGTTATCATCGGAGTTCACATGTCGTGGTCACATGCTCACTCTCCTAGATGTCGTACATTGTATGAGTACCCCAAGAAGGGATCCGTACTGGCTCATGGAGTCATACGTATGTACCCCCTTCTTGGTGTAATGCAACAACCAACACATACTACGTCATTGCTACCGATCATTCGCTATGTAAATACTGGACTCTTGGAGGTACTAGCAGGTGTCACGTAGGAACACTTAGCACATAGGATAGCACCTCGGTGCTCACATAGATTGTACCTTAGTACACACATAGGGTTATCCAGCACACGCATAGGTAGTCAGATCAGGAATAAGGACCAAGACACAACAGGAAAGAGAACAAGAAGGCGCACTTAGGGTATGAAGGGCTCGCAAGTCATGAAGTGGCCCAAATGGCACATGGGCAAAAGTGAAAGGTAAAAGGTGCACATGGTGCAAGGTGCACAAGTTGCCATAAGTCACATACGAATTCTGGTTAAAGTGAGACATGAATATTCTTGAAGCCAAGACTAAGATCTACAACTTTCATGTTGGGAGTTGGAAGCAATTCTGGCCACAATTCAGCCATATAGGCAATAAAATAGCCAAAAATAGGCACTAAGCAGCACTATAAAAGCCTGCAACACTATTCATCCATACGGCACTATGCAAGCCTGTGCTACTATGTAAGTCATACGGTACTATTCATCCATGTGGCACTATTCAAGCCTGCAGCACTATTCATCCATACGGCACTATTCATCCATGCGATACTATGCAAGCCTGCAGTACTATGCAAGCCATGCGGCACTATTCATCCATGCAGCACTATCCAAGCCTGCGGCACTATTTATCCATGCGATACTATGCAAGCCTGCAGCATATGCAAGCCATGTAGCACTATTCATCCATGCGGCACTATTCAAGCCCGCGAAACTATTCATCCATATAGCACTATACAAGCCTGCCGCACTATTCATCCATGCGGCACTATGCAAGCCTGCGGCACTATTCATCGTCCCTGCAGAATCAGGCCAGATGAACATAGAAGATGTCCAGATATTGTTTTGGCCATAACTTCCTCAAAATAAGTCAAAATCTAACTTTTCAATAGTCAAAATTGGGTAGAATCAAATTCTCTACCACATGGAACAATTAGTTTTCGAAAACCAGTAAGTTTGATAGATCAAAACCCAAAAAACCCAAAAATGATGTAAACTTAGATCTACAAGAATCCATCCATCAAAACCAAAAATATCAAGTACTAAACTTATAGAGGATGATGAGAAGAACAATATATATAAATAATATTAAAGAAAAAAATCAAGAAAAAAAATGCACAAATCTCCACTTTTGAGCAAGTTGTACTTGCCTAAGTGGGTTGGTGGTTGAGGGAAATGAATGAGAGAGTGAATGAGAAAAGAGAGTGTAGAAGAGATTATTTATAGTGGGTGAGGGTTGGCTTAAGAAAACCCTAATCTCTAAACATGCTCTAACCATTCCGCTAATGACATACTTAAAGGCTACATGCAACCATTAATTAAATAATAAATAGAATTATGCACATGCTAAATAGAGGATACCATGTACAGAATTCATGAAAGAATACGTATATCGGGATCGGAGAGTGACTGTTTTGACCCAAAATTATGATTTTTCCCCTATGTCAAGAATTGGACTTTTGGGTAGGCATTCTTAGACTTTTTTTATACCAAATATATTGGTGATGTCTGTTTCAACATCTGGAGACTGTTGCACGAGTTTGACTTTTGTGCGGCACACTGAGTTGATGGTATTATTGATTTCACCAGCAAAGAATCTCCGGCGAGTAAATTTGTTGTTTGTTTTCAATATTGTTAATTACTATAGTTCATTATTCATCATTTAACATTTGAGTCTTGACACGCTCGTTGGTGTGATGTCGTAGGCACCCAAAAATAAAACCTATACTCTTAGAAATGTAGCAGTATGAGTAAGGATCGTTTCCACGGAGAGTAATTAGTTTAGATTTGTGCTATATGAATAATGAAAGGGGGATGCATAAAATAAAAGTCAATACAAAAGAGCAAATAGAATATGAAAATAAATCAAAATCACAGATGTTGGTCTAAGTCTACCTCTACCATCGGAATCTTGAAATGATCATAGATGCAAACATATATTGATATGTATTATGAATATTCATCGTTGGAATTATTTTCCTATCTCCTTTAGCCACAGTTAATTAGAAACAAGCGACATAATTAACCTTAACTACTAAACAACCCCAGACAACCGCTAAAGGTTTAATCTAGTTGTGTATTAAACTCAATGAGATCGATGAAACAAAATAACACAAGCACAAGCGGTTGTATTTAATTTAGTCGAATGTTTTCTTCCAAAGATTTAATAATACAAAGCAGTAATTTATTAAATTTTGGTTGCTTCAAAAATTAGATGGATCGAACAATTCCAGATTCGATATCTAATTTAGTAGTAGATTATCAAGAATAATCAATAGTATGCATCCTAGTAATTAAACAAGATAATCATGAAATATGTATAAGAAAATATTTGATACTCAAGGTACAAATCAAGCATATAAACACAAATTAGATCTCACAAATTTTTATTGATTCCAATGCTTCCGTACACTTCGACCAACAAGACTTTTAGCCGCACATGTTTATCAAACCTTCAAAAGAAAAGTTGGAGAAGAAGAAGAAGAGTTGTGTTGTGTGTTCTCTTCTCATAATTTCTACCCCTTTTATACACCCTCAATTAGTTGTTTCAATACCAAAATATCTCTCCATATATCATCCAAAAGTTACAACTTCTCAAACCAAAAAAACTAAGTCATAGAACAAGTAGGGAAATTGTTATTTTCGTTCCTATTTTTGTTCACAACATCTTTGACCCAACGTGAAGCCTGATTTCGTCAATGATGCAGCCTGAATCTCGAAAAACTTAAAATATGACAGTTATAGCCCTTTGTCTTAGCTTTCCAAATATTTTTGAAGCACCTCAATTTCTTTTCGGAAGAAAAAGTTATGCCCATTTTGGTAAAAGGTGTCAAAACTGTCCAGAATTGTAATTTAGCTCCATTTTGCACATACTGTCTCCAATTGCATCCTAAAGCAAAATATAAATATAATGAGTACCTTTAGTCATAAAATGAGCATAAAATGGTGAATATTAAGGGATAAAAATATAACATTTTACGTTCTCATCAAATATCCCCACACTTAACTTTTGTTCGTCCTCGGACAAAACTCAAAAAAAAAATTAAACGAAAATCAAGATTGTAATGCCATAAATAAAAATTAACCAAGCTCTTTAAAACTCATGACATATCATGAAAATATATTCTTAGACAACTTTTAATTACTTAGTATGTATTTTCACTTGAAGATAGAGGAAACTAAATTGGTAGACGCTCATAGGAATAAACACTCAACTCTCATCGGTTTGAAGGGTAAGTATTTTGTTCAAATTTATTCCAAAAGAAATGATCTACCATAAGCTTGCATATCTTCTCATTCTCTACCACTTGGATAACATACATAACACAAATCATAAGGACTTTTTATGGGTTGTAGCGGGACTTAGGATTAAGGTAGGATATATTTGGGAGTGTAGCTAAAAAACTATCAAAACTAGTGGAGAAAAAATGGTTTAACTCAAGCTCGAATGTATAAAATATGTAAAAGCGATCACTCCATTCAAAGCATTCAACATACCCCTTTATTGAAAATTTTGGGAGGAATTATGAACATAGATATCAAAAGTTATTTCCTCCATCACTGTTTTTTTTATTACTTCTTCTTTCTTTCTTTTTTTTCCTCACTTTTTTTAAAATAAATTCATTTTCATTTTTTTTAATCATGATGGATCAAGAATTTGAAAATAAAAATTTGTAGCCAAACTAGAAATTCAGATACCCCCACACTTCTTTCTTATACACCCATGCATATCATAATGCTCCACTAGTTTTTCGGCTTGAGTAAGGATTTTTTTTAGGTTAAAGCTTGTAATATGGGTTCACAAAATAGAAGCAATAAGGCTCAAAGGGGTTTTCAACCAAAGAAAAAATAATTTCAGAGTAGGCTATTTGGCTTAAGTAGCGTAAAAGATGGCCTTAATCATGTTCATGTATGCATGTGTCGATATGACCATGAAGAGAATCTAAGCAAGTTCTAGAGAAACAAGTCCATGGAAGAATATCTCTTATTAAAAAAATAATGAAACTGATGTGTCAGTCTAAAGGCACAAAATCTCACCGGCTTTTCTCTACCAAATTTAGTCACTACCATCATTAAGAAAAATAACTAGACTAGTTAATTCTAAGTTGAAAAGAGTACTTATTCAACCATGTTATGAATTATTCAAACTTAGTTGAATCTTGCTCATGACATACACAACCAAAAATTATTAAAAACCTGAAGAAAAAAAGAACAAAACTCTTTTTTTAAAATAAAAATTAACAGTAAAACTTTATTGAAAACCACAAAAAAAAAACTCATTTTTTCAAATTAATAAAAAAACTAAAATTGCTTACAATAATTTAAATCCTCCCCCACACTAAAATTGACATTGCCTCCAATGTAAGCCTAAATGCAAATAAAAGAAAAAAAACAAAAATAGAAATGCAAGAATAAGAACAAACTTCCCTTGGGTTGCCTCCCAAGCAGCGCCTTTGTTTAATACGTCGTTGTCTGGACTTTATGCACACTTGACATAAATTTGAAAGGGTTTCTCATCTTGGATAGAGGCCAGCAAAATAGATGGTAAACGCCAGTTGTTAGAATTTGATAATGCCATATAAGGAAAGTTACATGACTGTTGCATTTTTAGAAATTTATTTAATGCTAATACAATTTCCTGCAAATTAGAACTCAAAGATAACTCTTCATTCCCTTTCTCATCATGCTCACTGATGGCAACTTTCAATCCATCTTTGCCATCAAGTTCAAAAACTTCTTGTCCATTTGGTACTACGTTGTCATTAGGAATGTTCGTGTCTACAACGCTGTTGATCTCTTCTTGTTGTTTTGACGATGTAGGCGCTTTCTTTACTAGGTTGTCAACCTCTTCGTCATTTCTCAAAATGATTGTACTTATATTTTCTTTTGGATTTATTATCGTTTGAGATGATAATTTTTCCAAACTTTGTGCCTCCAGTTTATTAATTATTGTAGCCATTTGGCTCATTTGATTGTTCAAACTTTGGATGCTGGCCCTCGTCTTCTATTAAAATTGAAAAGTATTAGTGGCAAGAGACATAACAATATCTTCTAAAGACATAGCAAAATGAGAAGTTTAGTCCAATTGTTGTTCACGAGGGTATGGTTGCTTGCACTGTTGGTAACTTGGATAATTTTGAGTTACATTGGGCTCGTCCTCAAGTATTGGACACATATCAGTTGGATGCCCTACTATTAAACAAATCTCACAAGCCATTGTTGTTTGCATGTTACTACCTACAACCATTTGATGAACAAGAGAAGTTAAACTAGCAATTTGTTGTTCAAGAGAATAAATATTTACCTCGTTAGCATGCCTAAATGGAAGATCTAGACAAGTGGCAAATTATTGAGAATTGGTCGCCATGTCTTGTTAACATTTTTTTGGGCTAATAAAAAATTATTTTATTACAAGAACGAAATAAAGATCACAAAAAGCACAAAAATTAACTAAAATTACCCCCGGCAACGGCGCCAAAATTTGGTGTACTGTCGTAGGCACCAAAAAATAAAACCTATACTCTTAGAAATATAGCAGTATGAGTAAGGATCGTTTCTACGGAGAGTAATTAGTTTAGATTTGTGCTATGTGAATAATGAAAGGGGGATGCATAAAATAAAATTCAATAAAAAAATTAAGTAGAATATGAAAATAAATCAAAATAACAAATATTGGTCTAAGTCTACGTCTACCATCGAAATCGTGAAACTGATCATAGATGCAAACATATATTGATATGTATTATGAATATTCATCGTTGGAATTATTTTCCTATCTCCTTTAGCCACAGTTAATTAGAAACAAGCGACCTAACTAACCTTAACTACTAAACAACCCAGACAAGCGCTAAAGGTTTAACCTAGTAGCGTATTAAACTCAATGAGATCGATGAAACAAAATAACACATGCACAAGCGGTTGTATTAAATTTAGTCAAATGTTTTCTTCCAAAGATTTAATAATACAAAGCAGTAATTTATTAAATTTTGGTGGCTTCACAAATTAGATGTATCGAACAATTCTGGATTCGATATCTAATTTAGCAGTAGATTATCAAGAATAATCAACTAGTATGCATCCTAGTAATTAAATAAGATAATCATGAAATATGCATAAGAAGACATTTGATACTCAAAGTACAAATCAAACATATCAACACAAATTAGATCTCACAAGTTTTTATTGATTCCAAGGCTTCCGTACACTTCGACCAACAAGACTTTTAGCCGCACATGTTCATCAAAACTTTAAAAGAAAAGCTGGAGAAGAAGAAGAAGAGTTGTGTTGTGTGTGCTCTTCTCATAATTTCTACCCCTTTTATACACCCTCAATTAGTTGTTTCAATCCCAAAATATCTCCTCACATATCTCTAAAAGTTACAACTTTTCAAACCAAAAAAAACTAAGTCATAGAACAAGTAGGAAAATGGTTATTTTGGTTCCTATTTTTGTTCACAATATCTTTGACCCAACTTGAAACCTGATTTTATCAATGATACGGCCTGAATTGCAAAAAAACTTAAAATAGGAAAGTTGTATCCCTTTGTCTTATCTTTCCAAATCTTTTTGAAGCACCTCAATTGCTTTTCGGAGAAGAAAGTTATGCCCATTTTAGTAAAAGATATCAAAACTGTCCAGAATTGTAATTTAGCTCCATTTGCACATACTGTCTCCAATTTCATCCTATAGCAAAATATAAATATAATGAGTACCTTTAGTCATAAAATGAACATAAAATGGTGAACACTAAGTGATAAAAATATAACATTTTACGTTCTCATCACTCGTCACACGGATACCACATTGTCTTTCTTTCATACCTTGTTGTGTTCTTACTTGTCATATCGGAAAGGGGAAGTACCAAGTAGATGTGTGATCTGTCACTACCACATTTTAGGTTTGAGGTATTTTGGTCATTTTGACTTTTTGGTGATTTTGAATTTTCATTAATTAAATATGTGTTAAATGTTAAGTTGAGACTTGACCTAGAAACTTAGCCTAATCTAGATTAGCCTTGATTGAATAGGTTAACTTAATCATGTCATGATTACTAATATCTAGATATTTATAGGTAAGATATTTAACTCTTAAGATATTTGTAATAAAGGTAGCCATGACAAGTTGAACCAATAGGAAGGCGTAGAATTGGGTGGACAACTCCTAGCCACTCATCTAGACCTAAAAACTAACCCTAGTCCATCTAATGACAGCCACAATTGATCCCCCCTTCCTATAAAACATCCTTAACAAAAACCTTTGCCTATTTTTATAACCCTTTAGAACCCTAATAGTTCCTCCCCAAATTTCCTTCACTAATATCCAAATCAAGCCCAAATAGGTTCTAATCAGTTGCAACATCACCCTCTACCAAAGTAGAAGCTAGTAGGGGCTTGCTAGCAAGGGTTTGAAGTGCTTGGGTGAATTTGAGTTCAAGAAGTGTAAGCCCCCTGAATTTCAGGGCTGTTTTAAATTTTTCTAAATGAATTATTATCGATAAATATTTTATTTATTTAATTGTTTTGATTATTTATGTACCTTTCCATGACTTTGACTTCTGGAGCGTCAGGGATGCCAATCTCTGTAAACTCTCTACATGGGTTTTGAAGTAGGCAAGATTATCTTCCTGTTGATATATCGTGTCCCACTTGAACTCGTTCCCTTGTGCTCTTTTTGTATCGCGCAAGTTCGGGTCAACTTAGACCGATTAATCGTTGAATAATTATTCCCACTTTTATTTTTTATCGTCGTTTGCACGTCACCGTGACTTTTAATTTAGGAGCACCGGACCAGTCGTTTTCCCAGAACCAACTTCTCATGAATGATCTACTCGAGACGCTCTTCATCTATGACCTTCGTGTCCCACTCAGACACTCCATTTTGTGCTTCATTTTCTTCGCACAACTTTCGGGTCAATTTAGGCCGATTAATTATCTACCGTGAAACCCAATTTAATTTCCGATTTAATTTCGGGACCCGACATCGATCCAACCTAGTCGACCCAAAGTATGGACGTGGCCCACATGAAGCCTACTACCCGCATGATGCTTGTGTCCCATTTATTGGAGTCCCCGCATATTATTTATTTTCCCGTGATTATAAATACCCATATTTAATTCAATTATTGAACCCGGTCCGATTTTGACTCGACCCGGCTCGACCGAACCCGAACCCAAGCTCCATGTTGTTATCCTATGACTGTCCAAATATCCCGCATAATTTTCCTATTTTTTCTATTTTAAAAATCTATTTTTCTTCTCTCTCCACTTTACAAATATCTATGTATATATATATATACATATATATATATATATATATATATATATATATATATATATATATATATATATATATATATATATATATATATATATATATATATATATATATATATATCTTACTTTCTCTCTCCAAACAAACACCACCTCACCCCCTCCCCTCTCTCTCATCCAGCACACATTAATTCCCCCTCACCCCCTAGCCGACTTCTCTCTCTCCTCCCTCTCTCAAATATCAACTCTCCCTCTCTCTTTCTATTTTTATATATAACTCACACTCTCTCTCTCTTTATACACAACACACACACACAGAGCACCATCCCCCCCATCTCCTGTGCACGAACACCAGCCACCCCCCCTCATGGCCGACCACCACCCTGAGCTCCTCCCCGAGCTCCTCCTTTCTCTCCATCTTCCTCCTCCACTCTACCATCATCATCATCAAGTTCACCATCACCATTATCATCTTCATCTCCACCACCATGTACCATCACCTTCACCATCCCCTCCACCACCACGTATCGCCGCACCACCGCCACTGCGCCGCCGCCCTGGCCGCGCGAGGCCGCGCGCCACCAGCAGCAGCCGCAGCATGCAGCTGCAAACAGCAGCAGCGAGCAGGGGTGGCTGCCCCGCCACCCCCACGCGCGCGCGCATGGGAGCGTGCCGTGCGCCACTACGTGGCCGGCCCGTCGCCTCCGTGAGCTCTTCTCGTCCCGGCGACCTCCGGCGGACCCCCATTGGCCACCGCCTCCCTCCCCGGCGCGACGTATAGTCGATTCGTGCGTTTCGCACGAGATCCCGTCGGCGCGCGCGAGTTTGGAACTCAGAATTCGTGCTCCGTCGTAGCAACTTTGCGCGTGTTTTCTGGGAGATCCGACCGTTGGATCGGCGATTTCTTTGCTCCGTCTCAATCTCGGTATATAGCACTTCACTCCTGTCAATTTTCGTCCGTTAATTTTTATCGTTTGATACCTCAAAACTAGCCGCCAAGTTGACGTTTTAAATTGAACTGTTTTTGGACAGTTTCGTGGGGCCGACTTCGTCAGCTCGTAACTTCGCCGTCGCAGCTCCGTTTTACGTACCGTCAGTTCCGGTGCATAGCTGGTATAACCCTCTTCCTGCCTCCTTTAGATTTCGTTTCATTTTAAGCACGTTCGGTTGGTCGAATTTGACGCCAAAGTTGGCCGTCCGAATTCTTTAATTTGCACTTGTTAAATTCCATTTTTGAACCCGGGACTCCGGATTCAATTTCTGACACCACCAGTAGACTCGTGGCATCGTTCTGGCATGTTTTCATATAAAATTTGCTTGATTTGGAGAACGTAGGCCCTGGCACGTACTTCAATGCAAAACGGGTCCCACTTTCCGAGTCAACGGGTCATTTTGAGTTCGGCTCATCGGAATCCCATTCCGGATATACCGTTGAGTTCGTATCGTCATTCTGAACTCGTTGACATATAATTTGCTGAGTTTTGAAGACATTTGCTCCGGTACGCATTTCCGTGCAAACCGGATACTAAGTGTCGCGTCAACATATCATTTTGAGATCGGCACATCGGAATCCAATTCCGGATATACCGTTGGGTTCGTATCGTCATTCTGGATTCATGGACATATAATTTGCTAGGTTTGGAAGACTTCTATCCTGACACGCTTTTCGGTGCAAATTGTGTCCAACGGCGGACATCATTTTGACCCAAAATTACGGTTTTGCCCCTGTGTCCAAATTGGACTTATGGGTAGGCTATCCTAGCTGATTTGACCGTTCTGGACACGTTGGTGATATTTATTTTATCATCCGACAACATCTGTAGATTTTGATTATGTATTATCCTTAATTTATAATTAATTATTTTTCTAGATATTGTTACTTTTTGGTTTTGAATTTTTATATATATTTTAATTGCTGTAAAAATCTTAGAAAAATGGTATTTAAATATTATGTTAATTTAGATATTTTAATATAATTTTTCTGGCATTTAATAAGTACTTTTGGTATTTTATAAAAATGGGAAAACAGAACTCATTTTCAATATATTTATGTTTGCTGATTTTTAATAATTATTTATGAGGGTTTATAAATCCCAGAAAAATTAGTATAAATTTCTATAATTAACAAAGATTATTTTGGTACTTTATTTTATATATATTTGAGCTTTTTGTCTATCTCTAAAATTATTGGACCATAGTGTACAGCTGATTTATTTATTGAATAATTACGACTTTTAATATTTTGTGTTGTTTTGAGTTATAGACGTATTGGACCTCACCCCGCACTAGTGTAAAGACCCTAGAGAGTTAGTTTGTGTATAGTGGCACTTCACATTAGACTTTTATGCTAGGTCCCCACTTGGCTAGTATCTAGTTAGGAGTCGTGTCACACCACTAGTATATTGTTGATCATAGCTTAGAACTGAGTTGTATATCATTATTGACAGGATATCGGACATCTGTACCTTCGTACTGGTATTCTTGCTTTGCCCGAGGCGAGTACATTCTCTGATAATTCTCTCATTTATTTGTCAATTACTGTATTTCAGTTCTAGTTAGTTCTATGTGATTCTCTGTATCAATACGTATGGATATTTCTGGATTCATGTATGCGACACATACCTTACTTACTGATCTCTATTACTGGAATCACTGGAATTATTCTGGAATCATTTCTGGAATCATCATTTGGCCGGACTCATCTCGATTTTTGTGTCTTGTACTGGATTCACTTGCTGGGCGGAGAAATATTGAGTAAGACATGTAGACATACCCCAAATCTGGAATCTCCAAACTGGAATCTACTGGAAGCATAGCCATCTCTTGCCTGATCAGTGAGAGATGTGCCTGATACCTATAGCCGTTTACATGTCGACCTCGGTATTTTAAAACACACTGTTAGATCATAGTTGGACTCACCCTGGATTCATTGATCACTGTTGGACTCATCTTGTACTGGAAAATTATCTGGTATCAGATTATATGGACTGGACTCACACTGGGATTATATTAAACTTATATCGTACTGTCTGGACTCACACATGATATTCTAGTTCAGTTAGCTTTTATTACAGCCTTCATTGCCATGATTCTTCTCTTGTTTTAGTTACCTTTCTTTTCTTGTATCTTACTGTTTCTCTATGCCATCATTACCTGTATAAAACTGCCATGCTCATCAATAAAACTGTCTATAACTGCTTTATAGTTCTTCGTCATTTACTTGGGTTTTTCTAGATGAGTTGTACTCGTTCCCGTCCTGATTGGACCTGTTGAAAATATTATAGATGATAGTCCTGAGGATACATGCCCTACTTACCATGGACCTGGCCTTAGCTCCAGAAGAGGCCCCAGCGGGGAACCTTGCTTAGTTATCTTTCATGTGTTTAGTAGACTTAGACATTGTCTGTTCTTATATTTGGATACTGGACTTTGTCTCCAGTTAGATACTTGGAAGTGTATTATTATCTATACTTGTTACCTTCGCTTATAGATGTTGTGTTGTGATGAACTTTAAATGTGATTTTAGAACTGTTAGTAGCTTAGATCATTTATTGTCTATTCTTAGAACAGCTTACTGCGCTTTAACCAAGCGTAGGCTGGACATGGCTCGGCCCGGCCCAATAATTTGGGTAACGGGTCGTGACATGTTTTTTTGGCGGCCCATGCAGGTCCAGACTAAGTTGTTTGGTTACGTTATTGTACCAAACATGCCTGCAATTAGGATCTAGGACAACTTGATAACACTAGGGATGACATTTAGAACACCTAGAGGATTACTAGGATTGCAACATAGGAGAACTCATCACAGCATAGGACCGTTAGCTATAATTAGTTTCTTGTTTGTATTTCAGTGGGTCAATTTAGACCAAGTTTGTACCCTTGGGATGACCCCTGAGGATCTCACTCTAATCTTATCCAGAAATTAGTTTCCACTTATTTCCATTTGCTCTTCTTTAAATTCGTTGTTGAATTTAATTTCTGATTTTGTTGTTAACTTTGATCTTGCATCGTGATAAATTTTGTGGATTGAATTATGATATATCCTGATAAGGTAAACGTCTGCTTTATTTATGGAGTTTAGAATTTATCGCAGCCATATTAGCTGGTATGACAAAAACGTAGAGCCTGATTTTGGATATATTATCCTATTCATAGAATTTAGATTTTCTCGCAGCCATACCGGTTGGCGTGGCGAGGATTCTAGATAACATGATTATAGGGTGTATACCTTAGTTATGACTCTACCGTTCATTGCATCTAAGCTTACTGGTGGGGCAAAAATTCTGGCAACATGATTTCAGGAAGACGTATATGGTTATCAGATCATATCTCAGCTTGGTTCACTTCGTTATGACCAATTGAGCAAGAATAAATTCTTATTATTATCATTTTTTCCCGTCTTGATTAACTCTGTTCTATCTACATCTATAACTAGGATTATAGGTTCTCTAGAACTCTCCAATAGAATTGCTTTCATGTTATCCTTTGGACATAATTATTTTTGTGTTCCATCTTTCCTATGACTTGACTAAACTCTTCTTCGTTAACCTCTTGGGTAATTCTTCCCGTTATGAATCCCGTTGTCTTCGTACCATTCTTGGAGATTTTTCAATAAACTTTCATGTCTTGCTTGACCTTTAACTTTGTTTGGACACTGTTATGGATTGCTTGACCCAGTCTTAGGCCTTGTTACCTTCTACTTGATAGATGACCGAAATAGCCAAACCTTGTTGACTGATTCTGTAAGTATAACTATAAATGTATTGTGTGATTGTGATAAATACTTTTCCTAGGGATTGGTTAGATTAAGCTTATGGGACAAGTATAGGTGACTGACTGTAGCAGACTTGGAAACCATTAAGATGATTGTATTGATAGTATGACTTGATGATAGGGTATCTAAGATGGAGAAATGAGATTGTATATTGTTGTGACTATGGATTGAGGATTAGATGTGCTTAACAGTTTGAGGATTCAGCATTTGTAGAAATTTTGGTTGGTTATCTATAGCTAATTACATATGATTAGAGGGTGGATCGATATGTGGAATGATATGGAATAAGTTAGAATGAGATATGATATTGCGTACAAGATCGGAAAGATATCAGTTAAAAGGACAAGGAACAAGACAAAGACATATGTACATTGGTAATTAATAAATCGGGAGTTTTGAAATCGAGGATTTATATTTGGAGGACTTGTTGAGTAAAAAGAAAAAGGCTCTACGCCAAGGATAAGAATTGAACGTATAATTTCAAGGAGAAACTGTAGAAAAGGATTGGCGATAAATGATGCTAAGGAACTGTGGATTGATAGAATATGGATACTTAGAATACGATAAGGAAATCCAGTAATTACGATTGAGGTTGAAAATACGGTTGATGATTAAGCATTTTAGGCTTATAGACATGTCCAGAGAATGACCTATATTGTAGAGTATACATAAATGTTCCATGTTAGTATGGAAGATTTTAAAGGATATATGACGTTGTTTATGATAGAAGGACTTTTGTTGAACCTGACCCAAAAAGATTGTAAAGAGAAACAGAAGAGATGATTACTAGGGTAGCAGATTGAGTATCGTAGCCAGAGCAGCTACATGTTATAGTTTGACCTATGGGATGATTTTTAATTTCGAGGACGAAATTTTTGTAAGGTGGGTAGGATGTAAGCCCCCTGAATTTCAGGGCTGTTTTAAATTTTTCTAAATGAATTATTATCGATAAATATTTTATTTATTTAATTGTTTTGACTATTTATGTACCTTTCCATGACTTTGACTTCTGGAGCGTCAGGGATGCCAATCTCTGTAAACTCTCTTCATGGATTTTGAAGTAGGCAAGATTATCTTCCTGTTGATATATCGTGTCCCACTTGAACTCGTTCCCTTGTGCTCTTTTTGTATCGCGCAAGTTCGGGTCAACTTAGACCGATTAATCGTTGAATAATTATTCCCACTTTTATTTTTTATCGTCGTTTGCACGTCACCGTGACTTTTAATTTAGGAGCACCGGACCAGTCATTTTCCCAGAACCAACTTCTCATGAATTATCTACTCGAGACGCTCTTCACCCATGACCTTCGTGTCCCACTCAGACACTCCATTTTGTGCTTCATTTTCTTCGCACAACTTCCGGGTCAATTTAGGCCGATTAATTATCTACCGTGAAACCCGATTTAATTTCCGATTTAATTTCGGGACCCGACATCGATCCAACCTAGTCGACCCAAAGTATGGACGTGGCCCACATGAAGCCTACTACCCGCATGACGCTTGTGTCCCATTTATTGGAGTCCCCGCATATTATTTATTTTCCCGTGATTATAAATACCCATATTTAATTCAATTATTGAACCCGGTCCGATTTTGACTCGACCCGGCTCGACCGAACCCGAACCCAAGCTCCATGTTGTTATCCTATGACTGTCCAAATATCCCGCATAATTTTCCTATTTTTTCTATTTTAAAAATCTATTTTTCTTCTCTCTCCACTTTACAAATATCTATGTATATATATATATATATATATATATATATATATATATATATATACATATATATATATATATATATATATATATATATATATATATATCTTACTTTCTCTCTCGAAACAAACACCACCTCACCCCCTCCCCTCTCTCTCATCCAGCACACATTAATTCCTCCTCACCCCCTAGCCGACTTCTCTCTCTCCTCCCTCTCTCAAATATCAACTCTCCCTCTCTCTTTCTATTTTTATATATAACTCACACTCTCTCTCTTTATACACAACACACACACACAGAGCACCATCCCCCCCATCTCCTGTGCACGAACACCAGCCACCCCCCCTCATGGCCGACCACCACCCTGAGCTCCTCCCCGAGCTCCTCCCCGAGCTCCTCCTTTCTCTCCATCTTCCTCCTCCACTCTACCATCATCATCATCAAGTTCACCATCACCATTATCATCTTCATCTCCACCACCATGTACCATCACCTTCACCATCCCCTCCACCACCACGCGTCGCCGCACCACCGCCACTGCGCCGCCGCCCTGGCCGCGCGAGGCCACACGCCACCAGCAGCAGCCGCAGCATGCAGCTGTAAACAGCAGCAGCAGCAGCGAGCAGCGGTGGCTGCCCCGCCACCCACGCGCGCGCGCGCATGGGAGCGTGCCGTGCGCCACTACGTGGCCGGCCCGCCGCCCCCATGAGCTCCCCTCGTCCCGGCGACCTCCGTTGGACCCCCATTGGCCATCGCCTCCCTCCCCGGCGCGACGTATAGTCGATTCGTGCGTTTCGCACGAGATCCCGTCGGCGCGCACGAGTTTGGAACTCAGAATTCGTGCTCCGTCGCAGCAGCTTTGCGTATGTTTTCTGGAAGATCCGACCGTTGGATCGGCGATTTCTTCGCTCCGTCTCAATCTCGGTATATAGCACTTCACTCCTGTCAATTTTCGTCCGTTAATTTTATCGTTTGATACCTCAAAACTGGCCACCAAGTTGACGTTTTAAATTCAACTGTTTTTGGACAGTTTCGTGGAGCCGACTTCGTCAGCTCGTAACTTCGCCGTAACAGCTCCGTTTTGTGCACCGTCAGTTCCGGTGCACAGCTAGTATAACCCTCTTCCTGCCTCCTTTAGATTTCGTTTTATTTTAAGCACGTTCGGTTGGTCGAATTCGACGCCAAACTTGGCCGTCTGAATTCTTTAATTTGCACTTGTTAAATTCTATTTTTGAACCCGGGACTCCGGATTCAATTTTTGACACTACCAGTAGACTCGTGGCGTCGTTCTGGCATATTTTCATATAAAATTTGCTTGATTTGGAGAACGTGGGCCCTGGCACGCATTTCGGTGCAAAACGGGTCCCACTTTCCGAGTCAACGGGTCACTTTGAGTTCGGCTCATCGGAATCCCATTCCGGATATACCGTTGAGTTCGTATCGTCATTCTGAACTCGTTGACATATAATTTGCTGAGTTTTGAAGACATTTGCTCCGGCACGCATTTCTGTGCAAACCGGATACCAAGTGTCGCGTCAACATATCATTTTGAGATCGGCACATCGGAATCAAATTCCGGATATACCGTTGGGTTCGTATCGTCATTCTGGATTCGTGGACATATAATTTGCTAGGTTTTGAAGACTTCTATCCCGACACGCTTTTCGGTGCAAAGTGTGTCCAACGACGGACATCATTTTGACCCAAAATTACGGTTTTGCCCCTGTGTCCAAATTGGACTTATGGGTAGGCTATCCTAGCTGATTTGACCGTTCTGGACACGTTGGTGATATTTATTTTATCATCCGACAACATCTGTAGATTTTGATTATGTATTATCCTTAATTTATAATTAATTATTTTTCTAGATATTGTTACTTTCTGGTTTTGAATTTTTATATATATTTTAATTGCTGTAAAAATCTTGGAAAAATGGTATTTAAATATTATGTTAATTTAGCTATTTTATTATAATTTTTCCGGCATTTAATAAGTACTTTTGGTATTTTATAAAAATGGGAAAACAGAACTCATTTTTAATATATTTATGTTTGCTGATTTTTAATAATTATTTATGAGGGTTTATAAATCCCAAAAAAATTAGTATAAATTTTTATAATTAACAAGGATTATTTTGGTACTTTATTTTATATATATTTGAGCTTTTTGTCTATCTCTAAAATTATTGGACCATAGTGTACAACTGATTTATTTATTGAATAATTACGACTTTTAATATTTTGTCTTGTTTTGAGTTATAGACGTATTGGACCTCACCCCGCACTAGTGTAAAGACCCTAGAGAGTTAGTTTGTGTATAGTGGCACTTCACATTAGACTTTTATGCTAGGTCCCCACTTGGCTAGTATCTAGTTAGGAGTCGTGTCACACCACTAGTATATTGTTGATCACAGCTTAGAACTGAGTTGTATATCATTATTGACAGGATACCGGACATCTGTACCTTCGTACTGGTATTCTTGCTTTGCCCGAGGCGAGTACATTCTCTGATAATTCTCTCATTTATTTGTCAATTACTGTATTTCAGTTCTAGTTAGTTCTATGTGATTCTCTGTATCAACACGTATGGATATTTCTGGATTCATGTTTGCGACACATACCTTACTTACTGATCTCTATTACTGGAATCACTAGAATCATTCTGGAATCATTTTTGGAATCATCATTTGGCCGGACTTATCTCGATTTTTGTGTCTTGTACTGGATTCACTTGCTGGGCGGGAAAATATTGAGTAAGACATGTAGACATACCCCAAATCTGGAATCTCCAAACTGGAATCTACTGGAAGCATAGCCATCTCTTGTCTGATCAGTGAGAGATGTGCCTGATACCTACAGCCGTTTGTATGTCGACCTCGGTATTTTAAAACACACTGTTAGATCATTGTTGGACTCACCCTGGATTCATTGATCACTGTTGGACTCATCTTGTACTGGAAAATTATCGGGTATCAGATTATATGGACTGGACTCACACTGGGATTATATTAGACTTATATCGTACTGTCTGGACTCACACATGATATTCTAGTTCAGTTAGCTTTTATTACAGCCTTCATTGCCATGATTCTTCTCTTGTTTTAGTTACCTTTCTTTTCTTGTATCTTACTGTTTCTCTATGCCATCATTACCTGTATAAAACTGCCATGCTCATCAATAAAACTGTCTATAACTACTTTATAGTTCTTTGTCATTTACTTGGGTTTTTCTAGATGAGTTGTACTCGTTCTCGTCCGGATTGGACCTGTTGAAAATATTACAGATGATAGTCCTGAGGATACATGCCCTACTTACCATGGACCTGGCCTTAGCTCCAGAAGAGGCCCCAGCGGGGAACCTTGCTTAGTTATCTTTCATGTGTTTAGTAGACTTAGACATTGTCTGTTCTTATATTTGGATACTGGACTTTGTCTCCAGTTAGATACTTGGAAGTGTATTATTATCTATACTTGTTACCTTCGCTTATAGATGCTGTGTTGTGATGAACTTTAAATGTGATTTTAGAACTGTTAGTAGCTTAGATCATTTATTGTCTATTCTTAGAACAGCTTACTGCGCTTTAACCAAGCGTAGGCTGGACATGGCTCGGCCCGGCCCAACAATTTGGGTAACGGGTCGTGACAAGAAGAAACCTCATCCTTGCCCTTTTCATTGAGATTCAATCTCAATAGGCAAATCCCATGAAACCTTTGTAAAATTATGTTTTAATTCCATAGATGCATGCATATAGGTATACCCTAGCTATAGGAATAGTTTGGTGCTAGGTAGTGTCCAATTCGTGTCCGCACCGGACACGTATCAGTGATTTTAAGAAGGTGTTCGATTTAATGTCTGTGAGAATTAAATATGTAAATTTCAGAAATTAAATAAACAGAAAATTAGGTATTTATATGTACATCAATAATCCTGGTGACTGAGTCGAAGATTTGGTGTTCTTCGTGTCCAAATTGGACACGCACACACGCGTACAGACACGGTAGCAGTGCCCTGCTGCCACGCGTGTCGTGCTCACTGCACAGACCTTGTTAGCCTACCAAAATTGGTGTGGAGGTCGGGGCAGTGACTGACAAGTTACTCTCCAAGTTTTACGAGTCTTCGTGTCGCGTCGGACACGTAATCGCTCACGTACTGATTTTGTACACGAACAGTGCACACAAGTTTTCCTACTGATACGGTCTTCGCGTCGGACACTGACACGCCTTGAACTCGATACAAAGTGTCGAATCTCTAGCCTGAGACCTCATCTACCTATGGACACGTGTACGAGACTCCTCGTGCTTCGTGTCGTGACCTAGGTCGATCAACATGGCTGCACGAGCCAGTACACGAACTGTGCACTATAGAATTTTGAACCCCAGTTTCCCTTACTTTGGACACTTCGTGTCCATTCTAGTGGACACGAAAGACACACCCTAGACACAAGATCACTTGGGGGACATTCCTATCTAACTGTTATTTAAATTCATGGGTTGAATTAGGTTTCGAACTTGGGGTTTTAAGTATCAGTGTTTTCCCAGTTGTGTACATGAACCTATATGACTGTTATTGAATTTTGTTTAGTTTAACAAAGATTCGAATTTTGGTTGTCAAGTATCAGTGTTTTTCCAGTTCCTGTGTAATTAAACTAACAGTTAACATTTTAAATGAATTTTAATCCCTGAGTTTAAATCAAAGGGAATGTGGTAAATTAAATGGCTGTTAACTGACTTCCAATTCATGAGATTTTTAACCAATGTTTAAACTAAGTTAAAATGTATGTAAACTGAGATGTTGGATTTAAACATTAGATTACCATTATGTAAACTGAGATATATGTTAGTTAGCTGAATTTAAATGTTGTAATTTGAATGGTTGGTTGACAGAAATTGAATTATTGATTAAGGTTCATTAACTGTAGATTAGTTAAACCTGTGTACACTTGGGGAAATTTCTGAGAATGGTTGGGACTGTCCATGCCATGTTTGAGAGCTGAATATGATCTCCTGAGATGAAATGTGAAGTATACTGGGATTTTAAAACACTGTAAGCCTGGGATTGTTTAATGTTTTGCCCAGGTTCCACACACACACCATATCCCTAGTGGCAAACACTGTCAACTGATTTTTTTCTATTTATTAATTCAGTTCACTATCACACACACTACCACAGTTTATTGTTTTCACATTTCACAAATTCCTGAGACCCAAATGAAAACCTGAGACCTTTTTCCCTATTACCTATTTCACATCACTGTCATTGACACTATGCTCTATACTCTTCCTAATTCACTTGACACATTCCACTACACATTGTTTTCCATAAATAAATTCACTTTATTTATTGTGTATCTGGGAAAATTACAACTGTGGAAATCTGATCTAGAAGACGATCACTTTATCCCTTGGACTATGCGAAGAAGAAAAGCTCTCAAAATTTTGACAGTAGATAACTATGTATCTGTCCAATAAATGAGAAAAATAACTCTATTTATAGAGTCAAAAATAAAACTGAAAAGATAACTATCTTCACAGCCTGTGCTTAGTTGAAAATCATGCAGGATTTAACATACGCAAGGTTGTGAGAAGTTACTGGACGTGGCCTGTAACTGTTGGACACATGGCGATCATGCATGAGTCGTGTGCAAGTTACAGGACACGCAGGCGAGAGATCAGTGGCATGGCTGCCACGTACTCCAATTTGATGAAATCCACGCAGACTTGTTGAAGACGAAATCTACGCAGACTCGGGGCAGAAAGCTTCAAAATCCACACAAACTTGGGGCAGGAAGCTTCAGGATCCACGCAGACTCGAGGCAAAAAGCTTCAAAATCCACGCAGATTGGAGGAAGAAAACTTCAGAATCCACGCAAACTTGAGATGAAGATCTCACAATACACGCAGACTTGAGATAAGACTGCCAGCTGTCTCGATTTGGCGTGCCTCGACTGACACAAAATCTCTGACAGTGATTGTTTTATCAGTCGCATTAAATGATAAGAAACTCTTTTGGTACGCCAACTTGACGAAGGCTGAGTCTTGCTGAAGAAGATTTCGAAAGTCACGCAATAGTCGGCTGTGATCTCTTGAGTTCCGTGAATACGTGGCATGTCTCTGTCAGTCATGATGAAATTTCTGACAAATGATGAGCTGTCACCCAGCGTGACTTTTTTAATATTGTCCTGATCAACTCAGCGTGACTTTTGGACCTTGTTCTGATCAACTCAGCGTGACTTTCATTTTTGAGGCCTACAAAACCCCCTTCAAAGTTTTTAAAAAAATGATAAATTATTTCGAAATATTTTGAAAACGAGATGATAAAATGAAATCAGTCACGCTGAGATGACTTTAAAATTTTTTGGAAGTCAAAAAGACTTCGAAGTTCTTTGAAAACATCCAAATGAACTTATTAAATGTCATGATGACTCTTCATTTTTCGAGACTGATTGCATCCAATTTATGGTGGAATATGAACCGCCGGCGAGCTCTGTTATATAAACAGGGAGAGGATTCATTTTTAATCTTCATCTTACGTCAACATGACACCAAAGGAAGAAGCTGAAGAAGAAGCACACAAGTTGGGCTTTTGTTCCCATGGCGACCTTACTTTTGGGGGTACGGAACCGGAGCCTTTTGTTTTCGAGTTCAAAGATGACCCTATTCAACTAGCCAAGAATTTCTTGAGTTATTTTGGCTTGGATGGCTCGTCTTCTTCTGATGGACACAGCCTTGCAGAACAGCGTGAAATGTTGAATGCTCTATTACACCGTATGGGGGTCAAGAGCGTAGAAGAACTGGGCACTAAGCTCAGCCGCTCTGCAAAATAGAGCGTGTCTTTTATGCTTCTTTTGAAAATGTTGCACTTCTTTTTTTGTCTTTTGTAAGGCCTAGAGTTAGGTTATTTTCCAGATGAAATAATTTTCGATTGCGAACAATAATCATTTGTTGCCGTCTAATCGGAATAGCTAACACCGCCGCAAGATTAGCTAGAGCATCAGCTTCCGTGTTACATGCTCGCCTAACATGTTCAATAAAGAATTCTTCAAACGAAGAAACCATAGATATAGCTAATCTATGATAAGGAACCAGATCTTGATGGCGAACTTCATAAGTCCCCCTTATCTGATTGACAATGAGTTTAGAGTCTCCGTACGCCTCTAAATGTTGAATATTCAGATGCTTAGCGAGTTGAAGACCAATGAGCAATACATTGTACTCAGCTACATTGTTTGAACATGGTTGATCAAGAGAATAAGCTCGTTGGATAGCAAGACCTTCTGGCGATACAAGAACGATTCCAACTCCAGCGACGATGTCTCCGTTAGGACCAATTCTTGAAGCTCCATCAAAGAATAGACGCCAAGTAAAATCTTCTTCAGCAATTTGGTTTGAATCTAGAACTTCATCTGGGATTTCATCATAGAGTTTTGAATCTTCTGGAATTGAATGAGCAGCCAGAAAATCGGCTAAAGCTTGTCCTTTGACTGACTTCTGAGGAATATAGTGCATATCATATTGAGCAAGTAGGATTCTCCAATTAGCCAATCGAGAATTCAAAACACTAGGTTTCTTCATCATGACCCGTATAGGATTGATCTTAGAAATGACATGAATAGTCTGGCCAATGATATAATGACGTGTCTTTTGGACAGCGAACATCAAGGCTAGACATTCTTTTTCGACCGGTGAATATCGAGGTTCAGCTCCGGTCATAGTACGACTGAGATAGTAAATGGCTTGGTCATGACCATTTTTATTCTTTTGTGCGAGCAATGCACCCAATGAATGACTCATTGCTCGGGTATATCGGAGGAATGGAATTCCTGAGACGGGAGGTACCAATACTGGAGGGCTCATTAGATATTGTTTTATATCATCGAATGTTTTTTGACATTCATCTTTCCAGACAAAAGAGACACCTTTCTTCATAAGTTTGTTGAATGGTCTGCAGCGTCCTGAAAGATTAGAGATGAATCTCCTGATATAAGCGATCCTTCCTTGAAATCTTCGTAGCTCTTTTAAGGTGCGTGGAGGACGCATCTCTTGGATGGCTTTGATCTTCTCGGGATCCACGTGTATACCTTTAGAGGTAATGACGAAGCCAAAAAATTTACCACTAGAGACACCTAAGAAGGACTTAGTAGGGTTCATCTTTAATTGATGCTTACGCATTAGATCAAATATAGTCTTCAAATCTTGGATGTGATCCTCCTTTTGTCGACTTTTGACTGCAATATCATCAACATAGCATTCGACTGTTTTCCGCAGATGTTCACAGAATATAGTGCTCATAGCTCATTGATAAGTTGCTCCTGCATTCTTGAGACCGAATGGCATAACTGTATAACAGTATGTACCAATCGGCGTTCTGAAAGAAGTGTGCTTCTCGTCGTCTGGAAACATTTTAATCTGATTGTATCCAGAATACCCGTCCATGAATGACATCCGTTCAAACCCACAGGTATTATCGATCATGACATCAGTGATTGTTAGAGGGAATTCGTCTTTAGGACATGCCGCATTGAGATCGCAGAAATCTATGCAAACTCTGATCTTGCCAGTCTTTTTAAGGACAGAAACTATGTTAGCCACCCAATCGGGATGTTGTTCCTCTCTAATAAACTCGGAGGCCATGAGTTTATTAACTTCAGCTTCAATTGCATCCATAATGTCTGGACGAAATCGTCGCTGTTGTTGTTTGACCGGTTTAGCATTCGGCAAGATATTGAGCTTGTGAGTTGCAATTTGTGGATCAAGCCCTGGCATATCTTCATAACTCCAAGCGAAGACGTCGATGTAATCACGAATAAGTTTGATCATGTCTTGCTTATCAGTTTCTGAAAGACTTTCACTGATGAATATTGGTTTGGGGGATCCCTCTTCACCAACATCTATTTGAACAAGTTTATCTTCAGTCGGAGGTTCTTTTTGCTCGAAACGGAACTCCCATTGATTATCTAATCTTTGGGCCTATTGTTCTGATTCAGGTGAGATTTCAAACTCTTTTTCGTCTTTATCACTTTCTTTAGAACGGTCAATGGAAACCATGTTGGAAGACAGAATGTTGCAGTAGAAATTACCGATACTCGTATCAGAATCCCAAGAAGTGGTACTAGAAGAATCAGATCTCTTATCTTCGTCAGATTCAGGATCTTCATAGATAATATTGATGAAAAGAGTAGGAGTAATATAGCCTAATCCGCATTTCATCCTTCCATATTTCAGAGGAGGAATACGAACAGGCATTTTTCTTCCTTTTCCACTATTGAGGCCAGTTCTGAAGTCATAGCCCATATTTTTGATGATGTCTTCAGATTGCTGACTATAGCGACGTAGTTGTAATCTTCCAGTATCATCGTTTTTGTCATCATCTTCTAAATCAGAAGGACTTTGGGGCCCTTTGTAGAAGAATATTGGAATGCCTCCTGGCTTTCTGCTGGGAACTAGAAAGTATGAAGATTGTACAGGTTCTAGGGATACATCTGTATGAACAGTCTGTACAACTCCTATGGTTATTGTGCTCAAGTCATCTAACAAATGTAAATAACTATGAACATAATTACACACATCAGCGTACTGCAAAGATGGAGACTTTTCATTAAATATAAAAGCAGCAATATTTACATTGGGAGAAGGCTGAGCCTTAGAGATTTTAGCCAAGTCAATGACTAAAGGGGAAGAAGAAGAATGAGAAAAAGCTTTGTTTCGATTAAGATCGATAACAAATGGCTCAGAAGAGGTGAGCTCCCTTGAAGCTTGAGATGGAAGAGTAATCCGCCCTCCAACTGGAATTAGCAGAGTATCCTGTGAAGATACAGGAACTGTAGTACGCCCACTAACAGGAATGATTATTGTATTTTGAGCAGACGAATGAGACAACGGAGAGATCCGTCCACTCACTGGAATGATGAAAGAACCTTCTCCAGAGGGTTTGGGAGATTGTTGCTGAGTAGCTCGACCTTTAACAGGGATTATTAAAGTCTCACTTTGTGAATTCTCTTTTTCCATAGCTTGTATGACCCTTGTATACTCTTCTTTGTACATTCGGGAATCATTGAAATAAGCTTCAACCCCATGGAAGGGATTTATATCAGCAACTTCTTTTTGTACTCTTCCATTGCTATCAATGTACTTAAAATACTGATGAAGAGTAGAAGGCACCATATTATTTTCATGAAGAAAGGGCCTCCCAAGAAGAAGATTATAGGATCCCACGATCTCAATCACATAGAAAGTGACTTTGGATCTGAAATCGCCTATCTGAAGCTTCAGATGAATCTTTCCCAAAGGCTCGCTTCGGCTTTGATTGAATCCCAAGATAGTAGTAACCGTCTTAGAGAGCTTGTGAAGAGGGATTTTTAGTTCATCCAACAGACTCTTTGGCATTATGTTTATAGCAGACCCTGGGTCAATGAGGATACGATCTATCTTTATCGTATCGATATAACCAGTATAGTAGAGAGGCTGATCATGTCGATTATCCTCCAATAGCTTGTCGTCTTATGTAAAGGTGATATTTGGAATAATCTCCAATACACTGTTGCAATGTAAGCAAGTGGCAGGTTCTGCATCTGGCTTCTTCAATTGTGCAAGACAAGAGTCGGCTTGAAGAAGTGCTTCACTTAACGTCTCCCGAGTCTCTTTAGAAAGACGTAGAAGTTCAAAGAGGGACATTCTAGCTGGAGTATTAGCAAGTTGAGCTAGAATGTCGAAGTTGTAAGGCTTCTGAAGCCCAAGAGGAGGGGACTTCTTGATTGGTTTATCAAACCAAGCCTGTTGTTTGCCTTTCTCCAGAACTGTGGATTTAGGAGGAATAGATACAACTGGTGTAGTTGAAGGAACAGGTGCAGTAGATGATTCTTCTTCAGGAGGAACATTAGGAGCATCTTTATCAGCTGGAGGGATATCAGGAGTATCCTCAGGATTCTTGGAATAATCCTTCAGATAAGGTTTCCCTGTTCGAGTAGCAAGTGCTTCTTCCTTCTCTTTTGGCTCTGTGTCAGAGGTAGATCCAAGAGAAGTCATATGACATGACTTAATCTTTCCAGCCTTCTTGGACTTTCGAGATGTAGTCTTTTGAAGAGGAGGAGAGTCAAAATCTGCCACTAGATCAGGATGGATCCACATGATTTCTCCAGTTTCTAAAGTGATTGGCACTAATCCTTCAGATTGTGGAGGAGGAATATTCACTATCTCAAGAGTTGCCTTGGGAATAGAAACGATCCCATTTTTAAGGAGTTGAGGAGGGAAATCTCCGAATTGCATAGAGACGACGTTGGAGGTGACGGTCTTCTCTTTTGGAGTAAGGGAGATAGCTCCAGATTTAATCATTTCTTGGATCTTTTCTTTCAGTACATAACATGTACGAATTGTGTGACCCAACATTCTGTGATATGGGCAGTATTTGGGATGATCTGTCTTACCAGCTTCATCAGGTTTCTTGATTTCAGGTAATTGTATTTTATTACCTTTCAGCAGATATTCAAAGATACCAAGGACATCGTCATCATCGAAAGAGTATTCTTCTTTGGGGCGAGGTGTTCTTGGTTGTTGAGTTGTAGAGGTAGGAGAAGTTTGAACAGTTGATGCATCTTTGCTCTGAAAATTAACTTCAAGAGTTTTTTTTCCTTTGCGAGCATTGTTTTTATTGTTAGTACCTTGACCTGTTTCTTTGGGAGTCATCTGCACTCCTAAACCTTTGAAGGTTTCAGCACTAATTTCTGCAGCCTTGGCACTAACTATGAAAGAAGGCCAGTCTTGGAATTGGGTGGATCCTGTCCACATGCTGATGATTGGCAACAAGTTTGATTTACATGTGTCGATGGTGACAGCATCAGGAGTTCCAAGAGGCATCTTCAGAGCTTCTCTTCGAAACCGTTCAATGTAATCCTCTGTAGTTTCATTATTTTTCTGCTTGATTCTAATAAGAGCAGACATAGTCATGTCATTGAGCCCTTCATAGAACCGTTCAAGAAACATATGTTTGAAACCGGCAAATGAGGTAATGCACCTATCTGGGAGACTTCTATACCATTCATAAGCAGTTCCCTTGAGACATCCAATAAACACCCGAGTAAGGAGGGCGTCACTTGGTTGCAATTGATCAGTCATCACTTCAAAGTGAATAATAAACTGACTTGGAGAAGAGGTTCCATCATAGAATGAGATAGTAGGAGGCTTGTATTTAGGAGGATATGATACTTGCTTCTATTCTATCGGGTAAGGTTGCTTGATGCCTAACCTTTGTAAACCATCTTTCTGTTTGAATGCCTCGAATTGAGTTTTGAGATTCCTCAATTCTTCATTAACAACTCCAGAAGATTGCGGAGTTGTAACTTGTAGAGAATAGTTAGGAGGAGGAACAGCATTGTAAGCACTACCCCCAGCTCCAGAGAGACTAGGATTTGGTTGAGCTGGTCCAGGAGTATTGGATTGTACTGCTGGAGGAACTTGTACTGGACTTATATCAGTGTCAGTTGGTATGGCATCTGATACAGTCTGTCGATTCTGCAACTGAGCTGTCATGAGTTCATACATCGACTTCATACTATCAGGCATAGACTTCATTTGCTGTTCCAAAGAAGCAATTCTTTGGTCCTGAGGAGTCACCGAAGAGGAAGGTTCATTGTTCAATTCAGTATTCCCATCCACCATATATGTAGTGACTGTACGAGGGATTATTGATGAATTAGTGGATATTGTATGCTCTGAATCACTGCTTCGTGCATCAAAATCATTTAAAGGAGAACTACCCCCAGTAGGAAGACGTGGGAAATTAGATTCTCCTAGAAATTCAGAATCATCTTCAGAGATCAAATTTCTTTGACTAGAAGCTAAGACTCTTGCTCTGGTGTTTCTATATACTCCATCTGGACTATCAGCTCTACCCCCAGCATCCCGAGAGGTAATGTTGACAGAAGCAAACAAAGGCTCATCTTCATCAGGCATAGGTTCATACTGAATCCGATTGAAGACAGATTGTCGTTTAGTTTGACATCTGCATTGCATTGTAATTCTTGGCTGGAAGTCACATTCATGATCAACATGGTCATGAGCCATTGATTGACATCTGCATTGAATTATGACTCTTGGCTGGAAGTCACACTCAGCATGATCTTTTGACACAGAATTACTCCTTCTCTTCTGTTGAAGATATTCTCGTAAATCTGTTTATGAAGATTGAGGAGTATATTTCCTGTTCTTGGTTCTTGATGGCTCTTGATTATACAAAGAATGATTAATATGAGCCACATATTTTCTAGCATACTCTGCATCTGGATCTTTTATCCTTGTTTCCAACTGATGTGGTTTCTTAACACCAGAAGTGCTAAGTTTTGTTCTTAGATCAATTGGAGGTGACACATTAGTTTTGGAAACTTGGAGTTTTCCTTCCATTGATCTGGATATTTGTAGAGAAGGAAAAATAGAACCATCCCTTTGATTAAGAGTTGGTAACAAACCCTCTTTTATGGACAAATTCTGTGCCCAATTTGAAGAAGTCAAAGAAGAAGACATTACAGAATGTTTCTTCTTAGACTCATTCAAGGTTTGAGACATAGAATGTCCAGAAGGAAGAGTAGTCAAAAGACCATCTCCTTTTCTTTGACTAACAAAATTGTCAGTCAAAGCTGTTCCTGAAGTAAAAACTACAGGAGCAGAAGGAACAACTAAAGAGTTATTCCTTTTCGAAGGGACTTTGTGTGGAAGACCACCCCCAGTTCTAGTAGAACTTGGCAAAGAAGAAGAGATAGCTAAAGAGCTATTCTTCTTAGATGAAATACACGCTGGAACAGACATAGTTAAAGAACCAGTACTGTTAGCGTGACTTTTAACTTTGGAAGTACAAACTGGAACAGACTTGGCTAAAGAACCAGTGCTGTCAGCGTAACTTTTGATTTTGGAAATACACACTGGAACAGATTTGGCTAAGGAGCCAGTACTGTCAGCGTGATTTTTGGTTTTAGAGAGACACGCTGGAACAGATTTGGCTAAGGAGCCAGTACTGTCAGCGTGACTTTTAGAGTTGAATTTGCATGCTGGAACAGACTTGGCTAAGGAGCCAGTGCTGTCAGCATGACTTTTGAATGCTGTCATCTTCGAGCGCACAAGAGTGTGCGTGCTTGCAATAGAGTTCTTGCCAGTGTTAGGAGTAGACACTGTGGTAGAGACTTCACCATTGACTACCAACTGATTCTTAGGGACATAGACAGAGTGCCCCTTCGACTTGGCAGTGATGATGGAGGCTGAAGTAGACTTGCCACTCTTAGCCCGTTGTATTTCTTCATAGGCGAGTTGATCGAATTGGATCGTCATCACCTTCTTCGTCGAGCCGATTGACGAAGTGTCGCATTGAGTTGTTGCCATCTCAGAAGAGGAGATGGTTTTCCCCAGCAGAGTCGCCAATTTGTTTTCCATAAATAAATTCACTTTATTTATTGTGTATCTGGGAAAATTACAACTGTGTGAATCTGATCTAGAAGATGATCACTTTATCCCTTGGACTATGCGAAGAAGAAAAGCTCTCAAAATTTTGACAGTAGATAACTATGTATCTGTCCAATGAATGAGAAAAAGAACTCTATTTATAGAGTCAAAAATAAAACTAAAAAGATAACTGTCTTCACAGCCTGTGCTTAGTTAAAAATCACGCAGGATTTAACATACGCAAGGTTGTGAGAAGTTACTGGACGTGGCCTGTAACTGTTGGACACATGTCGATCATGCATGAGTCGTGTATAAGTTACAGGACACGCATGAGAGAGATCAGTGGCATGGCTGCCACGTACTCCAATTTGATGAAATCCACGCAGACTTGTTGAAGACGAAATCCACGCAGACTCGGGGCAGAAAGCTTCAAAATCTACGCAAACTTGGGGCAGGAAGCTTCAGGATCCACGCAGACTCGAGGCAAAAAGCTTCAAAATCCACGCAGACTGGAGGAAGAAAACTTCAGAATCCATGCAAACTTGAGATGAAGATCTCACAGGACACGCAGACTTGAGATAAGACTGCCAGCTGTCTCGATTTGGCGTGCCTCGACTGACACAAAATCTCTGACAGTGATTGCTTTATCAGTCGCATTAAATGACAAGAAACTCTTTTGGTACGCCAACTTGACGAAGGCTGAGTCTTGCTGAAGAAGATTTCGAAAGTCACGCAATAGTCGGCTGTGATCTCTCGAGTTCCGTGAATACGTGGCATGTCTCTGTCAGTCATGATGAAATTTCTGACAAATGATGAGCTGTCACCCAGCGTGACTTTTTTAATATTGTCCTGATCAACTCAGCGTGACTTTTGGACCTTGTTCTGATCAACTCAGCGTGACTTTCATTTTTGAGGCCTACACACATTACATTAGGTTCTTTTTCCTGAGATTCCTATCACACTAATGTTCCACACACACTCGTGTTTCCATGTACTTACACTCTTCTGTTCACATGTACACACACACCCCTTGACACAAGCACATGTATTCCTCTCTTATCACTTTATGTATATATATCTATATATGTGAGATATATTATAATATGTCCTATATATGTATAAATGTGTGTTATTATATTATAAACTAAATATATTATTACTATATGCACATGTGTGTTATTATATTAAATTAGATATAGTTGATATGTGAAATGTGTGGAATGGACTATGTGTGACTAGCCTATGGCCTATAGCCTATGGCCTATAGCCTATGGCTCATTGCCTATGTGTGTGGCATGGATGCCAGTTAAGGTGTGTGGTTGGCTTGTATAGCCTAGATATGTGTATACCTAGAATTGACCTATTAAACCTAAATTTGACTTATTAAGCTTAGATTAGACTAGTTGACCAAGATTTACCAAACCCTAACTAGTTGACCTAATTTGACTAGAGTTGACTTTTAGAGTTGACCAGAGTTGACCAAGAGTTAACTTTGGTCCAAACTGACCTAGAATCATGTAGGTGTATTGTACACTTCAATTTTAACTCCCTTGTATACATCTTGACTTGTGTTGCTCTAAATAGAACTCAGTTACCTCGCTTCGGACTTTATTTTTCTAAGGGACATTCGGATCTCAAGCGAGTACATTCTCTGATCTTTTTATACTTGCTAGGACCTACATTCATGCTCTAGATTACTTTACTTGATACTGACACATGTTATAACGGATTAGTACTATATGGATCTTGTCGTGCGATGTTATCCCCTTAGCGGATACATCGGGTATTTCATGTACGTGTACTTTATCACGGGCATCGTGTACTCCTTGTGTTCATGTTATTCGTGTACAATCGTATGAATCGTGTGAAATCGTGTACTCATGTGCCCACATGATCTTCGTGTGCAATAACATAACTTGACTGTGTAGGAACGAAATCGTAAAGCAGAATACTCTAAAGGGGGGCGAATAGAGTAGGCAGCAGAATATTGCTAATTAAAAGCTTGTTAGCATTTAGATCACAGATATAATAATAATCAAAAGAAGTAAATGATAGAATTTAAAAGTGATCAGAAGACAAACGCAAACACCGAGATTTATACTGGTTTTCCTCTGGTGAGGACTAGTCCAGTCGGAAGAACTCTAGCTTCCAGTTGAATCCACTATTGGAAAATTCCGCAAGTTTTCATACGAAGTCCTTGCAACTTCTACATATGCGAGCTTTGATACGAAGAACTCGTTCAACTTTAATTGTGAAGAGTTGAATCTTCTATCAAGCCTCTGATTGCAATCACTCTGAAACTTCTAGACCGTACCGCACTGGCAAATCGACTAGAGGATTGTAACTGGCTTGGGATTTGAAAATGAAAGCTTTTAGAACTCTTTGGAAGAATGTAATATTTAGGAAGTGAAGATTGAAAGTGAATTAGTGTGTTGAAATGATCGAAATGCTTCTCTATTTATAGCTTTTCCAAAGACAGAACTCTGACAGAATTCGGGCAGAATTCGGACAGAACTCTTTGTAACAACCCGTAACTGAAGGATGACCAAGTTCAAAAACCCAACGTTCACTAACGTTCCACATGGCTGAACTCTGGCCGAACTCGGGCCGAGTTCTTCTGAGGTTCTGCCAGTTTATTTTTGGAGAAAATAAATTTTGGCTTTTTGAACAATCCTTCAAGGGCTTTTTGTAAAAAGAATATTTTTCAAAAACATGAATCATTTGTAAAAGAATATGATGGTTTTGAAAAACGTTTTCGGATAGCCTATTTGCCAGTACGACTCGGTGTACAATGTATTCTAGACTCAATAAAAAAAATTACATTGCATAGCAGGAAGTACATTCTGAATGGCAAACGGCTTCAGTCTTGAACATCGTTGATAACCATTGTTGAGCATTGTCCAAAACATCGTAGGTGAACATCTGAGTAGACTTGCATTTATATCGAGACAGAGTTTGATCAATAATTAAAATCAGGTTTGACCATGACCAATGGGCCAACAATCTCCCCCATTTTGATAATTGACAAACCTTGCTGATATAACATCTAAGCTTGGAATCAAATCAAAATAGTAAAGAAAAATTCTTCATATCCTGTATTTCACAAACATGTTAGATCCTTATTTCTCCTCCATTGTCACTTAGCAAAATAATTGCAAAAGAAAAAAGCTCCCCCGCAATCAATGCATAAGTAACAAACAGTGAATAAACACATAAAAAATAAATAATCATGACAGATGGTAGAAACAGTAAGAGAAATAGAATAACAACACAGGCATGTATTTGTCTCAGGCAATTTGGAAAGAATGAAGCAATAAAAGATAGATAGTGCTACGATAAACCGAAACAAATATAGTGCTGAAATAGAAGACTAAGATGCCAAAACTAAGGCATAATAAAAAACAACCATGTCCATGAATACGAAAAAAAATAGTACTGATAATAATAAGAAAAAGAGTACTGATAAAATCTTGGAATGTCGGAGCATTTTCAAGTAAACATAAGACAAAAAGTAACAGTCTCAATAATCTAAAATATCAAAACTCATCATCATCAACATCATCATCATCATCAGCTGCAGCTCCAGCATGTCCAGATGGACCAGCTCTAGAAGTACCAGCGCCAGAAGTGTGAGGAGTGGCGCCAGCGGTACGATACCAATCATATGCGTTCCCTGGCTGGAACAGAGAGTGTACCGCCTCGTCGTCATTGCGGAAGCCAGAAACAGAAGGGTCTCGAGATAGAGAGCTAGCAGAATGTCCCGTCTGCACAAACCTCATATCGGCGAAGGAGTTGGCAATCGCCTGGAACCGAGTCACATCACGGAACTCGTGTTCCCTAGAGGTCTCAACATAAAAGGACTGCAGATCTGATAAGTGTTGATGGATACCCTCAAATGTCATATTGTAAGAATGAGGAGGAACAGGTGCTATGGGATCAGTGGAAGTAGGTGCAGGAGGAGTAGGTGCAGTGGGTGGAGGAACAGATGCAATGCTGCGATGAGAGAGTTTGAGAAACTTGGGCTCGGGGTCGACACCACAAGTAGATAAATCAATGTCAAATCTATGAAAAATATGAGAAATGAGCATCGCATAAGATAGGTTGCGGTCTCTCCCGCGACATCTACCCATCATATGAATAATAGTCTTAGGGGCAGAAAAAGAAATCCCCTTAAGAATATGATAAAGAGCAGAGAGCTCAAGTGCAGTGACATCATCTTTAGAAGTGGATTTAGGATGTAAAGTGGAATAGATGATGGGATGTAATTCGTAGTTAAACAAGTTCAAGTTATTAGTCTTGAACTTTCCAGGAAGAACGCGTGCGGGCGCACAAAGTTCATTCTTGAAACTAAAGAGTGTCGTGCCATCGGGAAAATCAAAATTAGTGATGTCATCTAGCGGGGCACCTTCGTTTGGAATACCAAGGATTTCTGCTAACGTATCATCAGTGAATTCGATATCAATTCCTCCGACACGTGTCCTCGCTGTAAAAGTGTCTAACAAAAAATTACAGTAGAATAATCTAATGGCATTAGTGGCAATGGGGAATTATAAGGTGACAAAATATTGTAATCCTAATACCTCAAAATAAGGATGGTGATCCAGAAAGATAGTCCACTTAATCGGTGATCCAGTACAAATAGTACGCATGTTAAAATCAGCATACCACAATAACGCTTGATCGGAAGTTTAAAAAAAACTCATCCGATGCACCATCGTCCGATTGGACCGGAGAAAAGAGGCAATCCGTATGTGGATCTGAAGACGATGCCTCTTCACTGGCATTGGTCTTCTTCCTCTTGAAGGGATTGAACTTAGGCATTCTTTTCCAAAATGTCTACAAATCCTAAGTATTAAAGAGTGATGGAAAGAAGGGATTATACCTTCCAAGAGTCAGATATTTTGCAGAGGATGACGATCTCCGCACGAATCCAAAGTTATGATGAAAAAACTCCACAAGGATTGGAAGAACAAAGAGGGAGTAGAACTAGGGTTTCGGAGGGGCGGAGCTGCTGTTATGAGGATATGGGAAAGTATGAAGAAGAAGGAGGCCTCGGGTTGCTGCTATTATATATAAACATCCAGCCGAACTCTGGCCAAATTTGGACCGAACTCGGGCCGAATTCGCCTAGGGTTGACTGGCTATATATATATATATATATATATATATATATATATATATATATATATATATATATATATATATATATATATATATATATATAATCAAATGAGACCACATTCTTTTTTATTAATTCGTTTCAAAAGCTTAATTGAAAGTTTAGTAATTTTAAATCTCAAAATAATATAATTAATATTATTTTACAAATTAATATTATTTACTCAGCATCTGTCTCAGATTAGCTGTAGGAGTACTGTCCCAGCTAATGGAGGTTCACCAGGGAACTCTTAAATACCGTTTCGCTTCGACCGTAGTCATGGTGACAGACAGACTCTTTTTAGGCTTGTCTCGAAAATAGTTTATGAGTATCGAATAAATAATTAATAAAACAAAAATTAATTAATATTATTGATATCTAAAATTCCTAATTCTCGACGTAAATAGTTGAAACGATCTTCCGCTAAAGGTTTTGTGAATATGTCAGCTAATTAATTCTGTGTGTCTGTGTATACAAGGTCTATATCTCCATTTTGTTGATGATCTCTAAGAAAATGATGTCGAATCTCGACATGTTTAGTACGAGAATGACATACTGGATTCTTAGTCAAATTAATAGAACTAGTATTATCACAGAAAATGGATATATGTGTAAAATGCAATACATAGTCTTCTAAGGTTTGTTTCATCCACAAAATTTGTGCACAACAACGTCCTGCGGTGATATACTCAGCCTCTGTTGTTGATAATGCAACAAAATTTTGCTTTTTACTAAACCAAAAGACTACAGCTTTAACTAGGAAATACATGTGCCGCTGGTGCTTTTTCTATCTACCTTGCATCTGGCAAAATCAGTATCAGAATAATCGGTTAGGTCAAACGACGTGGTTTTGGGATACCATAAGCCGAAAGAAGAAGTGCCTTTAAGGTATCGAAGGATACGCTTAACTACGCACAAATGTGATTCCTTAGGATTGGCTTGAAAACGAGCACATAAGCAAACACTAAACATAATGTCTGGTCGACTGGCAGTTAAATAGAGTAAGCTACCGATCATACCTCGATACTTACGTATGTCGACAGGTTTGCCTTGTTCATCAATATCAAGCTTGGTTGAAGTCGCCATTGGAGTGCTAAGTGGCTTTGCTGCTTCCTTGTCGAACTTCTTTAGTAGATCTTTTGTGTATTTAGCTTGATTTATGAACGTCCCATTGTTGGTTTGTTTGATTTACAGTCCGAGAAAGAACTTTAGCTCGTCCATCATGCTCATCTCAAACTCATTCTGCATACACTTTGAGAATTTTTGACAAAGAGATTCATCAGTAGATCCAAAGATAATATCATCTACATAGACTTGAATCAAAAGAATATTATTATTCAAAGACATTATAAACAAAGTAGTGTCAACATTTTCCTTTGAAAAACCGTTATCAAGTAAAAAAGAGCTTAGACGATCGTACCAAGCACGAGGGGCTTGTTTCAAACCGTATAAAGCTTTCTTCAACTTGAAAACATATTCAGGAAATTTGAAATCAGTAAAACCGAGTGGTTGAGCTATATAAACCTCTTCTTTTATAAAACCATTTAAAAAATGCACTTTTGACATCCATTTGAAATAATTTAAAATTATAAAAACATGCAAATGCACATAACATGCGAATGGATTCTAATCTCACAACTGGGGCATAAGTCTCATCGTAGTCGATACCTTCTTCTTGATTGTATCCTTGAGCTACGAATCGAGCCTTATTATGAGTCACTAAACCATTCTCGTTCAGTTTATTTCAAAATACCCATTGGGTGCCAATGACCGGATGATCAATAGGCTTGGGAACAAGTTCCTAAACTTGATTCTGTTCAAATTGGTTTAATTCCTCTTGCATAGCATCTATCCAAAAATTATCACTACATGCTTCATCAATACTTTTGGGTTCAAACTGAGAGACAAAAGCAACACAAGAAGCTATATCTTTATTAGAGGAGCGAGTACTTACACCCTTGGTAATCTCACTAATCACCAAGTCCTTTGGATGATCAGCCGTGAACTTCAATATTTTTGGCAAACTCCGAAGGTAGCTGGTTCCTGGATCTTCTCTAGAAGGATCAGCTGGTGCTTTGCTGTGTACATTGAGATCTTCGTCATTGTCATCGATTGTCGTTTGATCTAGTTCATCAAAGGTGATATTGATCGACTCTTCGATGATCATGGTTCTTTTGTTGAAGACTCTGTATCCTTTACGCTTGTCCGCATAACCTAAAAATATACCTTCATCGGCCTTTTCGTCAAAATTTCCCAAATTATCTTTTGTATTAAGAATAAATCATTTACAACCAAATATTCTAAAATATGAAACTGATGGAATTCTATCAAACCATAGCTCAAATGGAGTCTTCTTCGATTTGGGTCGAATTAGAACTCTATTGAGAACAAAAAAAGCTGTATTGGCAGCTTCAGCCCAGAAATACTTGGGTAGACTAAACTGGTTTAACTTTACTCTGGCCATTTCGGATAGAGTTCTGTTCTTGTGTTCCATAACTCCATTTTGTTGTGGAGTCCTAGGGCAGGAGAATTCGTATACAAAATCGTGTGTGTCATAAAATTTCTCAAACTCTGCATTCTCGAATTCGCCTCCATGATCGCTTCTAATACGAGTGATCATGTAACCTTTTTCATTCTGTACTTTCTTGCAAAAGGTGACAAATTCCGATAATGCATCGTTTTTGCGTGTCTGAAAATATACCCACGTGTATCTAGAATAATCATCTACAATTACAAAAGCATATAGCTTACCTCCGAGGCTAGCAACTCTGCTAGTACCAAATAAGTCCATATATAGCAATTGTAGAGGTCTAGTAGTACATACAGCATTTACTGACTTAAAAGTGGATCGAGTAGCTTTGTTCTTTTCACATTGACTGCATACCGAATCCTTTTTGAATGTAATGTCCGTTAAACCGCGTACTAGCTTCTTTGTGGATAATTTGGAAATAGTATCCATATTTGCATGACCGAGTCTCATATGCCACATATGACTCTCATCACTTTTAGCTATTAAACATCTACCTGAAATGTTAGTATCTTCCAACAAATAGAAAATATATATATTGTCTTCTCTAATACCTTCAAATCTAGTATTACCAGTTGAACTATCAATAATAGTACATTTGTCTTTTACGAAGTTAATACCATAACCGTGATCAGCTAAATGGCTTATGCTGAGCAGATTATGTTTTAACTCAGTAACAAGACAAATATCTTTAACCACTGGATAGGGAGCTTTACCAATATTACCAACACCGATTATATACCCTTTTAAATTATTGCCGAAGGAGATGTATCCTTCTTTATTCCTCTTCGACAGTATTACGAATAATGAAGCGTCGTCGGTCATGTGCTGTGAGCAACCACTGTCGAAGATCCATTTGCTCCTAGCATGTGAAGAGTGTCCTACCTACAAAATAATTTGCAGATAAAACTATTGGTACCCATTTCTTGTAGGGTCCTGACCGGTTAGTTTTCGGTATCCATCCATAAATATTTAGATCTACTAGCTTTCTAATTCTACATATAGAAGATATATGACCAATGAGGCCACAATAATGACATTTAGCATGTTGAGTGTTGAAAGCTGAGTGGTGTGCATGGTTGGTAGGTTTAGGTTTTCTAGTATAGAAGAAAGTATACCTATTATCCTGTTTGGGCATAACCTTTTTAGGTAAAGGTTTGATAGGGTTAGGTCTGACAGTGTTAGGTTTGGGAATGTTCCAATTTTTCGGTAAGTGACACGTGTTAGGATAGGAAGCAGCAGTCTCAGGCTGTTTTCCTAACCTAATTTCCAATCTTTTGGAAGTGTCATATAACTTAGTACAGTCAGAAGTGAGTGCTTCTATTCTGACTTGTGCACTTTGAAGACTTTCTTTTCTTTAGAAAGTTCTTCTTTCAGTTGGTCAATAACCTTGTCTTTTTCTTCGGATGACTTGGTAGTCTCGTGTAATAAGAGCTTAATGGAAGAAAGCTCACCAGACTCACTAACATTATCTTTAACCTCAGCTAGTAGGTCGGTAAGTCATCCTATTTCACCTTTGTACTCTTTGAGTACCTTCTTAGAGGTCTGATATTTGTTACGCAGTTTTCTGTGATCACTTAACAGTTCATTGAAGGCTTCTCCTAATTGCTCAAAGGTGAAGTCATCATATGTATTAACTATAGGTTCAGAGAGTACCTGATCAGATGCCATAAAGCATACATTTGCAGCGTCTTCTGATTGTTCATCTTCTGAGTCGCTGGCTGTACTTTCATGCCATATCCTGGTGTTGCCATACTTCCGAGATGTTGATCTTTTCAGGTTCCCTTTCTCGTATCTGTTGCTCTTTTTGCTTGTTGATGTGTTTGTAGGACTGTCCTTCTTCATGTGTCCTTTCTTCTTACAGTCGTAGCAGACAGCGTCATCTTGATACCAGCTGTTGCTGCCATTGTTCTCTTTTGTCTTCTTCTCACATCTCAAGAATCTTTTGAATTTTCTTACAAGGAGTGCTTGATCTTTAGCATCAGATTTACTGTTGTCTGAATCATCTTCAGCAGATCTTCTGTGCTGAGCCTTGAAAGCGATCCTCTTCTCCTTTGGTGCAGGCTCTTCAAAGTCTTGTAATTCTATTTCATGAGTGAGTAGCTTACCCATGCTTACTTCAAGTATTATAGTAGTGAGGTCATTTCCTTCAATGATTGCAGTAGCCTTCGGAATCCAGTTCTTTGTAAGTGCTCGCAGGAGTTTGCGAATCTTTTCATGGTTACTGTAATCTTTGCCTAGGGAGGACAAAGGATTTACAATATCCAAGAATCTTTCGAACATCTGAGTAACTGTTTCGTTGGGCTTCATCTTGAATGCCTCATACTCTTGAGTAAGTCTGCTGACCTTTGATTCTTTGACTTGAGTTGTTCCCTCATGTGTGACTTCAAGAAGTTTCCATACTTCATTTGCAGTTGTGCAGATAGATACCCTGTTAAATTCAGTTCTGTCTAAAGCACAAAATAAAGCATTAAAAGCACGTGCGTCAAGACTGGCCTTTTTTTTTCTTCCTCTGTATATTTGTCATAGGGTTTTTCAGTTAAAACTCCATCAACATTTATACGAGGTGGCTTTTTATAGCCATAAATAACCACAGACCATAAATCAAAATCAAGAAATTTTAAAAAGAAACTCATACGTGTTTTCCAATAGGTGTAGTTTGTGCCGTCAAACAGTGGAGGTCTGTTTGTGGCTTGGCCTTCACTTGTGAATTTCACAGTTGCCATGTGTAAAGCTGTGATCTATATAAAATTGAATATAACTGCTGTTTTACCTTGCTTTACCTGTAAAACCCGCTCTAATACCAATTGTAGGAACGAAATCGTAAAGCAGAATACTCTAGAGGGGGGGTGAATAGAGTAGGCAGCAGAATATTGCTAATTAAAAGCTTGTTAGCAGTTAGATCACAGATATAATAATAATCACAAGAAGTAAATGATAGAATTTAAAAGTGATCAGAAGGTGAACGCAAACACCGAGATTTATACTGGTTTTCCTCTGGTGAGGACTAGTCCAGTCGGAAGAACTCTAGCTTCCAGTTGAATCCACTATTGGAAAATCCTGCATGTTTTCATACGAAGTCCTTGCAACTTCTACAGACGCGAGCTTTGATACGAAAAACTCGTCCAACTTCAATTGTGAAGAGTTGAATCTTCTATCAAGCCTCTGATTACAATCACTCTGAAACTTCTAGACCGTACCGTACTGGCAAATCGACTAGAAGATTGTAACTGGCATGGGATTTGAAAATGAAAGCTTTTAGAACTCTTTGGAAGAATGTAAGCTTTAGGAAGAGAAGATTGAAAGTGAATTGGTGTGTTGAAATGATCGAAATGCTTCTCTATTTATAGCTTTTCCAAAGACAGAACTCTGGCAGAATTCGGGCAGAATTCGGACAGAACTCTTGGTAACAACCTGTAGCTGAAGGATGACCAAGTTCAAAAACCTAACGTTTACTAACGTTCCACATGGCCGAACTCTGGCCGAACTCGGGCCGAGTTCTCTTGAGGTTCTGCCAGTTCATTTTTGGAGAAAATAAATTTTGGCTTTTTGAACAATCCTTCAAGGGCCTTTCGTAAAAAGAATATTTTTCAAAAACATGAATCATTTGTAAAAGAATATGATGGTTTTGAAAAACATTTTCGGATAGCCTATTTGCCAGTACGACTCGGTGTAAAATGTATTCCTAGACTCAAAAAAAAGAAAAATTATATTGCATAGCAGGAAGTACATTCTAAATGGCAAACGGCTTCAGTCTTGAACATTGTTGATAACCATTGTTGAGCATTGTCCAAAACGTCGTAGGTGAACATCTGAGTAGACTTACATTTATATAGAGACAGAGTTTGATCAATAATTAAAATCAGGTTTGACCATGACCAATGGGCCAACAGACTGGATCCTTGTGTATTGATTGGGGACGGGGGAGTAGAAGTGGTTATGTGATCAATCCAAATCGTTTGAACCTCTCTAGATTACATCGTGTGCAACATGTGTTGTTTACATAACCATCTTGTGCTCTGAATTACTAGTCACTTACAGTTCTTACTTATCATATATATATTTCTAGTTTACAAATATCTCTCTTGTTTTTGTGTACATCTTCTTACAGTTCATGTATCTTACTCTTCTGCATGTTTTTACCTTCCTGCCATGATATGAATTGCATGAGATGTATTATGCTCGTTCCTGTCCTGACTGGACCTGTTGAAAATATTACAGATAACGCCGAGGATTTCTGTCCTATGTACTATGGAGCAGCCCTAGACGATACTTGCGAGCTGGACTCTCAGGAGGACCCAGCTCTAGCTGATGACATTACCCCTACTGCCTAGACTAGTTTAGTTAGGCTTTATCTTACTTATGTTGTCATTGGGATTTGAGTTATACTATGTTTTGTTATTGTGTCGTTTAGACACTTAGACTTGTTTCCCTTTCTGTTTGTATCTTCTTTTGAGATTTCATCTATGATATCGTACTATTTCTGTCTTAGTTGTGATTGAGACTGTATTCTGTATTGTCACCTCCACTCGGAGTGTATATACTATACAGGTACCTTATATTGTTAGATATTGTGACCTAGGACAGCGTTCTACCGTCGACATTGCGGCGTAGGATGGACGTACCCACTTTTCGTGCCCTTACTCTAGGGTACGGGTCGTGACACATTTTTAGTGGTGGCCCATGCAGGTCAGATTATAGTGGTATTCGAACTAGAGTATCACTATAGCCTGCAGTAGGATAGGATATAGTTTTGAGGTACTCAATCACATTAGAAAAACTCCGATCCAATATTTGCCATCTAATTTCTTGTTGATTAAATATTTTTCGTTTGAATAAATAACTGTCCTCCTTTGATATTCGCTTCATTCTCAGTAATTGTTTCTGTTTTGATCTGTCTTCATGATGGTTTTGGAGACACGATCTCATCGCTCCGGTCCGGGTGACACTATCGAGAGGTCGGCCACCTCTCGTCCTGTTCAGTATGGCTACGAGACCGCAGCTCCTTTTGTGCCGACTCAGGTTGGCATTTCTGCTGCATTTGGTGGTGCACCTCCGCCTGTACAGAGACTTTCCCCCGTCATTCCTGATATCCCTCGGCAGCATCAGCAGCCACCTTCCGGATCAGTTGACGCGGGGCAGTTGTTCGAATTCCTTCAGAAGATGGTGGAGTCTCAGCAGCGGCTGACCGCTCATTTTCAGCAGGGCATAGAGAATGCCCATCAGCTTGTTCTGACGATTGTGGAGAGAGTTATCGCATAGCCGCAGGCAGCCCAGGTGCAGCCATATCAGCCGAGGACACCAGGGATCCAGGACTTTCAGAAGATGCGTCCGCGGGACTTCCGCGACACAGAGGGGATCTTATATGCCGATGACTGGATTGAGCATATCGAGGAGATATTTTGGCTGACAGAGATACCAGTCCGACTTCAGATCGAGGCGGCAGGCAGCCAAATACAGGACCTAGCCCGCACTTGGTATTAGACGGACCCTAGAGTGGGGACCGAGGGACAGACTTGGGCAGCCTTCAAGAAGCTTTACAAGGAAAAAAAATTTCCTGACACAGCTCTCGGCTCCCTGGAGATGCAGTTTGAGAGCCTAGTTCAGGGCAGCCGTATTGTCGAGGAGTATGTAGGGGAGTTCTGCCAACTTGGCAGATTTGTGGAGGGGCTCAGCGATGCGGCGAAGGCCCGGAGGTTCCGGAAGGGGTTAGTCAAGGAGGTCAAGTCCTTGACCAAGAGTGACCGAAGTGCCACTTTCGAGAAGATTTTGATGGGTGCCATGGCAGCAGAGGATGATCTTGAGCTGAGGCTCAAGAGAGGGCCAGATTTCCACGGAGCCAGTAGCAGCGGGGGTTCTGGCCAAGAGGCCCCACTTCCAGCAACAGCAGCAGAGGCAGTTCCAGCAGCAGCCTCAGGGACAGGGCCGAGCACCTTTTCAGCAGGGCCCCAGGCAGCAGCAGACTACCAGTTGTCCTTTCTGTATGAAGTCGGGACACGGGTGGAATGACTGTAGGAAGAGGCTAGAAGGTGTCTGATGTGTGGTTCTCCAGACTACCAGATGAGAGACTGTTCTGTAGTGGCAGCTCGTCTGACACTAGGAGGAGGAGCCAAGGCTCTAGTAGGCCAGCAGAACGGACCAGCCCTGCAGACTCAGCAAAAGAGGTTTGTCCAGCACCCGCAGCAGGTCAGGGGAGGCCAGCAGGGGCGAGCATTCGCCATGGCAGCGGAGGATTCAGATGCTATTGGAGATCTTATTGCAGGTTCTATTCTTCTCGACTCCATTCCCACTTTTACATTGTTTGATTCTAGGGTGTCGCATAGCTTTGTGTCAGTACCTTTTGCTATTCGACACCATCTTGCTTCTGAATCATTGCCTAGGACTTGCAAGATCACGACCGGGGGTGGCATTATCCTCGTCAGTGATATTTGCAGGGATCGGAGAGTAGTTTTGGGAGGCCGAAAACTGGATGTGAGTTTGCTCGTAATGCCACTACCGAACTATGATATAGTACTCGGGATGGATTGGTTGAGCAGGTACCATGCCAGTATAGATTGTCGCGACGGCAGAGTTCTTTTCTGTCCGCCAAGAGAGCCAGAGTTCGAGTTCGCCAGGCGGAAGGCAGAGCAGAGAAGCGGAGTCTTCTGCGGAGTTTTAGTTGAGGAGCAGACAGTGCCACATCCATTCATAGTAGAGTTCGTGGATGTCTTTCTGGAGGACTTGCCAGGACTACCACCGGACAGAGACATTGAGTTCTCTATAGACTTAGTGCCCGACGTAGAGCCGATATCTCAGCATGTCTATAGGGTTTACAACAGCGAGTTGATGGAGTTAAAGAAACAGGTGGATGAGTTGCAGGACAAGGGCTTCATCCGATCTAGTTCTTCACCATGGGGTGCACCGGTGCTTTTTGTACCGAAGAAGGATGGGACGGTACGGATGTGTATCGACTACAGGGCACTCAACAACCTTACGATCAAGAACAGGTACCCACTGCCACGGATCGATGATCTCTTTGATCAGTTGAGCGGAGCTAGGGTATTTTTGAAGATTGATTTGAGGTCAGGATACCATCAGGTGAAGGTAAGGAGGGAAGATATCCCGAAGACAGCATTCAGGAAGCGGTACGGCCAGTTCGAGTTTATGATGATGTCGTTTGGGTTGACTAATGCTCCACGGTATTCATGAACCTGATGAACAAGGTGTTCCACCAGTACTTGGACAAGTTCGTGGTGGTGTTTATTGATGATATCTTAGTGTACTCGAAGACCGCAGAGGAGCATGAGGAGCATTTGAGAGTGGTTCTGGAGACTCTCAGGAAGGAGGAGCTTTATGGCAAGCTCTCGAAGTATGAGTTCTTCCTAGACCGAGTTGATTTCCTGGGTCATGTTGTGACTGGAGATGGGATCTCAGTTGACCCGAGGAAAATTACGGCAGTTGAGGAGTGGGCAGCACCGACTTCAGTTGCGGAGATCAGGAGCTTCCTGGGATTGGCTGGCTAATACAGGAGGTTCATTCAGGATTTCTCCCGGGTTGTAAAGCCATTGACTAGGCTGACCCGGAAGGATGCAGAGTATATCTGGTCAGAGGAGTGTCAGGTCGCTTTTGATGAGTTGAAGAAGCGGTTGACGACAGCTCCGATTCTGACTTTGCCATCAGGATCAGGCGGGTTCACTATCTACAGTGACGCCTCGGGAAAGGGTTTGGGTTGTGTCTTGCAGCAGCATGGGAAGGAAATTGCCTATGCTTCCAGGCAGTTACGTCCGCATGAGAAGAACTACCCTACCCACGATTAAGAGTTGACAGCAGTTATTTTTGCTTTGAAGTTGTGGAAATACTATTTATACGGAGAGCTTGTGGAGATCTTCACAGACTACAAGAGCTTGAAGTATGTGTTTACACAGAAGGAGCTCAATATGAGGCAGCGTAGATGGTTGGAGTTGATGAAGGACTTCGACATTGTACTACAGTATCATCCAGGGAAGGCCAACGTGGCTGCCGATGCTTTGAGCAGATATTCGTCAGCCATGTGTTTGACGGAAGATCGTCACTTGCCAGCAGATTTGGAGAGCCTGGGGATCGAGGTGCTAGTGCCAGGAGTGGAGATACATATATGGGGTCTGCAGACTCAGTCGGACTTGATTGAGAGGATCAAGTCGACTCAGTTCGACGATGTTGCTCTGCGGTGCATCCGAGAGCATGCTCGAGCAGGGTTGGTGGATGAGAGTTCACCATTGCAGAGGATGGCACATTGAGGCACGGTTCCAGACTGTGTGTGCCCAGTGGAGAGCTTCGAGAGCAGGTCATACAGGAGGCCCACCGATCTCAGTACTCTATGCATCCAGGTGCAAACAAGATGTATATGGATCTGAGGGAGCATGTATGGTGGTGTGGGATGAAGCGGGAGGTAGCACGCTTTATTGGTAGATGTTTGGTCTGCCAGCAGGTAAAGGCAGAGAGGCAGAGGCCAGGAGGTTTGTTGCAGCCATTGCCCATTCCAGAGTGGAAATGGGAACACATCACGATGGACTTCGTTTTGGGATTGCCACGTACACCAGGAGAAAAAGATACAATTTGGGTCATCATTGACAGGTTGACCAAATCGGCCCACTTCTTGCCATTCAAGGTGGGTATGTCTACAGAGAGGCTAGTGGAGATGTACATGCGGCAGATCATCAGGATTCATGGAGTTTCGGTGAGCATTATCTCGAATCGGGATAGCCATTTTACTTCCCATTTCTGGAGGAGTCTGTAGACTAGTTTGGGCACTCAGCTCAAGTTTAGTACTGCATACCACCCCCAGACGGATGGACAGTCAGAGAGGACTATCCAGACACTCGAGGACATGCTGTAGACTTGTGTTTTAGACTTCGAAGGATCCTAGAAGGATCACCTGCACTTAGTGGAGTTTGCATACAACAACAGTTTTCAGGCCAGCATTGAGATGTCACCGTTCGAGGCACTGTACGGACGTAGATGTCGTACACCCTTGTCTTGGGATGTCGTCGGAGAGCGAGCTTTATTGGGACCTGAAATGGTTGTGGATGCAGCCGAGAAGGTGAAGCTCATCAGAGATCGACTTTGCGTAGCACAGGACAGACATCGGCATTGGGCCGATAGCCACCGTAGACCGCTGGAGTTCGAGGCACATCTTAGAGATAGGATTAGAAGTAGGATTGTTGTTTTGTGATTGTATGATCTTGTTTGATTATTATAGTTAATTGAGACCTTGTTTGTGATTAGGTTGGAGATCTGTTTTTCTGAGGATATCTCCGATACGTGGTACTATACGTTTTGGTGGAGGTAGAAAGCTTAGCCCGCGTTTCATCGGACCTTTCGTTATCAGCGGAAGAGTCGGTGACGTGACTTACAGGCTAGATTTGCCACCTGTATTAGTGGGAGTCCACAACGTATTTTACGTGTTGCAGTTGAGACGGTACGTGGCAGACCCTAGCCATGTACTCGATCATTCGGAGATCGAGGTGGGACCTACTCTTAGCTATCCAGAACAGCCTGTAGAGATTCTGGATCGACGAGAGAAGGTACTGAGGAACCATACAATATCCTTGGTTCGCGTCGCATGGAGGCATCATTCTCTAGGAGAGTCTACCTGGAAGCGGGAGGATGAGATGCGCGAGCGATACCCTTATCTTTTTGGACCTTGAGGTATAATTTTCTATCCTTCTCATTAGTTTAGTTTCGCCTTTCAATTTCGAGGACAAAATTCTTTTATGGAGGGTAGACTTGTCACTACCACATTTGAGGTTTGAGGGTATTTTGGTCATTTTAACTTTTTGGTGATTTTGAATTTTCATTAATTAAATATGTGTTAAATGTTAAGTTGAGACTTGACCTAGAAACTTAGCCTAATCTAGATTAGCCTTGATTGATTAGATTAACTTAATCATGTCATGATTACTAATATCTAGATATTTATAGGTAAGATATTTAACTCTTAAGATATTTGTAATAAAGGTAGCCATGACAAGTTGAACCAATAGGAAGGCCTAGAATTGGGTGGACAACTCCTAGCCACTCATCTAGACCTAAAAACTAACCCTAATCCATCTAATGGCAGCCACAATTGATCCCCCCTTCCTATAAAACATCCTAACAATTGAAAAGAAACCTCATCCTTGCCCTTTTCATTGAGATTCAATCTCAATAGGTAAATCCCATGAAACCTTTGTAAAATTATGTTTTAATTCCATAGATGCATGCATATAGGTATACCCTAGCTGTAGGAATAGTTTGGTGCTAGGTAGTGTCCATTTCGTGTCCGTATCGGACACGTATCAGTAATTTTAAGAAGGTATTCGATTTAATGTCTGTGAGAATTAAATAGTATAAATTTCAGAAACTAAATAAATAAAAAATTAGGTATTTATATTTACATCAATAATCCATGTGACTGAGTCGAAGATTTGGTGTTCTTCGTGTCCAAATCGGACACGCACACACGCATACAGACACGGTAGCAGTGCCCTACTGCTACGCGTGTCGTGCTCACTGCACAGACCTTGTTAGCCCACCAAAATTGGTGTGGAGGTCGGGGCAGTGACTGACAAGTCACTCCCCAAGTTTCACGAGTCTTCGTGTCACATCGGACACGTAATCGCTCACGCACAGATTTTGTACACGAACTGTAAAACCCCTAAAATTTTTACTATTTTTTATTAAATTTGGTACTGATTTAAAATTTTGTATTGTACGTCGCGTAGTCGTATTTTACGTCGCATACGAAATTTTATTTTTCGAAATTGCTCGACGAGTGCGATTATGTACGAGCGTACATATTTTTAGAAAAATATTTTTTTTCTATTTTCAACATAATATATGTAATAATTATTTTTGCTATCATATCAATATTTCCAAGTCCATTATTTTATCTATTTAGAAAAAGTCTTCCGTTTATAATAGTTATCAATAATAAATAATGTTCTTGTGCATACGTAAATAAATTCTAAATATTTTACTAGTTATTTTTAAATAAAAATGTATTTTCGAAATTTATTAATATTAATATTTTATTATTCAAAAAGATTTATTATTTTTGAAATTATTATTATTAGTATTTTTGGGAAATATATTTCAAAATTTTTGGGAAGATTTAAAATCTTGATTTAAATTTGTGGATTTATCTAAATAGCTAATATTTGAAATTTGAATTTTTCCATTGATTTTAAACCAAAAATTTAATTAGACTCAAATTTAAATTGTATTTGGAATTGGATTTATATTTAGATTTGAATTTAAATGATTTTATATTAAATTGCAAACTATCTAATTTGGGTTTAAACCAAATCCTAGTCCTTATCCTAATGGAAATTCCCACATCCTATAAATAGGCAGGTACTCTTCCATTAATTCCACAAGCCAAATTACTCTACAAAAATTTTCACAACCAACCGTGCATCGTGTCTGTGTCCATCCAGATTCTTATTCCAAATTCTACATATACATTGTGTTCTCCTATGTATCGACAACCCTGACACGTCAAACATCAAATTCCTAAATCTATACCTATTCTAATTCTGTCCGTCGTCACCTCGGCAAGAAAACCATCTTCCACGACCCGAGCCAACACCACCTCTACCACCACTCATCAGAGCACCCTGGCGAGTCCCTATCGGCTGACTCGACTGCAGCCCTCGACTTCTTTTTCTCTTGCACCCAAACCCCAAGTAGAGACCACCACCTCTGTCGACAGCCACCATCTTCCCGCCGTCGCCATCCCCTAATCACCACCACAGTCCCGACTCGCCCCCGCCAAACCCTACCACCACCGCCACCATCAGCATCACGACCACCACCGCGACAACCGCGGCGGCAGCCCCAAACCACCACCTCCTCTCCTCCCAAACTCCCATCATCGATCCCCTCGGCCACTGGCCGGAAACCCGATGCCACTACCATCAACCTCCTCAACCACCACAAACGATGAAACCACCACCGCCACCACGGCTGTTGCCGAAAAATCAACAAAGAAAAGAAAACCCTAAACCTACTCACCTCGACCCAGCCCATCGACGTCGCGCTCCACCGTGTTCCTCGTCAGTGAGTCATCGCCTCCGCTGACAGCCGATCCTGAACTTGGGCGCGCCCTTCCCCAGATCTGAACTCCGTTTCCCGAGCATCACCGGACTGATCGACCGCAGCCTAGCCGTCCGATCCCCGTACGCCCCTTGCCACCAGGCCTCCGCCTCGCTCCTCCGCCTGGCCGGAGTTCCGACCCCCGCTCGACCCCTCCGCTCACCTCCTTCTCCACAGCCCCGTCCATCTTTCCACTTTCCCCGCCAAAACCCTCCGTCGACCTAGGTTCACCGCCGCCGACCCCATCATACTGCGCGCCGCGGGGGACACGTCAGGATCTCGGCAGCCGCCGTGCTCCCACAAACTCCTTTGCGACCGCCCTCGAGATCTGTGCCGCACCTAAGCCCTCGCAGCCTCCGCCTCCACTCTATCAACCCCGCGGGAGGTGCCGCGCCACCGCGTGGCCACACCTCCGTCACCTTCCACCGCCTCCCTCTTTCCCGCTCGTCTCTCCCACTCTCCCGCGTCTTCTCCGGCTCACCGCTGCAGCCGAGCGCCGCTTCTCGTCTACTCCTCCCGATCTTCTCCTCCCTCTCCCAAGTTTGCGTCTCCGCCGCCGCACCAAGTCGCACCCCCTTCCCTCCGCCGCTTCTCCCGACCCCTTTCCGTCTCATTCTCTCCCTCTGTGTAGTTTTGGCTCACTCAAAACTAGGAACAGAGCTGATATTTAGCTCTGTTATTATTATTATTATTATTATTATTATTATTAGATCATCATTATTATTATTATTATTATTATTATTATTATTATTATTATTATTATTAAAAGTATTATTATTTTTATTGTTTTGTTGATAGTATTATTGGAATAGTACTATTATTTTAGAAATTTTTATAAATATTATTTCTTAGTAGGGCCATATACATTTTAGCATATGTTGGGCTTAGATATAGTTGGCCAAATTTCTAACTACCTTAATTTTAATAATAACTTATTCTTGGCTTTAAGTATGTATATATATATATATATATATATATATATATATATATATATATATATATATATATATATATATATATATATATATATTAAATGAGTAAATATGTATTATAATAACTTTGGGCTAAATATTTTGGGTTTACATATGAAATAAGAGATTTATACATAATTGTTGTTTTTTTAATATATCATATAAATCTATAAGTATGTTCTAACTAGTTGGACCTAGTTTTAAGTTATAATGTTATGGATTACTATATAAATATTTCATAATAAGATTTGTAAATTTTGGTTTCCTATAAATACTTATCTAAACTTTAAATTATTTTGACTAATAAAATAGTGGTTTCAACTTTATAAATATTTCTAATATATATATTTTCTTACACGAAATTTCCTCTTTGTTATAATCAACCATCGTGACTAATCCTGACATTCTTATTCCTCTCCAATTCCGCACTTCATTATGTCCATCCTAACTAACTCGACCGTTCTGGACCCGATGGAATACTCTATGTTGTCAACAGAGATCACCTTGTATAGATGTTGCTCCGAAGTCGCAGTTCGTGCCACCTTTATTATACCACACCAGACAGATCACCAGGCGTCGCAACAGGCAAGATACCTTGCCATCTTGTACTTACATTTGATTCATGATATTTTATATGTTGCTAGTGTTTTTACATTAGTAAGAGTATGTCCAAGTATGACTTGGGTGCCATCGATATGTATATCGATGTTTGTGTGTGTGCGTGTGTGTGTGTGTGTGTGGACCATATGTGGTAGCGGACTTTCCCGGTGTGTTGAAGTTATGCTTCATAACTTCTTTGACTTATTGACACGTCTCATACACGACACATGAGTGAGGATCATTGAGTCGACACGAACCTACGTATTCGACTTGCTACTGATACGGGCGGTTCGTGTGTCGGTTCATTTATGGATTAGCGGAGTCTAGATAGCGACTTGCATAGAGATATGGATCGCCAAGACATGGATATGACTTGTGTGATACATGGGCAGGGAAAACTACTGGAACGTATGAGCTAGCCCAAAGCCTTCTAGATTGCCCGGTTATGGGTTCATGGTTTCCCTGTTATGGGTGTGTCGCTAGAGGATATATCCATTGCACGGCCCTGACCACGACGTCAGATACGGTCAGGAGGTATGCTAGCGATGCAAAGTATGAACTAGGGGATATATCCATTGCACGGCCCTGACCACGTCGTCAGATACGGTCAGAGACGTATACTAGTTCATGCAAAAGCCTCTAGTGGATGCTATGCTTTATTCCTACCCACTTATACGTTCCAGTATAGTTTTCGACTTGCATTACACTTAGATGGTTAGGGTCCATTGTGTTGGAGCATGTGGTCTTTTCTTTATCATGTATCATTTACAGTTCATCATGGTATTGTTTTTATGTATCTTGTTACGTCTCTCTGAGGACCTGGTTTTTCCCCAGGTGTGTGTTCATGTTTTTTGCAGGTATCCTAGCCAAGGCCGTGGTCTTCTCCGTTCTTCCGAAGACGATTGCGCTTGGTTCGTCTTTCCATTTTTCGATTCATGTACATTTCTTTCATTGTGATAGTTGGTAGTGGACTTTGTCTCCGCCCAACGATTGTATCAGAAATATTCGAGTTGATATTTATATTATTATTGTGGATGAGATTAGTTTGTCTTGGATTACTGTATTTTACAGCTTATGTATTCATACGGGGCCTACGTACTTCGTATGAATATAGCTGACATGTCTACGTACCTAGTCCTACGTAATTTGGGACTGGGGCATTATATGTTTTTGTGGTGGCCCATGCAGGTCAGATAAATTGTTTGGTTACTTCACCGTACCAAGCAAGCCTGCGTATAGGATTAGAAGTCTAGGATCTCATCCACATACTTGACCTCTTTTCTTGATTTTATCTACCGTTTGACTCATCAATTGCATCTTGCTTGCCTGCTTCCATCCCTATTCTTATCTTCCCTTCGTGCTTGCTAGAGATTGACCCTACTAGTTAGTTGTCCCAAAACACCATTAGTTTTATTCTTTAGGAACTAGCAACCCCTTTGCCCTAGTGACCTATAGTAGCAAGCTTATTTAGATCCTAGAATCTAAAGGACCTAACCCGTCTAGCCAACCAAGGACTTGGACACGAAGACTATAGGACGACTGTATGACTTAGAAATATTCTACCTTCTTTAAATCTTAATCTCTCGTACCTATGTATTTACCGTTTTGACTAATGATGCTAATGTAGCCTAGTTTTTGCAAGCTTATTCTTTATCGAGTTTGTTCATGACATATACTATTGAGCGCTCACTAGCCTATCGTCTAATCAAAACCGGTGCATAATGGTCTGATCAACCAAGTGCACTTTGGTTCGCTTTTGTCTATTACTCTACGTGGATGGGGACATAATTAAACTTGGCCCTTACAATCCCATCCACGACTGCCTTGACAATTCTTTTGAAATTATTCAATCGTCTTTGAATCACGTATTCGTATTCGATAAACGCCTCCTTCGAACTATATATTTCTTTCGCCTTCACCTATTTTAGGACGGCGAAAGCATTATACTAGAACTCCCTCTAGCCTTCCTATCGACTATGATCATTCTCACTCGATATTGCTATAACTTCATCCTAAACTCCTCGTCCTTCTTCTCAGCCCTACTATGACTACCCACGACCATACTTATATTATTTTCTATGATCAAGATCGCAATTTCTTACGAAATAATTTTGTTGAAACCTTGTCATTGTTTGTTCCCCATCGATATCCCCTTGTGTCCTCACACCCCTACTAATTCTTAATTTCAAAGACGAAATTCTTTTAAGTTGGGTAGGATGTAAAACCCCTAAAATTTTTACTATTTTTTATTAAATTTGGTACTGATTTAAAATTTTGTATTGTACGTCGCGTAGTCGTATTTTACGTCGCGCACGAAATTTTATTTTTCGAAATTGCTCGACGAGTGCGATTATGTACGAGCGTACATATTTTTAGAAAAATATTTTTTTTTCGATTTTCAACATAATATATGTAATAATTATTTTTGCTATCATATCAATATTTTCAAGTCTATTATTTTATCTATTTAGAAAAAGTCTTCCGTTTATAATAGTTATCAATAATAAATAATGTTCTTGTGCATACGTAAATAAATTCTAAATATTTTACTAGTTATTTTTAAATAAAAATGCATTTTTGAAATTTATTAATATTAATATTTTATTATTCAAAAAGATTTATTATTTTCAAAATTATTATTATTAGTATTTTTGGGAAATATATTTCAAAATTTTTGGGAAGATTTAAAATCTTGATTTAAATTTGTGGATTTATCTAAATAGCTAATATTTGAAATTTGAATTTTCCCATTGATTTTAAACCAAAAATTTAATTAGATTCAAATTTAAATTGTATTTGGAATTGGATTTATATTTAGATTTGAATTTAAATGATTTTATATTAAATTGCAAACTATCTAATTTGGGTTTAAACCAAATCCTAGTCCTTATCCTAATGGAAATTCCCACATCCTATAAGTAGGCAGGTACTCTTCCATTAATTCCAAAAGCCAAATTACTCCACAAAAATTTCCACAACCAACCGTGCATCGTGTCTGTGTCCATCCAGATTCTTATTCTAAATTCTACATATATATTGTGTTCTCCTATGTATCGACAACCCCGACACGTCAAACATCAAATTCCTAAATCTACACCTATTCTAATTCTGTCCGTCGTCACCTCGGCAAGAAAACCATCTTCCACGACCCGAGCCAACACCACCACTCATCAGAGCACCCTGGCGAGTCCCTATCGGCTGACTCGGCTGCAGCCCTCGACTTCTCTTCCTCTTGCACCCAAACCCCAAGTAGAGACCACCACCTCTGTCGACAGCCACCATCTTCCCTCCGTCGCCATCCCCTAATCACCACCACAGTCCCGACTCGCCCCCGCCAAACCCTACCACCACCGCCACCATCAGCATCACGACCACCACCGCGATAACCGCGGCGGCAGCCCCAAACTACCACCTCCTCTCCTCCCAAACTCCCATCATCGATCCCCTCGGCCACTGGCCGGAAACCCGACGCCACTACCATCAACCTCCTCAACCACCACAAACGATGAAACCACCACCGCCACCACGGCTGTTGCCGAAAAATCAACAAAGAAAAGAAAACCCTAAACCTACTCACGTCGACCCAGCGCATCGACGTCGCGCTCCATCGTGTTCCTCGTCGGTGAGTCATCGCCTCCGCTGACAGCCGATCCTGAACTTGGGCGTGCCCTTCCCCAGATCTGAACTCCGTTTCCCGAGCATCACCGGACTGATCGACCGCAGCCTAGCCGTCCGATCCCCGTACGCCCCTTACCACCAGGCCTTCGCCTCGCTCCTCCGCCTGGCCGGAGTTCCGACCCCCGCTCGACCCCTCCGCTCACCTCCTTCTCCACAGCCCCGTCCATCTTTCCACTTTCCCCGCCAAAACCCTCCGCCGAGCATAGTTTTCGACTTGCATTACACTTAGATGGTTGGGGTCCATTGTGTTGGAGAATGTGGTCTTTTCTTTGTCATGTATCATTTACAGTTCATCATGGTATTATTTTTATGTATCTTGTTACGTCCCTCTGAGGACCTGGTTTTTCCCCAGGTGTGTGTTCATGTTTTCCGCAGGTATCCTAGCCAAGGCCGTGGTCTTCTTCGTTCTTCCGAAGACGATTGCGCTTGGTTCGTCTTTCCATTTTTCGATTCATGTACATTTCTTTCATTGTGATAGTTGGTAGTGGACTTTGTCTCCGCCCAACGATTGTATCAGAAATATTCGAGTTGATATTTATATTATTATTGTGGATGAGATTAGTTTGTCTTGGATTACTGCATTTTACAGCTTATGTATTCATACGGGGCCTACGTACTTCGTATGAATACAGCTGGCATGTCTACGTACCTAGTCCTACGTAATTTGGGACTGGGGCGTTACACGAACAGTGCACACAGGTTTTCCTACTGATACGGTCTTCGCGTCGGACACTGACACGCCTTGAACTCGATACATGTGAAACCCGTGAAATTTTAGACTGCATTTTAATTTTTTATGTGCTAGAATAATATCTAAATTGTAAATTTATGAAAAGTATTTTAAAAAAAAAATATATATATAGTTCACATGGATTTTTTGTATGTCAACCAGACCCGAATCCGCTTCGAACCCGATTGGAGACTAAAATTATTTTTATATATTGAAATAGGATTTTAAAATGTTAATCATATTTTTAAAAGGAAATTATTGTTATAGTCCATATTTTAATTGCCTTATAATTTCCTAGCCAAAGCTTTTAATTATTTTTAGCCTGGCCTCAAACCCAAGCCAAACCATTTTTCCTAACTCATTATTCTTAAGGCCCAATAGTCCCAAACCCATTAAGGATTTATTAAGCCATTTCTTATATCAAGTCCAGCCCATTCTTTTAGGCCTTAAGCCTTAAGTTTTATTTGAGCTTTAGCTCTAAAGCTTGCTGGAAACATTCATTGTTCTAATTAAATGGGTTTCCATTCTTTTGCTTCTGTGGAGGAACCGAAGCTTCTTCGGCTTCATCTTCTCCAAACCGATCAAAACCGATCGGCCCTTCCTCTTCCCTGGCCACCGGAGTTAATGTTGGAGAGACCTTTCTCCTCCCTCAAATGGTAACTTCCCCTCTCACTCCTCCTATAAAACCCCTTCACTCCACCCTTCTTCCCATCATTCCATTCTTTTCCCAAATTCCACTCAAATTCCTAGATCAACCCGACGTTTCCGGCGAGATCGACCCCGGCCGAGCACTCTCCGGCGAACCCTAGCCCGATCCGACACCGGCGCCCGACCTCCGACCCCCGGGCCGCACCCGACCGGCGCCGCTCCCCGCGCGGCCCTCCACCGCCGCTGACGCCGACGCTCGCCCCGGCCAGGCCGCCCGCACGTCCCCGTGCGTGTTCTGTCGCCCGATCGCGAAGCTTCCCTTCGCTGTTCCGTCCGCTTCCCGGTGCGGACCCGTTTCCGTTCCGCTTCGGTTTCGGTACACTCTGACCCGATAAATTCTTTTACTGTCTATGATGAATTGGTCCAACCCAATTCCAGTAGGAATTCGGGATTTCGGCTCGGTTCCGTTCCGTTTTCGGTTTCGTATTTTTCGTCTATTTTGGAAGTTATGTTCTGTGGATTTTTTAGGAAAAATATATGCTGTGGTTATATTCTGTGGAGTTTTCCGATACTGCGGGATTTCCGTTTCATTCTCGGGTTTCCGAGAAAATTTCGGGAATAATTCTGGGAATAGTTTTTATATATAAAATTTGGTTTCTGTCTTTGGATTGGGTTCTCTGGAATGTGGGTTTGGAAAATAATGATTCTGTATATATTTTCGGGTTGGGAATATTTTTGCAGAAAAAACCGGAACATTTTCCCAGTTTTTGGTTTGACCGAAAACAGGAGGAATACTGCCGAAATTTTTGGGAAGTTTAATAAAATGATTTTTAAAATGATTTTCGGATTAAATATTATTTTAATAATATTTTTGGGCGACGACCTTAATGGTCAATGGGCCCCAGCGAAATGCAAACGCACCGGTTCGACCGGACGTTGAGGCAGAGTAGTTAAAAATGAAATTTTGGACCAAAGTCTGAGACTTAAAATTCTCTTTTAATATTATTTTGGAAATTATTAATTTTGTTAAAATTGTAGTTATTAAATTTCAAGACTAACAAGTTTCTTCTTATTTCAATTTGTGTAATATTAAGATGTAAGGGCATAAGCCCAGTTATTTATCATGCTGTGAAAATGTAATAATTAGGATTTATTTTATTTCTTTTCTGGATGTTGTAGTGTAATATAAATAGTGGATTATATATATATTCACGTAAAGGTTAGGAATTAGTTGATTAATTCATTATTTTCTCACTATTTAAATAAATAATAATTTTATGTACAAAATACAAGTTTTAACCAAATTAAGTGATAATTACAAGTTTTCTGAAAATACCAGAATAAAAGAATGAAATTTCTAAATTCAAACTCTTAAATGCTTTGACGTTGTGTTAGTTAGCTAATCTATCAAAACTAACTAGGAAAGACAACTAGACATTTTATGTTTGTTTCTGAGACGAGTTTCCCGGAAATGTAGGAGTACAAGGAAGAGAGTAATTTACCGAATACCGAAGTGCAAAACCTTGACAACCGGAAGTTTAAGGCAAGTACATTTTATGTAGATTTTACAATTATTTTCACAATTGTTTCATTGCAAGTTTAAACCACAATTATACACGAACTCCTTCGGGAGCATTGATCGTATTGTTGGGGACTGGGGGAATAGTGTACTGGATATGACCAAATCCAAACTTAGGATAATGAATGTGTTAGCTTACCCCTCTCTCACACGGGGATAAGCCATACCGTATCGCTAGGATACAAATGTACCCAAACCGGTCATATTCTTTACCTATTCATATCACTGTACTGTACTATTTCAAAATTGTTCATTTTCAAACTGTTTAAAAATGCATGTTATAAATTGTCATTTTAATTGTTAAAATTTGCATGAATTGTACTTTGCTCCCTCCTGACTGGAGACAACATTTTAGGTATTACTGAGGATCTGGAGATGATGATCAATAGCTATTATGATCCTGACTTATACCCGGCGGTACTTCCAGCTGATGATGATGTTGTGGCGTCTCCATAGATGCTACATTAGTTGAGAGTTTAGTTGTTTCTTTATTTCCAGTTTATGAACTTTGTATTGAAAGACAAGTTTTTATTATCGTAAATTAAATGTTGTGGCAACTTTTAAATTCAAGCTTGTTGTTGAAATGACCTGCAATATGGATTACAGCTTACTGCCGCCGTCTCATCAACGGTGCAGGCTGGGCATGATCCGATTCGACCCAAGTATTTGGGGACCGGGTCGTGACATGTTTTTAGTGGTGGCCCATGCAGGTCAACTAAATCAACAATTTAGGAAAACTAGAAACAATTAGGAACACTAGAACATCAAAATTGCCACAACATAGGACCGATTTATATATGATAAATATTTTTATTATAGACTGGTAGGTTACCTTGCTTATGCTTGCATCCTAAACCTTCCAGAGAATGACCACTGACAAAACCAACTCTGCTGGCAATGTGGTATCATCTCCGGATCGAACCCCGCCTCTTCAGTCAAGTCAGAGCTTTTCACCCAACCAGCTGATTGATCATCCTCACCAATCATCCAGTGAAGTTTTCCCCACACTGGCAAATCCTACCTCTCCTCTAACTGGGTTACTTTTCTTTGAGGAAGTACCCACTCATGTTGCTTCACCAGTACCAGAGAACACCTCTCAGATGGTTGCTTTATTTCAAGAAATCCTAGAGTATCAGAAGATTCAAGCTGAACAGATGGATATCTCGAGAGAAGTCATGAAGAATATCAACGACGCAACCTTAGCCATTTTAAACCAAGTTGGAGCGGAACCTCGTCCTAGGAGGGATACCCATGAGAATAGAAGATATTTGGGCCCTGTCCGACAACCATATTGCAAGAAGCTTTTGGCTTGTGCCTACTGTAAGAGACCTGGTCACCAAGCCAACATTTGTCGCAAGAGATTAAGGCAATGTTTGGTGTGTGGATCTGCTGAACATCAAGTTAAGGACTGCCTCTTATCTTATCATCGTATCGGAGCGTCTATTATGCCACAACCTCAGGACTCTATCCAACAGACCGTAGGAAGGGATGAAGCAGAATCAAGGATCATAGAAGAGGAAGAAAATGGAGATGCCCAAGCAAGAACCAGAACCATGAAGAATAGTACTTAGGACTGCTGAGTAGTATTATCTATTAAGAAGCTGTAACAAGATGTCCCTAGATCAATTATGAGAGTTTTGTTGTAATTCTCTTATATGAATAAAAATCTTAGTTACATCTTCATGATAGAAGTTTTCCCTAATAGTTTCTGGATTACCCTATGCATAGAAATATTCCATTAACCTAGTACCTAGCTCCTTCCCTATGACTAAGTGATACTATAGAATTGACCTGAAGGAAGCCAAGGAAATGAAGGATTAGATCAATGGACTAAAGGTGTTGGGTTTCATATAAGACGGAGCTTCACTCTAAGAAGCATCAGTCTTGTTTGTATCCAAGAAGGATAAAACAATATGGATGACTATCAGGGCACTGAAGAATTACTTTTTCTCGACTGATGATCTATCCAAGTTGAGTGAACTTAAGGGTTTTCGGAGATTAACTTAAGAACTGACTACCATCAGATTAAGAAGGAGTACATTCTCAAGACGACATTCAACACCAAATACTGGTAGTTGAATTTTTGGATCATGTCTCTTGGAATGATGAATACTCTTGTTGTGTTCATGAATCTCATGAACAGAGTCTTTTTATGAGTAATTGAATCAATTTGTTGTCTTTTCTTTAGATAACAAAAATCTGATATACTCAAGGACTGAAGAAGAACATGAAGAGCATCTGAGAAATTTCTAGGAACTTTGAAGAAGTTTTTGGTAAGCTATCAAGACATGAATTTTCTTAGACAATGTGGTTTTTGCCATAATGTCACAGGAGAAGAAAATTTGATAGACTCTAGATAGATAGCCGCTGTGGAGAAGTCGTATATCTAAGTTCAATGGTTTCTTGGACTTGATGGGATACTACTGGAATCTGTGTAGGAATTCGCCAAGATTGCTGAGTCAATGATGAAGCTGACTCGAAAGAATGAAGAGTTTGTCTGGACGCATTTAAGAAGCTGTAGAAGAGGCTTACCACTGCACCAATCCTTGCGCTACCCGCAGGATCCGGTGGTTTCACAATATACAGTGACGCCTCAGGCAAAGGACTGGGTTGCGTTCTTCAACAACATGGGAAAGTGATTGCCTATGCATCTAGGCAACTACGGACTCATGAGAAGAACTATCCCACTCATGATCTGGAGCTGGCTGCAGTCATCTTTGCATTGAAGCTTTGGAAGCATTATCTCTATGGAGAGAGAGTGGAAATATACACAGATCACAAAAGTCTGAAGTATGTTTTCACTCAGAAGGAGTTAAACATGAGGCAAAAGAAGTTGGCTGAAGCTGATGAAGGATTTCAACATCGACCTGCAATACCATTCAGGTAAGACAAATGTAGTCGCTGATGCATTCAGTCGATATCCTATGGTGATGTTTTGACCAAGGAGCGATATCTGCTAGAAGACATCAAGATGTTGGACTGAAGATTATACTGCCTGGAGGAAAGAACTGGATGCTGATTCATGAAGTTGCAAGTGATTTCGAGGATGATAAACAAAATCAAGAAGACTCAGTTTCAAGTCAAGGACACTTTGCAAACTAAGAAAACAAGAATTGGCGGGAACACTTGAGGGTTTTACAATCACCAGCAATGAAGCTCTGAAGAATGGTACGAGGCTCTGCGTACCATCTGGCAAACGGAGGAACGAGCTGATGGAAGAAGTGTACCAGTCGCAATATTTCATACATTCAGGAGCTAATAAAGATGTGTTGGAATATACCCACCATATTGGGTGTTATGGAATGAAGAAGGACAATTCCAAGTATGAGGATAGATGTTTTAATTTGTCAACATGAGAAATTGAGACCAGCAAGTTTGTTGCAGCCACTAGACATAGGTAATAATTACTTTGTTCCCAAGGAGGGAAGGACACTAATTGGATTATTGTGGACCGACTGACTAAGTCAACTCACTTTAATTCCTTCAAGGTTGGTTTAATCATCAAGAAGTTGGCAGCACGGTATGTGCGGCATATCTATTGGATTTATGGATTACATACCGACGGACAATCAAAGAAGATAATCCAGACGCTTGAAGACATGCCGAGGATCTTACGTCTTGGAATTTGTGGAGCCTTGGAGAAGACCATTTGTAAATGGTAGAGTTTCCTTACAACAACTACCAAGTTAGTATCGTCGACCAGTGGAGTTTGAAGAAGGAGATAGTGAAGATCTCTCCTACCAGAGGAATGATCATTGAGCCCCAGGTACATCGGCCCGTTTGAAGTGTTAAGCCGAGTCGGAGAAGTAGCGTACCGGTTAGCTCTACCAGCTAATCTTGAGGGTGTACAACGTCATCCAATTTAACAGTTAAGAAGTTGCATCTCGAATCTGAGTAATATTTTGGACAATTCAGAGCTGAAGAGTAAATCAAGCCTTACAGTGCCAGAGAAACCAGTAGCAAGCGTAGTCAAAGGAGAGAAGAAGATCAGAAGATTTGAGCCATCATAATTCCTATTTCCTTCAATCTTTATCTTTCGTTCTAAACTTGACTGATGCTGCTAAGTTAGCCTAGTTTTTGCAAGCTATTTTTTCAAGCTTGATCATGACAGTATTTTATTGGGTGCACCCACTAATATATGTCTAATCAGGACTGGTGCATGATGGTCTGATCAACCTCGTGTACTTTGGTTCGCTTTTGTATTTTTTGCATATCATAAATGAAGTTTGTCCCTAAAACGTCTCATCCATGACTACTTTGGAAATTTTTATTTTTTGAATCCTAGTTACGAGCACAATATCTGTACCTGCTTGACTTGAGGTAATTCCTACTCTACTCCTTAAATTTCGAGGACGAAATTTTCTAAGGAGGGAGGGTTGTGAAACCCGTGAAAGTTTAGACTGCATTTTAATTTTTTATGTGCTAGAATAATATCTAAATTGTAAATTTATGAAAAGTATTTTAAAAAAAAAATATATATATAGTTCACATGGATTTTTTGTATGTCAACCAGACCCGAATCCGCTTCGAACCCGATTGGAGACTAAAATTATTTTTATATATTGAAATAGGATTTTAAAATGTTAATCATATTTTTAAAAGGAAATTATTGTTATAGTCCATATTTTAATTGCCTTATAATTTCCTAGCCAAAGCTTTTAATTATTTTTAGCCTGGCCTCAAACCCAAGCCAAACCATTTTTCCTAACTCATTATTCTTAAGGCCCAATAGTCCCAAACCCATTAAGGATTTATTAAGCCATTTCTTATATCAAGTCCAGCCCATTCTTTTAGGCCTTAAGCCTTAAGTTTTATTTGAGCTTTAGCTCTAAAGCTTGCTGGAAACATTCATTGTTCTAATTAAATGGGTTTCCATTCTTTTGCTTCTGTGGAGGAACCGAAGCTTCTTCGGCTTCATCTTCTCCAAACCGATCAAAACCGATCGGCCCTTCCTCTTCCCTGGCCACCGGAGTTAATGTTGGAGAGACCTTTCTCCTCCCTCAAATGGTAACTTCCCCTCTCACTCCTCCTATAAAACCCCTTCACTCCACCCTTCTTCCCATCATTCCATTCTTTTCCCAAATTCCACTCAAATTCCTAGATCAACCCGACGTTTCCGGCGAGATCGACCCCGGCCGAGCACTCTCCGGCGAACCCTAGCCCGATCCGACACCGGCGCCCGACCTCCGACCCCCGGGCCGCACCCGACCGGCGCCGCTCCCCGCGCGGCCCTCCGCCGCCGCTGACGCCGACGCTCGCCCCGGCCAGGCCGCCCGCACGTCCCCGTGCGTGTTCTGTCGCCCGATCGCGAAGCTTCCCTTCGCTGTTCCGTCCGCTTCCCGGTGCGGACCCGTTTCGTTCCGCTTCGGTTTCGGTACACTCTGACCCGATAAATTCTTTTACTGTCTATGATGAATGGTCCAACCCAATTCCAGTAGGAATTCGGGATTTCGGCTCGGTTCCGTTCCGTTTTCGGTTTCGTATTTTTCGTCTATTTTGGAAGTTATGTTCTGTGGATTTTTAGGAAAAATATATGCTGTGGTTATATTCTGTGGAGTTTTCCGATACTGCGGGATTTCCGTTTCATTCTCGGGTTTCCGAGAAAATTTCGGGAATAATTCTGGGAATAGTTTTATATATAAAATTTGGTTTCTGTCTTTGGATTGGGTTCTCTGGAATGTGGGTTTGGAAAATAATGATTCTGTATATATTTTCGGGTTGGGAATATTTTTGCAGAAAAACCGGAACATTTTCCCAGTTTTGGTTTGACCGAAAACAGGAGGAATACTGCCGAAATTTTTGGGAAGTTTAATAAAATGATTTTTAAAATGATTTTCGGATTAAATATTATTTTAATAATATTTTTGGGCGACGACCTTAATGGTCAATGGGCCCCAGCGAAATGCAAACGCACCGGTTCGACCGGACGTTGAGGCAGAGTAGTTAAAAATGAAATTTTGGACCAAAGTCTGAGACTTAAAATTCTCTTTTAATATTATTTTGGAAATTATTAATTTGTTAAAATTGTAGTTATTAAATTTCAAGACTAACAAGTTTCTTCTTATTTCAATTTGTGTAATATTAAGATGTAAGGGCATAAGCCCAGTTATTTATCATGCTGTGAAAATGTAATAATTAGGATTTATTTTATTTCTTTTCTGGATGTTGTAGTGTAATATAAATAGTGGATTATATATATATTCACGTAAAGGTTAGGAATTAGTTGATTAATTCATTATTTTCTCACTATTTAAATAAATAATAATTTTATGTACAAAATACAAGTTTTAACCAAATTAAGTGATAATTACAAGTTTTCTGAAAATACCAGAATAAAAGAATGAAATTTCTAAATTCAAACTCTTAAATGCTTTGACGTTGTGTTAGTTAGCTAATCTATCAAAACTAACTAGGAAAGACAACTAGACATTTTATGTTTGTTTCTGAGACGAGTTTCCCGGAAATGTAGGAGTACAAGGAAGAGAGTAATTTACCGAATACCGAAGTGCAAAACCTTGACAACCGGAAGTTTAAGGCAAGTACATTTTATGTAGATTTTACAATTATTTTCACAATTGTTTCATTGCAAGTTTAAACCACAATTATACACGAACTCCTTCGGGAGCATTGATCGTATTGTTGGGGACTGGGGGAATAGTGTACTGGATATGACCAAATCCAAACTTAGGATAATGAATGTGTTAGCTTACCCCTCTCTCACACGGGGATAAGCCATACCGTATCGCTAGGATACAAATGTACCCAACCGGTCATATTCTTTACCTATTCATATCACTGTACTGTACTATTTCAAAATTGTTCATTTTCAAACTGTTTAAAAATGCATGTTATAAATTGTCATTTTAATTGTTAAAATTTGCATGAATTGTACTTTGCTCCCTCCTGACTGGAGACAACATTTTAGGTATTACTGAGGATCTGGAGATGATGATCAATAGCTATTATGATCCTGACTTATACCCGGCGGTACTTCCAGCTGATGATGATGTTGTGGCGTCTCCATAGATGCTACATTAGTTGAGAGTTAGTTGTTTCTTTATTTCCAGTTTATGAACTTTGTATTGAAAGACAAGTTTTTATTATCGTAAATTAAATGTTGTGGCAACTTTTAAATTCAAGCTTGTTGTTGAAATGACCTGCAATATGGATTACAGCTTACTGCCGCCGTCTCATCAACGGTGCAGGCTGGGCATGATCCGATTCGACCCAAGTATTGGGGACCGGGTCGTGACAATACAGAGTGTCGAATCTCTAGCCTGAGACCTCATCTACCTATGGACACGTGTACGAGACCCCACGTGGTTCGTGTCGTGACCTAGGTCAATCGACATAGCTGCACGAGCCAGTGCACGAACTGTGCACTACAGAATTTTGAACCCTAGTTTCCCTTGCCTTGGATACTTCGTGTCCACTCTAGTGGACACGAAAGACACACCCTAGAAACGAGATCACCTGGGGGACATTCCTATCTAACTGTTATTTAAATTCATGGGTTGCATTGGTTTCGAACTTGGGGTTTTAAGTATCAGTGTTTTCCTAGTTCCTGTGTACATAAACCTATATGACTGTTATTGAATTTTGTTTAGTTTAACAAAGATTCGAATTTGGGTTGTCAAGTATCAGTGTTTTTCCAGTTCCTATGTAATTGAACTAACAGTTAACATTTTAAATGAATTTGAATCCCTGAGTTTAAATCAAAGGGAATGTGGTAAATTAAATGGCTGTTAACTGACTTCCAATTCCTGAGATTTTAACCAATGTTTAAACTAAGTTAAAATGTATGTAAACTCAGATGTTGGATTTAAACATTAGATTACCATTATGTAAACTGAGATATATGTTAGTTAGCTGAATTTGAATGTTGTAATTTGAATGGTTGGTTGACTGAAATTGAATTGTTGATTAAGGTTCATTAACTGTAGATTAGTTAAACCTGTGTACACTTGAGGAAATTTTTGAGAATGGTTAGGACTGTCCATGCCATGTTTGAGGGCTGAATATGATCTCCTGAGATGAAATGTGAAGTAAACTGGGATTTTAAAACACTGTAATCTTGGGATTGTTCACTGTTTTGCCCAGGTTCCACACACACACCAAAACCCTAATGGCAAACACTGTCAACTAATTTTTTTTCCATTTATCAATTCAGTTCACTATCACACACACTACCACAGTTTACTGTTTTCATATTTCACAAATTCCTGAGACCCAAATGAAAACCTGAAACCTTTTTCCCTATTACCTATTTAACATCACTGTCATTGACACTATGCTCTACACTCTTCCTAATTCACTTGACACATTCCACTACACATTACATTAGGTTCTTTTTCCTGAGATTCCTATCACACTATAATGTTCCACACACACTCTTGTTTCCATGTACTTACACTCTACTGTTCACATGTACACACACACACCTTGACACAAGCACATGTATTCCTCTCTTATCACTTTATGTATATATATCTATATATGTGAGATATATTATAATGTATCCTATATATGTATAAATGTGTGTTATTATATTATAAACTAAATATATTATTAATATATGCACGTGTGTGTTATTATATTAAATTAGATAAGTTGATATGTGAAATATGTGGAATGGACTATGTGTGACTAGCCTATGGCCTATAGCCTATGGCTCATTGCCTATGTGTGTGGCATGGATGCCAGTTAAGGTGTGTGGTTGGCTTGTATAGCCTAGATATGTGTGTATACCTAGAATTGACCTGTTAAACCTAAATTTGACTTACTAAGCCTAGATTAGACTAGTTGACCAAGATTTACCAAACCCTAACTAGTTGACCTAATTTAAATAGAGTTGACTTTTAGAGTTGACCAGAGTTGACCAAGAGTTGACTTTGGTCTAAACTGACCTAGAATCATGTAGGTGTATTGTACACTTCAATTTTAACTCCCTTGTACATCATGATTTGTTGCTCTAAATAGGATCGGTTACCCTCGCTTCGGACTTTATTTTTCTTAGGGACATCGGATCTCAGGCGAGTACATTCTCTGATCTTTTCATACTTGATAGGACTACATTCATGATCTAGATTACTTTACTTGATACTGAACATGTTATCACGATTAGTACTATATGGATCTTGTCGTGCGATGTATTACCCTTAGCGGATACATCGGATATTTCATGTTCGTGTACTTTATCATGGGCATCGTGTACTCCTTGTGTTCTGTTATTCGTGGTGCAATCGTGTGAATCGTGTGAATCAGTACATGTGTCCAAATGATCTTCATGGGCAATAACTAACTTGATGGATCCTTGTGTATGATTAGGGACGGGAAAGTAGAAGTGGTGATGTGATCAATCCAAATCGTGTGAACCTCTCTAGATTACATCGTGTTGTTTACATAACT